>NW_021011476.1:459099-832604 GCF_003987935.1 Bombyx mandarina | reverse complement strand
TCATGCGGGCGCAGCGCCGCGAGCTGGAGCGCTTCCGGCGCTGGCTCACGGACACGGAGGAGCGGCAGGCGCGGCTGGCGGCGCCGGTGTCGTCGGGCGCGGCGCTGGCGGGCCGGCTGGCGGCCGTGCGGGCGCTGCACGCCGACCTGCGCGCGCACCAGCCCGACGTGGACGCGCTGGCCGACTGCGTCGTGGTCGTGGAGGACGACGCCGCCGCTGAAAATGGTTACATTATAAATATCATATAATATTGAAATCTTCAAAGCTAAAGGTCATCACATTACCGGGCTTATAAAACGTTCACAGAGGTCACCGAAATCGAAGATCAGCTGACGGCGCTGAGCGAGCGCTGGTCGCACACGTGCTCGTGGACCACGCAGCAGCTGCAGCTCCTGGAACAGATGCAAGAGGAGTGGACGCAGCTGCAGCAGGCCTACCAGACCCTACACGACGAATGTCAACAATACGAATCTACGCTTAAAGAGGTTAATGTCTATCGGCTGACTTGTGACACGCGCGCTCGTGCCTCATGCAACGTTCGGCGAGGCCGCACGCGCCCGCACGCGCCCGCACACTGAATGATTTTTTTCCCTACTTGTCACACTAGATTCACTGAACGAGAGAATGAATATTAATACAACACGCAGTTATATACAAAAACTAATTGACAACAACGCTAGTCGGTACAAACTCTAAATGAGATGACACAGCCGTCATACGATTATTAGACTTGATATGTACTGTCGGTAATAAAAGTATTCAGTACCTACTGAATGGAATTATTCATTCCAATAATGGCGCGCAGAACAGATCCACTCTGATTCAGCTGCTGACGCAGCAAGGTCGGTATGACAACATGACAGCTGTCAGCTGATAGCGCCGCACCGGCACAGCGGCACGCTCCGACTTACTGTCTTCAACTGATTTCACTGAAATATTAAATTCTGGACGCTTCAACACAATATTCATTTTTAATTGATGTACATACAAGTGCTATTATTTAAACGAATATCAGTCTGGTTCCCATAGTACTAGGAATTCTAGTTTGAGGCTAGATAGCTGCTGTGTGTGATTTATTCTGAATTATTTATTTATTATTATTTGTTATTCGAGATGGAGGCGAACCCCGCCTGCGAGATAGGGTCGGCCTTGTCCCGCGTGTCGGAGCTGCGCGCGGTGCGGCGCGGGCTGGCGGCGGCGGGGCGCGGCGCGGCGGAGCTGGGCGCGCGGCTGGCGGCGGGGCGGGGCGCGGCGGGACGGGACGCGGCGCTGCTGGCGCGCGTGGAGGCGCTGCACGACCGCCTGGACGCGCTCAGCGACATCCTGCACGTGCAGGCGCGCCGGGTGAGGCCCGTCTCATCCTCATGTTTAATTTAAGCTTCTGTAGTGTTGGTTAATAGTTTTCTGACGGAACAAAAACTGAAAGGGCATCATCGTACTTTATACTCGTGAACTAAAGCGATGATCTGGCTTTAAAGTAATTTCAAAACTAATTTAAATTTTAATCTAATTCTGTGGAAAATGACAACTGTTGAATATTTTCAATTTTATTGTATTGTTTCAAATACTTTGCTGTACAAAGTAAATATTAAATTAAATCTTAATTTCTCTGAATTGAATTCACAAAACATCCCTCGTGTTGTGTGGGTCCGGCGTGTGCAACTCGATTTCTAACGTGGATACCGTTCCCAGATCCAAGAACTCGGCTTCGAATTCGACATCGACTCGAAGGCAACTTCAGACTCTCCAGTGGAGGGACCCACCGCGACCGCCGCGAGCGCTGACCCTGAGGACTCGCCGCACAAGAAGGCGCGGCTGGAGACGAAGGCCGCGGACTTCCAGCTCGGGTACCGCGTGTTCGACGACTGGGCGAGCGGCGCCGAGGCCGAGCTGCAGCGGGTGAGCGGCCGACCCGCCGCCGCAGTCGGTGGCGCGGGATTTATGTCTAAATAGTTTGTTCGAAAATCGATCACCGCGTTTTTTTTAAGTGATTTATGTTAAAAGAAAATATTATGTAATTGCTGTCGAAAATTGTAGTTGTGGTCCGTACGTCCTTGATCCCGTTCCAGTGCAAGCGCGAGCTGACGTCGGGCTCCGGCGCGGCCGACTGCGAGCACGTGTTGCAGCGCGTGCACGCCGAGCTGCACGTGCAGCGCGCCGACTTCGAGCACGTGCAGGAGATACACGACCGACTGGCGCGGGACCCGGCGCTGCAGGGTACGTGCTGAGGGCGGCGCCACGCCCACCCGCGCGGAGTCGCGTCGTCACTCACAGGGTCTTGTGGTCATTGGTTGCAGAGGAAGCCAAGCAGCACGCCGTGACCATCGACGGGCTCAAACGGCGCTGGGAGAAGATTCAAGACACCGTCCTCGAATTGAGAAACTTGATCAATCTACTCGAGGACATGAAAAACTTGTACAAGAACCTGGGCGCCTTCCGACAGGAGCTGGAGGACGTGCGCGCCTGGGAGGACAAGATACTGCGAGACGCGCCCTCCAACAATCAGCTCATTCATCTCCGGAATAAGATCCGCCACGTGAAGCAGCACGAGATGAAGCTCAAGGAGCTAAACGCTCAGTCGATAATCCTGCTCACCAAACCGTTGCCGGGCCCTCGCAAGCACGACATCGAAGAGGACATCAAACGAACCAACGCGGCGTACGAGGAGCTGGTGCTCCGCCTCACCAACCGGGAAGTGCAGCTCAAGTTGCAGCTCAAGCAGTCGCCGGAGAGGCGCGACCGGTTCCAGAGCTTGCAGACGAAAGTGCAGGACATCGAGTCGCAGATCATATCCGAGCACGCCATGCTGTCGCACCCGGACTCCACGCGGGACAAGCTGCGCCAGCTGCAGCAGCTGCGCGCGGACCTGCTCGACCTGCAGAGCGCCTGCGACGACGTGGCCCGGGACAGACGCGCCCACTGCGACAAGGGGAGCCTCGAGGACCTCAGTCTGAGGAGCAGCCTGGAGGACTTGGTCACCAGGTTCGAAGACACCAAAACCATCCTGCAACAGAAGATTGATAAGTTGGAGAGCGGTGAGTCGGTAGGGAGCGGCCGCTGGCGATACATTCTAAATTCTAATGAATTTTATTTTAAAAATATACCATTCTATTTTTTAATTTTGCTACTTGTTTATTGATTAGTTAGATTAGATTAGACCTCCTCAAGAAGGACATTGAAACATTACTATTGCATGAGCAGACGAGCGTCGATACTGTGTGTGTGCATATTTCGATTGATTAAAATTGAACATATTAAAATAATGGCTTTAAGTTTCGGCATACTAAACGATTATTTTATAGATAAAAATCCAACATAAATCGGCTTTTTGGACAGGTCTGAAGCTGGTGCTAGAGCTAGAGGAGGGCGCGCGGGAGGTGCAGCAGTGGCTCGCGGAACTGGACCGGTTTATGGACGAGCAGGGCGCCGTCCCCGTCGGCGAGCTGGAGCCGCTCGAGGCGCTGCTCGACGCCAGCAACGTGAGTAGCGGCCCCCGCGCCCCGCACGCGCCGCCGCAGTCGCCCCCGGACTGTTACGTCATCTTCTTACTTTTCAGAAATTCGACGAACAAACAGAAACTTTTACAACGAAGCTCGACAACATCGAGACTCTAAAGGAAAAGATTCTCGAAGACTGCGACGAGGTGTTCGCCGGCGCCGTGCGGGCCGACACCGAGCGCCTGCGCGCGCACCTCCGCACCGCCGTCGCCCGCGCCCGCCAGCACAACGAGCAGCTGCGCCGCGCGCTAGAGAGGACCGAACGAGTGTTCCGGAAAATCGACGAAATAGAGGAGTGGCTGCAGCAGATCGAAGAGCAAATACCGAAGGAAGAGGAATGTAACATCAGCGACACCACGGAGCTCTACCAGATGAAGGTGCGCTTCCAGACGCTGAAGGACCAGTGCGACGACAAGACGCAGGACTTCAGGAATCTGAACGAAGAGAGTACGTATATACTGAGTGTGCGGGCGGCGCCGCAGCTGGCGGGCGCGTGCTGCGGCGCCGCGTGACCGTGCGGGCGCTCCGCAGGTAGCGACGTGCTGGTGGCGGCCGAGGGCGCGGCGGGGCGCCTGGCGCGTCGCGTCACGTCGCTCAACGCGCGCTGGACGCTCGTCACCTCGGGAGTGTACGACCGCCACAGGTCAGTGTACAACAACACACAGACGCACACACAGCTGCCACAACTTGGCCGTGGCTAAAATATAAATCATCATCAATGTAAATCACGTTAAAAAGTCCTTCATCATCAGCCTGTATCCGACTCCTGACCCGCGCGGCGGGGAGGGGCGAACCCTAGTAGTTATTTAATGTTTAAAAAAGTAGTCGCTTAGTGATAATTTATGAGTGGTTACATGTCCGTGGCTGCGGACCGTTCATTGTCATTGGCACGGTCACTGGCTCAATATTTATCGGAGTATTCACACAGATCTCGTTAGTGGTCACTGTGCCCTGTCTCCGCAGAAGGCGACGCGCCACGGCCGGACATCATTTTAGCGATGCTCTGGTCTGTGCATGGAGATATCCGCACTAACATGTGCGGGAGGAAGTGGAGGAACTGTATGTAATGTCGCCGGCGGTAGGGCGGACTGTAGTGTCGAACCACCGGCTTATTCATTTTAGTCGCAGAGCACCCATCGCTTCAGTTTGAAGGCTGGCTCGGCCGTTATACGCGATAATATATTTGAGATTTTAAGCTCACGTCTCTTGACCTCGCGGTGATGAGTGTAGGAAGCGGTTTGCGTGAAGCTAACGTGTGTGCGCGTGTGGCAGAGTGGTGTCGGAGGCGTGGCTGGAGGTGGGGGAGCTGCGCGCGTGGCTCACGCAGGAGCGCGCGTGGCTGGACGCGCTGACCCGCCGCCTGGCGCGCGCCGCCGCGCTGCGACCCGCCGACGCCGAGGACATCTCGCACCAGCTCAGCGTTAGTGCACCCGCCACACTACTCTTTGTGAAGTGCATAGCACAATACTCTACTCATTTACAATACAGGGGTATGCACTTGCAACCCCAGTACATTTTGTATTGCGTTAATTATTCCTTTCATTAGTAATTTACGAGGGAAAGTCTACCGAAGAAGAATCTTGTGTAATAATATGATAAAGTTATTATTTGTGTACATTTAATTGTGTGTCACAGGAGCTAGAGAACTATCTGCAGAACCACAGCGACGAGCGCCTGTCGCGCATCCAGGACATCGGGCGGCAGCTCGTGGACGCACAGATCATGCCCAAGTGGATCCAGGCCGAAGTGGACAGCGTCACCCAGCGGTGGACCTCCCTGCACGCCGAGGTACACGCGGCGCAATGCCGACTGCAAACTTATGTATAAAACATAATTATATATAATATAATAATCTCTGTTACGTCTCGTTCCCTTCTCTTGTTCTTGTCCCCTTGCTCCTCGAGTGCAGTGTAGGATGTGGTCGGTCGGCAGGCGCTGGAGGCGGCGCGGCGGCTGGAGGGCGCGGCGGGCGCGGCGGCGCGCTCGGAGCTGTGCCTGGACCGCGCGCTGCAGTGGCTGCAGCAGCCGCCGGCGCCGCCCCGCCTGGCGGCGAGCTGCGGGAGCCCGCGAGCGGCTGGCGCGTGGCGGCGCAAGTGGAGCGTACCGCGCGGCCGGCAAGCGCCGAGGCCGGCGCGCGGGCTGGCGAGGCAGCTGGAGCAACGGTGCGCGCGGCTGGCCGCCGCTGGAGGCGGCGGAGGCGCGGGGCGGTGCGGTCCCGGGGCGCCTGCACGCCGCCACGAGCCGCCTGGCCGCGCTCACCCGGGACTGCGCCGCCGCGCTGCCGCTGTGTGCCGCCGCGCCCGACGCCGTGCGCCAGCAGCTGCGCACCTGTCTGGTGAGTTCTCGACCCCGCTCGCTACAGCTGTGTGCTTGTAGTAATAACATGCAAACCGTAGAACCAGTAACGGATGAATTAAAAGAACACTAAAACACGAACCATCGCAGTGCGCACAGTACCGGGGGCGCGGCCCGGACGGGGGGAGGATGCACCTCACGTAATGAGGAATAAGGAGAAGAACATACGCTATAATTAGAAAAAATCTTAAAGATGTATTGTTCATTTGGATTCAAAACCTGGGTTAGAGCCGGCTGCAGAATGAAGCCCGGCTGGGGTTATGATACAAGTAAAAGTTTACAATCGACAGAGTTCTTATAATAATACGTGATATAGTAATCGGCACGAGTCGTGAGCTTGACATGCGCAAGTCTTCGTGGGTCTGTTTGGGGAAACGAGGCAAGAACGGGGGTGGTGCGCCAAATGGATTATGTGATTGGATCTCCCCGCGTCGCGTCACATGCCGTCAGCTGTGATTGGTTCCCTGTGTCGTACATGCGCACCACTGCAGCAAACTACTTTCGTCCAATTTTATTATTATTACTATTTATTTATTTTACTGCTTAGATGGGTGGACGAGCTCACAGCCCACCTGGTGTTAAGTGGTTACTGTAGCCCATAGACATCTACAACGTAAATGTCCCACCCTCCTTGAGATATAAGTTCTAAGATCTCAGTATAGTTACAAGGGCTGTGCCACCCTTTAAACCGAAACACATTACTGCTTCACGGCAGAAATAGGCAGGCTGGTGGTACCCAACCGCGCGAACTCACAAGAGGTCCTACCATCAGTAATTATGCAAATGATCATTCTGGGGGTTTGATTTTTATTACACGATGTTATTCCTTCATCGTGGAAGTCGATCGTGAACATTTGTTAGGTACCTATTTCTATAGAAAAATTGGTACCCGCCTGGGATTCGAACGACATCAAATTTACCTTATTTTTTATATAACCTTAAATATTAGGTGTATTATGTATTTTTATTAACTATATATGTTTTATCAACATCATTTATTCTTCCAGGCACCAACTTCTCATGGATAATATACTTTATAGACACATTATCTATCGTAGTACATAAACTTTTTGGTAAAAGTCGGTTATTTGTTTTTTGTCTTGAAGATTGAGCAATACTCGTTCCAAAAGATAAGTTAGCGAATTCCTTAGAAGTTTCATATCTCTTGTCTAAAGTAGCTGTAAGATTTTCTTATAAGCTTATAAATTAGAAATAGGTTTAGGTATATTATTCAAATGATTTCCCGGGCACCAGAGAAATCAATGAAAATCATCTAAAATGTAAAGCTTTATAATATAAATTCATGTATTTCTTCCATATCCGTCGCCACATGGGAAAAACAAATTAGTGGTAAAAACTCGACAACATACCTGTTCTACAAAAAAAAAATGTGTGCGTGTACTAGTGTACACACGTAAGAAGTGAAACTTGTTTATGGCCTTATTTTTCGAAAAATGATCTACATGCAACTTTCTAGAAATTGGTTAAATAAAGTTAAATTAGATAAAGTTTAAACAAAAGGATTTTATTATCATAGACATGAATACAAATAATACAATTATTTCACTTTACCTTTTTGCTACTAAGATTATTACAGCATTTTAATAATACATCTCTTTGATATCATAATACCCTGGTACTTTTCTTCCTATAAATTAATAATAATAGCACGGTCCACGTGGTGTTAAATGGGGTTCCTGAGGTTCGTGAAGTTTGACCCACCTTGAGACATGAGGTCGATTTCTCAAATCCGAAACCATGCTTCAGAACATACCGCCGTTAATTATTAATAAATCTCTTTGCTATCATAATACCCTGGTACTTTTCTTCCTATTATTTTACGTAATAACAGTAATAAATAGCACGGTCCACGTGATATTATTAAGTGGGCTCCCTGAGATTATTGGAATTACAAAATGATTTCCGTAATCCACCTGGAGACATGAGGTCAATTTCTCAAATCGGAATCCATACTTCAGAACATACAGCCGTTAATTAATAAAGAAGGCTGTACGTCAGAGTAAAGTTATAATAATACATCTCTTTGATATCATAATACCCTGGTACTTTTCTTCCTATTATTTTACGTAATAACAATAATAGCACGGTCCACGTGATATTAAGTGGGTTACCTGGGATTATTGCAATTACAAAATGTATTCCGTGACCCACCTTGAGACATGAGGTCGGTTTCTCAAATGCGCATCCATACTTCAGAACATACAGCCGTTAATTAAAAGATGGCGCGTAACGGAAAAATGTGACGCGTAACCGAAAAATGTGACGGTAAATTTTTTTCCAACGCCGATAAGGAAGTTTCACTTCAAAAATGAATCAATCGATAACCTTTTGGAAGTCGGCTATTAATAGGGTTATTTCTGACTATAATACGAGCGAAACTTCGGGCAAAACTATCAAAATTTTCAAATTCCAATTTTAACAAAGTTAATTTAATAATAAAAAAGATAATGCCTGAGTGATCCATATAACTTTACCCTATGTTTATTAGTGGTAGGACCTCTTGTGAGTCTGTACGGGTAGGTACCACCGCCCTGCCTATTTCTGCCGTGAAGCAGTAATGCGTTTCGGTTTGAAGGGTGGGGCAGCCGTTGTAACTATACTTGAGACCTTAGAACTTATATCGCAAGGTGGGTGGCGCATTTACGTTGTAGATGTCTATGAGCTCCAGTAACCACTTAATACCAGGTGGGCTGTGAGCTCGTCTACCCATCTAAGCAATAAAAAAAAATGAAAAACCCTAAGTGTACGATGCGCAGAAAGCCTCCCACTCTTTTGTCAATAGCTCACGACTTGTTCCGATTACTCTAGATTCAAACGTTTTCGATTGACCAATAAATAGGGCTCCGGTAGGAAGCTTCCACATTGTTTGAATTCAATTCAATCTACAATACAATACTTGAACTTCCGGCCTTTCCCATCGCGAGGCGTTCAACTGGTCAATCATGGAACCATTCTTGATTCTCATTGTAGTTTATGCAGTCTATAAAACCTTACATATCAATTCCGGCTTCATTTATTTATAACAAAAGTGATTATACGTCAATGTTAAGTTAATAACCTAAACGGCTACTACTATGCACTTGCTCGTATACATGCACAGTATTAATGTCATGACAACAGTTGACAAGTAAAATACCTAGTCAGGTCATAAATTCTGTCACATGTTTAATGTAAAATAATTGAAACAAGTTTATTCATTATGTAACCATTCATATACCAAAATGAATTTAACAAAACATAGATTCTTATGACACTAAAGTTTATTCAAAATGACCTCCGTGATTTTGAATACAGGCCTTCAATCTGCGCGGCCAATCGTCTATCGCAGCACGAACGAGGTCCATGTCAATATCGGCGGCTGCCTTAATCAAGGATGTCTTGAGTGACTCCAAATTGGGATGAGGCTTTGAGCACGCCTTTTCCTCCAAGTGTTGCCATATCTTGTAACCTAACGGATTCAAATCTGGACTGGAGGAGGGCCAGTCTTCGTGCCGGATGAAGTCGATTTCACGCGCCGCCAGCCAGTCTTGTGTGCTCTTCGCTCTATGAGCTGGCGCCGAATCTTGTTGGAATACCCAGTGCCTGTTATTGAACATGGTATGAGAAACAGGTTCCACAAGGTTCGTCAGGACTGTATTTTGATACACAACTGCATTCGTTTTTACACCTTTCTCACAAAAATGTACCTCTGTTAAGCCCCAATAAGAAACTCCCAACCATACCATGAGCGAGGATGGAAAATGACCTCGTTGGACACGCGGAATACGGTTGCTCGCTTCTTCACTACTGTGTGCGTACACCTTATCATTTTGTTTGTTGTAGCTCTCTTCTACGGTAAAAATTTTTTCATCCGAAAAAAGAATTTCCCGATATTTTTTTCCCGCGTACCGCTTCAACAAAGCGCGGCATCTCTTCAGTCTCAGGTCCATTAGACGAGCATTCAAACGATGTCCTGTTTTTCTTCGATATGCCCGAAGCCCTAAGTCTTCATTTAACACCCTTTTCACCGTGGTTCTGCTTAACCCCATCTGAAGGGCCAACAGTTTCTGCTTACGTTTGGGATTTCTTTGAATTCGCGCCTTCACAGCTTTTATCACTGCTGGAGTCCTAACAGACCGAGGGCGACCACTTCTTGACCTGTCATCTACACTAGAGTCTTCATTGTATCGTTTGATGGTACGATAAACGAATCTTTTGGTTATATTCAAATTTTTCAGTATGTTAAAAATTTGAATTGGCGCGTAACCGCAACGATGCAACGCAATAACTGCAACACGGTCTTCTTTAAGCGTCCACTCCATATTTAAAAATGAGTAAAATTCTAAAAGTATACATTTTTATTTTCATGAACAATTCGAAATTCGAATTCAATAAACTTTTTTGTGGCCAGCATTCTAAATGAAAAGTTTTTACTGTGTGACAATACTTATGACCTGACTAGTTATATAGTCCGATTTAAAGAGCGCGTATGAAGTGGTGGGTCGGGCTCGCAGCGTCGCGTGCCGCCGCGCGGATTAGTGCACACGCACCGCGCGGACGAGCCCTCTCGATCTATCGATTGTATTTGTGAATTAATTCATCAAATTTAACATTACATACTTATGTAGTCTTCAAAAACTCCGTTTAATTTATTGGTGTAGATATTTTTGGGGTCGTAGTAAAGAGACAAATGAAATTCAACTGATAATGATGAATAAAATTCTTAGTGTGCGTTGAGAATTATTGTTTTTTATCAAATCGTTAATATGTAATGTCCACGCGCACTCGTGCGTCCGCGTGTCGCTCGCGTGCCGCCGCCGGGCTGCCGCCAGTCCGGCGCCGGCCGCCCCGCCGCGCGATGTGCTGGGACTGTCTCTACCTGCTCGTAGCGTTGAGCGTCGCTCTGTATAGATGGCTCGTACGTTGAAGAGTAGCAGTTCGAGATGCATTCAATTTTCATCACACAGTTGGATTTACACGAGTTCTTATCAAATATATTTTTCCATACAGAAATTCTACCGCACCCTGAGCGAGATGAAGTCAGAGGTGGAAACGATTATAAAAACGGGCAGGAAGATGGTCGAGGAGAAGTCCGTCCCCGAGCCCCACGAGTTCTCGAAGAAAATTGATGCCCTGAAGGAACTGTACAACAAGCTCGGCGCGCAGATCACGGAGTCCAAGACCAAGCTGGAGAATGCGCTGCTCACCTCCCGCGAGATCCAGAGCGACCTGCAGGCGCTGGACTCCTGGCTGCGCGGCCCCGACCTGCGCCCGCAGACCCTCGAGCTCGAGATGTCGCGCATGCAGGCCCTCCGCGACAAACTTAACGCCAACTATCGGGAGTTCGCGGCCGACTGCGACCCCGCCTACCTGCAGACCCTCACCCAGCAGGTCGACAGCGTCAACGAGCGCTGGGACCGACTCAAGAAGCGAGGAGACAAGCCGGGAGACCAGCCGGGGGACCAGCCGGGGGACCGGGCGGGGGACCAGCCTGCGGACCGGCTCGGCGCGCTGCAGACGCTCCTGGACGACATCCAGCGGGAACTGGAGACCGCGGACACCATCACGGACGCCAAGCTCTGTCTCCTGCAGAACGAGCTCCGAGCCAGAGCCGAGGAAGTGGAGCAGCTCCGCGACCCGCTGCTGGCCGCCCGCTGGGAGGAGCTCCTCGACAAGATCACGGTAAGTGGAATTGTTATATGGCTTGCAACTTCGTGAGGTCCGCTGCACATTTCTTCGTTCATTCAAAACTAATCAGAGACGAGTTCGAGTATTTTTCATTTAAAAAATATTTAAGTCGCGCCAACAAAAGCCTTGGGAAGGTGCACAACCGGGGTTTGCTTCCGACACCGCTGTCCGCACGCACGCCGCCGGGCGCGGGCACACACGTGTAGGTGCCGGCAGTCGGCGGGGGCCGGGGGGGGCCGGACTCACGCTTGTCGCACATCATCACCGCGTCGCTTGGGATCATCTCGCAACCATCATCTCATCCAGCCTGGGAGGGCCGCCTTCGGACTAACGCTGTAAATATCGTGTGCCGTAACACAATAACCTCCTCCGCCACAGATACAGTTCGGTTTGTGCTTGCAGGCGGGGCCCGCGCCGCCTCCATACGAGAACGTTACCGATACCATAAAGCGCCGGCTGGAGAGCCCCGCCGACGCTCCCGAGGCCGACAAGCCCGAATTTAAAAAATCTAAAATANCTGGGAGGGCCGCCTTCGGACTAACGCTGTAAATATCGTGTGCCGTAACACAATAACCTCCTCCGCCACAGATACAGTTCGGTTTGTGCTTGCAGGCGGGGCCCGCGCCGCCTCCATACGAGAACGTTACCGATACCATAAAGCGCCGGCTGGAGAGCCCCGCCGACGCTCCCGAGGCCGACAAGCCCGAATTTAAAAAGTCTAAAATACCGCTCGCGCTCAAGAGCCCGGCGCCCATTAAAAAAGAGATCAAAGAGGGGGGCAGCAGGAGCAGGGGGTCCTCTCTCGAACGAACGAGGACAAAGTCGGAGAGTCCGATGTCGGACAGCGTGAGCAGCGCCATGTCCGTGGACTCCATGGACCGTCGCTCCGTGAGCTCGCTGCTGGGGTCGCAGCCCTCCACCCCTGACGCTCCCCACGCTCCTGACACTCTTGACACATCTACCAAAGACAGCAGTACATTTAATCTACTTAAGGACAGCGAACTCTTCACTCAGATTTCTAAAAACAAAATTGAACCCAAAGAAGAAACGGCACAGCCGCCCAAAATGAAGTCAACCCCGTGTCACGTGGTGGCGGTCAAAGAACTTGAAATAGTAAAAGCCACGGTCAGCCCCGCGGAGCCCGCAGAGCTCTGCCCGCTCGAGGCCACGGACGCTGTCGTAGAGTTCATTCCGCAGAGCGCGGAGACCGTTGACGTCATATATGACACCGAGAACGAGTCGGAAGCAGAAGAGCAGGCCGACCGCCATGCCGTCCATCTCGGTTCCGAACCCAAGACTTTCGTCGTCGAGGTCAAGACGCTTGACCAGAGGATGGAGCCGACCCTCGGTATTCTCAAACGGAAGAAAAGTTTTAACGAAGAAAGCATCAAAACTATGAAAGTGGAAGACGTTCCCGACCTCATACCCAATACGGAGAAAGGGGAACGAGACGGGTACACGAGCACTCCCCCGCCGACACCGCTGGACGAAGAACCCGCTGAGCATCCTCTAGTTTACGAACTTGCCGTCAAGCGGATCGAGGACCACAAGAATCTTCACCGAGATCAAGTCAACGAGTACTTGATTCTCGACGAGGTGCTGCCCGGCGACCGACCCGCGCCGCCCTCCCACAGCCGCGGGCCCGGCGACCAGCCCGCGCCGCTCGGGACCGCTGACAACCATCCGGAGGAACTAATTTACTCTGAAGTTGAAGACACTGTGCAGGTAATGACCAGCGTGGTAATGAAATTTAAAACACAAGAATAGGTGCATATGTATAGTAAGATTAGGGTGCGACACAACATATTGATAAGTGGACCCGTGTCCGTCTCGCGATACTAATCGATCGCTCGCACGGTACAGAGTAAGGTACACTTGTAATCTTCAAAGATCCGAATGACTTCTTGAATTTTCAGTCCCGTCTTTCTGCTTCTGAGTTTGGTGACAAGGAGCCGTTGTCCACTTCGACTCCGATCAAACAAGAGGAGAAAAAGAAGCAGGTTCAGGTGGTGGCCATGTCGCCCAAACCGTCGGGAGCGGACCGGGAGCTGCCCAGCCCGCCGCCACAGCTGTCGGTCAAGTCCCACATACCCGTCAGCAAGGAGAGATTGAAGACTGAAAAATATCAAAAGACCGAAGATGTCCAGGTACGTTTCTCGATTTCACGCTGAATTCTAATAATCCATTACAGCTCAACTCTGCACAAATCTAAAGGAATAGAAAAACGGTCTCATTTCTTTGGTTGTAACTGTTGTGCACGCCGACTCCAAGTATCAGTAAATCCTGTGGACAAAGTTTCTTAATGTTTTTTTGTTGGATTTTCATATATTTTCACTATATTCAAACTACTGAATTTATTAACATTTTTGAATTTGTGTTTGATTGAATTAATTTCTACTGACAATGCCTTTGGAAAGTTCATTAAGTTTGGACGCTAACAGCGGCAAGACATGTAACTCAGCTTTTGAAAGGCAACTGAGGTAGCGCAGTCGCATGAAGCGCGCCCGCAGCCGAACTCAACACGTTCGAATTAATCCAACGCCGCAACGGGGCGACTTGAACTCCTTAGAAAATACATTAAACAACAGTTTTTAGTGTTATAAGAAGAAACCTATAAAAATGTTCAATGTGTGTAAAGTCGACTTATTTTCTTCTGTCAAATACATTTATTTCTGATTAGTTTTTACAATTTATAGTATTTTTCAATTTTGCCTTTCTAAAGATAAAGCCAAATAAACTTAATTGCCGCCGCGGTCGTTTACACTAAAATTTAGACTTAATATTAATTTCACATTCCTATTGAGGTTTATATGACGGTACGGTTAACAGTTGACGCCGAGTCCACCGCCGTCGCCGCGCTCGGCGGGGAGTGCGGCGGACGGCGCGGCGGACGGCTCGGCGGACGGCTCGACCGACGGCTCGACCGACGGCTCGACCGACGGCTCGACGGACGGCTCGGCGGAGAGTGTTTCGGAGGCGGCGGTGCAGGGCTCGCCGGAGCTGGCTCAGTTCTCGGCGGAGGCGCGGGCCGCACTCCGGCGCTGTGACGTCACGCTGCTGACGGTGGCCGGCGTGCACTCCGAGCGAGACCCCGCCAAGAGACTGGAGGTACCCGCTCCCTGTCCTGCCTCGACTTGATCGCTCTCTGGAACTTGAATAGTATAGTCAGCTAACAGTTGTCAATTGAATCCCGGCGCAGATCCTGAAGAACCAGCTGGCGCAGCTGGCCCCCGAGGCGGCGGAGCTCATCTCCCGCGGCGACTCGCTGGTGTTCCGCACGCACCGGGACGACGCGCTGCTGGCCGACTACCTGCAGACGCACTACCAGGTACTGCCGGTACACCCGACAACTATAACGCAACTTAACAAACACCTCAAAAATATATAATTTATTAGGGTTTTGTTGTCTCACACCGGGCGTTGTTTTCTGTTTAAGGACAAACTTCGCAACAAGTGGTCCATCGTGATGGCGGAGATAGAAACGAAACGCAACCAAGCCCTGCGGGCCGAGGACGACGTGGCGGAGCTGCACAAGCTGCTGGACGCGCTGCAGGCCTGGCTGCGGGAGCGCGAGGCCCGGCCGGACACTTGCGACGTGGACGCGCTGAAGGAGCAGATGTGGGACCGGGAAGCCGACGCGGAGCGGCTGCAGGAGCTGTGCCAGGAGTTGAAGGCGGAGCACGTCGGGTACCCGGAGAAGAGCGCGGCGGACGCGCTGGCGGCCTGGCGCCGGGCCCGGGACCAGCACCACGCGGCGCTGCTTCCCAGCGAGCAGAAGAAGCCGGTCAGTTGTCATTCTCGTAGTTGCATTCTTGCAGTGATTCTTCTTTAGTAATACTTGTTTATGATCCATGAAGCTTGAGCTCCTCCGCCCGCGCCGTTGCTTCATCCAGTTCCGTTCCCAGGAGGAGCAGCGCGCCCGCTCGGCGCTGGCCCGCGCCCGCTGCGGCCTGCGCGCGGCGCCGCTGCACGCGCGCCCGTACGACCAGTTCCCGCTGCAGGAGGACGCGCTCGCCGTACGTACGCGCCGACAACCGACCTTGATAATAACTATTTCATATGTAGACTAATTTAAGAAACACGCTAAATATTTCGTAAATACTCACTGTATTTATGTGATAATAATTGAAATTGTCAACGTTTTCAAATTGTGATGACATAATGAACAGCAGAAAGAAAGTGAAACCGTTGCCTGGAGAACCTATAACCGATGTCATGGAGCTCGGGTCACCAGTGTTACGCTCATTAATTAAATAACTGCTCCCGCTTTGAGCTGAACTTAGAGTATTGTTTTGAGGTTATCAATAAATCCATAAAGTTGACATTTGAGTCGTGCAGACTAAATAAAAATACAGGTTAAAGTATCTGTTCCAATAAAGCCAATGATAACTACATATGTAGACGAACCAAAGCTAAACATATAATTAATAATGTTTCTAACAACAGATTATTTTTCAATAAAAAATCGTAATTTTATTCAGCTAGCCTGCCTATTATAGTTTATTTAATTGAAAAAAAATGTCTATGGCCGGACGAAGCTGCAAGGGAATGGGCTTGAGTTTGTCCCGTTAGTTGCCCGTATGTAAACAGTACGTACTTGTGCCCCGCCGCCCCGCCCTCCCCGGGCGCCGCGGCGGGCGGGGCGGCGGGGCTCCGTGCTCCAACGCGTCTGGTGCTCCACAGCGCGCGCGCGAGCTGCTGGCGGAGGCGGAGCGCGCGGTGGCGGCGTGCGCGGGCGCGGGGGCGGGGGCGGGCGCGGCGCCGGCCCGCACGCACGCGCGGCTGGCGGCCGAGCTGGCCGAGCTGCAGCGCCTCTACAGCGAACGACAGCAGGTCAGCAGCGCCCGGCCTCACTACAACACACAATACCGTGCTCCGTGAAGCCGTGGGGTTGGGGGACGACAAATACCGTCTTATTCACATTTTGGTCAAACCCAATTTTTTTCGATAAATATCTATCCTACTAATTAATTATTATTATTTTAATTATGACACTAGGTTAACCGACGACTTAGCGACAGGCAGGTCGGACCGGCCTGTGGTCTGCAGTGGGCAGCTATAGGCCGAGATGCTGATGATGCTATTAATGAAACCAAAACGTTTTACGATAAGCTGTATTGACGAGTCCCTTCAGTTGGCGCGGGGTGGTGCGCAGGTGGAAGTCGTGCCAGGAGACGTGGACGTCGCTGTACCGCTCCCTGGAAGAGCGTCGAGCTGGCTGGACTCTGCGGAGCGGGCCCTGCGCAGGGCGGACGACCCCGCCACGCCCGACAAGGACGCCAGGCAGATACTGCGGGACCTGGAGAACCAGGTGAGCCCCGGGACACAGCGGGCAGTTGTTGTGGGCCGGCCTAGCGAGTGGCTTGTCGGCAGATGTCGGCGCGCGGCGGGTGCGTGGAGGCGGCGCGGCGCGCGGGGCGGCTGGTGGCGGGCGCGTCGGCGGCCGCTGGCGCGCGACGTGCAGGCGCAGTGGACAGCGCTCACCGGCGCATGGGGGGGTGCGCGGGGGTGCGCGGCGGGCGAGGGCGGGGCGCGGGGCGGGGGGCGCGGCGCGAGGGACCCCGTGCGGCTGGCGCGCGACCTGCTGCACGACACCACCGCCAACCCCTCCGACGCCACCAGCCTCTCCATCCGACTCTCCCTCGTCAAGGTATGTACTGCACTTTACATCATTGCAAATTTTAATTTTAATTCGACGTGTAACATTTACATTCGAACCCGGCGACAACTGACTAGGAGACCTACTAAAATGCAACTTTATTAATAATAGTCTGAATCATTGAAAATTATATCGCATACCTCTGGCAGAGTTCGCACATCTTGACTGTACATAATTATGCATGTCCTGTTTTCACCGATCGCTTGGAACCTCAAGACCTATGAAGGAACTTTGGTCATCTCTGTGTTTTGTACCATAAAATTTATGGGGAATACGCTAAAAAATAATTTGGAGTTATTTATCATCTCTATTGGTGGTATGACGACTTTTAAGTCTGCACAAGCAGGTACCACCACCTTGCCTATTTCTATCGTGAAGCAGTAATGCGTTTTGGCTTAAAGAGTGAGGCAGCTGTTGTACCGATTGTTAAAACTGAGACCTCAGAATTATTGTCACAAGGTGTATGGCGGCATTCACGTTATAGATGTCCACGGACTCCGCTAACCAGATGAGCCGTGAGGTCGTCCTCACATCTAAGCAATAAATAAATAAATCTCTTTGACCACGTACCAGCCGCCATCGGAGTAGAGTTCATCCCCTGTACTACCTCACTAACTGGAGCCTCTGCGTTCGTCTACTGCGGGCTTCTAGAGACGCCCCAGGTGACCGATAAATTCCGTGAAATGCTCAATCGAAGTCACCCTGATGTTGGACGCAGCGGGAGGCCGCGTCACTAGCGTTGTCGTTAAGTGATTGCTTATTCTGTACTAGGCTTGGGACATGTGAGGGCATCATCGATGGCTAAAAAAACCACGAAAGGATTTGGCACGTACGTGTACACACAAACCCTCGATAGGCATCGATCCAGCTGCAGACTCATCAGAGTAACGAGCGCATTGAGGAGCATTTGTAGTTAATACATCGCGCTATCCCTGATCCCTGGAGGTCTATAGTGCGAATGATACTTTGTTGAGAACACAACTGCCTCTCCCGCGCTCCACAGCGCCTGCGCAAGCTTAACGCACAACCAAATTTTGAAATAAACAGCAAATATTTTGAGATTGTCTAAAGTACTAGATCCCGATCATAGAAGAGTATACAGATATAATATGTACGACGTTACAACGTTCCCAGTGCGGTGAGTGAGTGTGTGCAGTAGCGCACAGCAGACAAATTAATGTTCTGCTTGTAAGGATTCCATGCGTAGTCGTCAAGGCTGGCCTGTACAGTCGGGCGATGTTTGATCGTTGTATGCTCCGGGCACCGGCCGAGCACAACGACCTCACTACGCTTTAATGTTATTGTGAACTTGTTCAATAGAGCCCACTGAGTTTCTCGCCGGATCTTCTCAGTGGGTCGCGTTTCTGATCCGGTGGTAGATTCTGCGAAGCATTGCTCTTGCTAGGGCCAATATTAGCAACACTCCGGTTTGAGCCCCATGAGCTCTCCTACATGTTGGGGCGAAGCTGAAATAGCCTCTCAAGGCTATCAATCAGCATAGGTAGGAGAAAAAAAAGAGTTACAATTCAGTGAGCGGTCCGTCTCCAACGACGCGTCGAGATTGTGTCGGTAGCGAGCCTTCCGAGTAATAATGACTGACGCGTCAAGTGACAATGTTCATGACACAGAACACGAGGACCGTACTGGGGGAACATTATCGTTCTAAACCGTCTTAAGCAGAAGGTTTAGAACGATGTATCACTATATAAAAATAGGTATAAACAGTTTACCATTTTTCTTCTGTCTGTCAACAGATTGATTTTTTGTTCACTAGCTATTGACGAGCTATAGTGTGAAAAAAATATATACATTAATTATATTAGGAAAGATTACGTTTATTGATAAGAGAATAAAAGAGGAAATTTATAAGAATACAAAAACATTATGTACATGAATCTTAAGGTGTTCTTCATTATATTATGTTACCATTACAGTTACACACGTTTGTAACAGTAAACTGCGGTACTAGTCAGCTCAGATCAGAGCGGTGGTCTAACGTAATGAAAGGCATGTGTCAGGGTGTCAGGGTGGCCCCTGATACCACAACGTGAGCGTTTCCTTCTTCGTTGAGACCTCATGAGGAGGACGTTTCCATTACGAGCTGTGTCCGAGCATGTTGGCGCGGCCGCCACGCCGCTCGGCCCAGCCAGACCATTACCTAAATGTCAAATTTCGAATACGTAAAATGTAGAAGTTGTAATTGCTTTGATTTCGTTTGTCGTTGGATCTAAAAGTAAAACATCCAAAAGTCACGTACAGCGTATCAGTTGGTATAGATAGATCTATCTATGTACATGCTACATATTACATGAATTGAATTTTTTGTGGATTTTCTAAAAATAAATGTTTAATATTGTTCGCGGAGTGTGTCCACTGCGAGTGCGGACCGAGCGCCGGAGGGCGTCGTGCGTGCTGTGCTGTGCTGTGCTGTGCCGCATCTAACTAAAAAAACTACTAGGACTATGTTGTTGGCTATGTCGGCAGTTCAATATCGGCAGTTCAATATCGAAGGAGTACATGCTTAGTAAAATATAATTGGGTGCAATACGGAAACGAATGCAACGAATTGTCGAGGCTCTAGTCTCCAGCACTTGGAACGTCTTGCGTCTATTTCTGAATCCATGAAAATATTTCTGTCCCATCTCTTGTTTGTACTACGACTCCAGAACGCGACAACGACCGACCCCCGACACACGAATCTGTGTGTTTTGCCGATTAATATAAAGCCGCTTTTGGTGTAAATATTAATTTAATTTAGTGTTTATAGTCCAGTATATGATATATTGGGTGCGCGGGCTCGGCGAGAGGTCGGTCGTCATTTCCGTGAGTGAGTGTGACGCGACTGTTGCGCGACTGCGGCTCGGCTCGTGTGATCGCTAATTCGCATTTCTTGATGTTAAGAATTTATTTCCTGACAATTTGCAGAGACTAGTGTATAATTTATTGAAAATAAAACGTAAGTGTGATCGTTACTACAGGTATTGCACATTCGATCGAAATACAAAAACTACAAAAAGCGCGTGTTTCGATAATCTGTGTAATTTCTAGCAAACTGTTTAATAATGTCCCTAATTCAATCCGTAAAATTTAACCGTAAGCGTTCGTGAAACCGTGTTCATTTAAAAATGTGATGATCTGCAAGTACTCCCGTCCGCACCGGCCCGCGGACCACACCACGCCGCCCGGTGCCGCGGTGTGGTGGTGCCGCCACCCGCGGTCGACCACAACAATAGTAGTGTCGCGGCACAGCACAGCGGCGGACGACACTGTTTGTTACGACGTCAATTAAAGAGGGTCAATAACATAAGATCGGCTTAATGTAATATTGGTAGAGTTACACTCCTCACAACGATCGATCTTTATATATATAAAAATGAATTGCTGTTCGTTAGTCTCGCTAAAACTCGAGGACGCCTGGACCGATTTGGCTAATTTTAGTCTTGAATTATAATATTTGTAGAAGTCCAGAGAAGGTTTAAAAGGCGAATAAATATGAAAATGATCGGAACTAAATAAAACAACAACAAAATTGTTTTTCCTTTGATGTATTATGCTTTACGAAGTCGGCCGGCTCCGCTAGTAGTTTTATAATTTGGTTGTTTGTCATGAAGTAAACCATAATGTACGTGATGTTATTTATTTTTGAAGGGAAGAATAGCACCGACACTCTACGTCAATACATTTATATTTAATGCAGAGTCCGTCGCCCGGAGAGACAGTTCAAATTAACACAGCGATCCATAAAATTGTAAATTGTTAATTAAGTAAAACAAATATGAAGAAGATAGGTTACATCGTTAAGAGCTCGTCGGGGGTATCACTGGCCCAGGCCGAGATCGCGACGAGGAGTGCGTCCACAATGGCGTCGCCGCGACACTCGGTCGCGTGCTGCGAACTGATAACGGCGCAGCTGATTGATGTGCGACCATTGAGTAGCGACCGCCCCTCCCCGCCCTCCCTACCGCACCCCTTTTTTATTTATTTTTTTATTGCTTAGGTGAGTGGACGAGCTCACAGCCCACCTGGTGTTAAGTGGTTACTGGAGCCCATAGACATCTACAACGTAAATGCGCCACGCACCTTGAGATTTAAGTTCTAAGGTCTCAGTATAGTTACGACGGCTGCCCCACCCTTCAAACCGAAACGCATTACTGCTTCACGGCTGAAATAGGCGGGGCGGTGGTACCTACCCGTGCGGACTCACAAGAGGTCCTACCACCAGTAACCCCGCCGACTTTCCTAGCCTGTCGATGGGACGATGTTAATGCCTGCATTCGTACTATTAACTATCAAGGGGAAATACGCAACAGACGCTGATTTAATCGTTCGATTAGAAATTTGTTTTTTTTAAATCTATCTCGGTCGAGAAACGGTCCTCGTGCAAATTTGAACATTAACGCCGACACTATATCCGCATTCTGGCTGCGGTGCGAAAATGTTGGCCGCACGTTGGAGTGTACATTGGGCCCGGTGGATGCGCAGACACGGCGGGACCGGCAGCATTCCGTAGCACGTGCACCGCCGCACGTGTAGCCGTGCGAGCGTCGCTATTGAGTGTCAGATGTATGGCTGATGACGCTTAGACTGAACATCCGCGTGGGGCGTGCGGGGCCGCGCTGCGAGCCGCACCGCCAACGGGCCGTTATCAAAATCATCTGATTAATGATTTTGATTTCCATTGACGGTTAAACTTTAGTAGAAACTCTCGTCACCAATAAACCTTTATGCGAGCTATTATCTTCGTGTGGAAGTCGTTATGAGTCCAGGGTTGTGTCGCTGTGCAGGCGCGCGAGGAGGAGTTGTCGGCGCTGCTGCAGGAGATGGCGGCGCGGCGCCCGCCCCGCGACCAGCACGGGGAACAATCTGATAACCTCTACAAGGAAGTCGAGAAGGTATGCATTCTATTTTTGGAACGAAGTTCCTTATGGGACGATGCGGAGGGGTACCCTAACCGGGAAAAACGTCCGTAACGTAAGATTTTTATTAGTAATGCACACAGTGTACGACTTAACTTTGTAATAACGTACAAAAAATAACATATTTTTTTATCATTCAATGAGCACGATCTCAGAGCGTTCGTTTGCGCAATACACTAACTCTTATGCAAACAACCGTGAATGAAGTGTACCACAATAAGTTCGCACGTTACCGAATGACCGTGGGTTGTTGCGAAACCTCCAGTTTTATTTTTTTTATACCTCGAATAGAACTTTAAATTAATATTTTTATAATAAGGAACTTCATTCCTATCCGGTGTCCCATGACACCACACATCTTTTTTATTGCACTGATACAAACGGGTGAACGCGCTCGCGTCCTACTTCGTGTTAAGTGGTTACCGGAGCCTGTAGACATCTCAACGTGAACGTTGTTCAATGAGCCTTACCACTAGTAGTAATAATAGTATGTAGTAACAGTAGTATGTAGTAAACAAAAAAAAAAGCCCGCTGAGTTTGTTTCGCCGGTTCTTCTCAGGACTGTGGCTTTTTTTGGAACCGGTGGTAGACTTAACATTGTTATTTGTATTTTGACATTCAACAAGTGTGTCATACTGACATCTAAGTTGAAATAAATGATTTTGAATTTGAATTTGAATTTGAGTGTTGTGGCTAACTGACTGATCCATCGACGACACTCGCACACACACACGCACACAAGGAGACTGCAAGCTGCTGCGGTCCTCGAGCCGACGTCCAGTGTTTCAGGGCCTCTCTTCGTGTGCTTAATACAGCATCACGCCGCACGACGCGTCCGTCGATACTCTAGTGTTCTTATCGCAATCATCAACAAATATCCTTTATTTCCTAAAATATTTAATGATTTAGAACACAAAAAACAAGTCTCAAATACGAGTATTTCCTGAACTCGCGAACACTGTACGCATTACGAACCAGCGGCTGCTGGGCCCGACGCGTGGTTCACTCAGCTCACGCAGCCTGCGGGTGGCGACGTCAGCGTGACCTGAGAGTGACGTCTCTGACCCTTGCTATTTTTTTGAAACCACTTCCGTATATATGTATATGTATTTATATAGATAATTGTAACAGATTTTTCAAATGTACCTAATCATGTTCATTACTATCATCGGAAGTAAACAATCTTACGGTTTACCCGATTGTAAGTGGTCGCGACAGTAATCCGTTGGTTGCACTCAGACGCAGGCCAGCCTGGGCGCGCACCGCGAGTTCATCACCAGCAAGCTGTCGGCGGTGAGCAAGTACAGCGCGCGGCTGGATGACGTCACGAGCTGGGTGCACGAGACCCGCACGCGCCTCAACATCGCCGCCGACCTGCCGCCGCCGCAGGCCGCCGCCGTGCGCGCCAACGTCGCGGTAACCCTCCACCACCCTATCCCTGCTATATATCTTAAACACTAGGCAATCAAAGGCACGCGGGGTATGTGGGACTTGACAGTCTGCAGATTAGGGTTAGTTTTATCCACCGATACTGATCCCAAACATTTTAGTGCTAATTCTAAGAGAATAAGATACATTATATAGTTAGATATGATAACATTTGAGCGTGTCACTACAGAATCCGCTGGTAGTGGTGACTGCATCTCGAGTGTCCGCCCGTGTATGTATGTTGACCGGTGTGTTGTTGTTGTGTGCGGTAGCGCGCGGTCCAGGAGCGCTCGAGCTGGGTGCGTGACGTGATCGAGAACTACAACAACCTGGAGCGCGAGTGCGTGGCGGCCGCGCACCCCGTGTGTCCGCGCCTCGCGCTGCGCCACCTCGCCCTGCGCGCGCACTGGGACGACCTGCTGCCCGCCGCCCCCAACCCCCCGGGTGAGCGCCCCCCGCCCCCTCGGCTCCATGTTGCTAGCTGCAACTTCACTGCACTGCAGTCCCGCCGCCTGTCCCGCCGCCTGTCCGTGCCCCAACATTTGCTCAATTGTTTCAAAAATGTACAAACACGATGTCATAAATATATATATGTATATATAGTTCGTACAGACAAACTCTCCTACCTGGAATTTTCATGCATTACGATAAACCTCAACAATTGAGACATACTCTGGAGCAGTAATGATCGGCGAGCCTGCACCCTGTGCAGTGCTAGTGTACAGAGATGACAGACTCTAAGGGCTAACCAGAACACTTGGCCCGACTTCTATGATATACATATTCATTATCTATGATCTAGTCAGGACTTTTGAAAGTCCAAACTTCATACCTTTATTTAGAAATGAATATGTCCCTTGTGATGTTCTTTCGGAACAGCTGCCGTGTCGCCATTATCTTTTATTCTTGTTCTGGGTCAGTGAGTCCCGTCCGTATTGTCGGAGCCATTGGACTCATTCAGAGTTATCTCCCGGTAAATATCTCCGCCCCTGCCCTGCCCTGCCCTGCCCTGCCCTGCCCTGCCCTGCCCTGCCCTGCCCTGCCCTGCCCTACCCTGTCCCGTCCCTTGCGAGCCTCAATTGATGAACGTCCAATTATTGTATATGTATGTATGTATGTATGTATGTACATAAGACCCTTGACGAAGAGGCTCGTTTTCAGTCTAAAACACTAAAATGTTAGTTGGGCGAGTTTCGTAATGTAAAATTTGAATTACCATGTGTCCATTGCCTCCATATGATATTTACAGACATTGTGTGTGGTTGTTGTAAATGTTTGTGATTGTACAATAAATGGATTGCACTAACAGCTTGTTTCATTGACTAACACCGCGGTGCCGTGCGGTGCGGTGCGGTGCGGTGCTGTGCGGTGCTGTGTGGTGCTGTGCCGTGCGGTGCCGTGCGGTGCTGTGCCGTGCGGTGCCGTGCTGTGCCGCGCGGTGCCGTGCTGTGCCGCGCGGTGCCGTGCTGTGCCGCGCGGTGCCGCCGCCGCGAGGTTGCGCTACTAAGCTAATTGTTTGTTGCATGGGTGATGGGTTTACTAACACTAACAGTGCTAGATTTATATAATAGAGAATGATAAAATAATGGCCAATAAATATATTAACCAATTTTCGATTTTCTCTGATGTAATTATTCTCTGAATTATTAATTCGACATTAAATGTTCTTAAAATACTTAAAAATTGTAAAATTTATTTTCTAAGCTTTTTTATTAATGCTGGACCAAATGTGTGGAATTTAGGGTAGTCTGCTACACCGGCCCCACATGCGTGTGCCATACAAGTGCCCTTGACGCCAGCAGCCAACAGGCGGCGTGAGGCGAGGGAGTCTCGAGCGTTGTTTTTAAGACGATTGTAAAACGTATGTGGACGTATCACACAACACGTCCACGCGTCCAGCGGACACTATCATTATAACTAGAAATGTTCAATACCTGGTCATCGACAATGAAGTTAATGAATCAGCAGTGAGCGCGGGCGGCGGGGACACACCGAGCCACTCCAACACGGACTCTCATTACACGATCAACATTTCCACAAACCGCAAAGTGTGTCGGTTCAATTCCCCAGATCTTGTTTGCTGAAGTCCGAGACAGTGCCCTTGATGTACGCGTTCAGAGGAACACACATTAAACAAACTTTTCATGAAACTCTCGAGTCAAGCTGTACGTTGTGCACTACACGCAGCATGAAGACCGGCCCCGCGCCGCCGACACAACTCTAAACGTTACTTAAACTTTATTCACCATCCACTCAAACCGAGTGCAGATTACAGAAAATATAAGAACTGTTACCAAAAACCTGTGTCCCGAACTTCGAGTGCTGCTGACGGGATTCATAATTTATACTGGTTTTATTACAAACAAATTTTTTTAACTGAGACCCGCTTAAACAAGGTTGACATTGCTAACTGCAACTGCTGCTGTTTGTGCCAACCTACTGCTAGTTCACACTGCAAACTGCTGCAGTAACCGCAGCCAGTGAGAAGACAAAGCGCGGTAATGTGCTCCACATAAAATAGATTATCTTTAACTACAAATGGACGCTCTATTGTTAATGGTCTACAAAACAAGATGACAACATAAATCGGGACTATGAACTGACTGACGTTATTTCTCCTGGTGATTGATCTGCCAATGTGAGAGGCTGCAGAACGGTGACTTGCAGATCGAATGTACCATCGACAGTGCCAGGGCCGCTGCCTGCAACACCGTAACTGCGCACGTCCATTTTAAAGCACACATCGCTTGAAAAGTTTGTCAATTTGCCACCAAAAGCTAACAGGTAGATTCAATTGGAAGCTCTGGTTACAATTTATACGAAGTCGAGGAGGAAACTTCGGAAAATATAAATTTCTCAACTTAACTACAAATATATATTAAGACCTCATTAAACTTAGTTCAAAGCGTCGCTTGGTGTATTTAAATAATAATTCATGTGAAAGAATCAGGGCGGTGTCGCGCGTCACTGCCTTTGTTCTGACCGCGCCGTCGCCGTGCGTCGCTCCGGCCGCCGCTCTGTGTGCACTACCACGAGAACACAAATGTGTATACACTCGGGCAGCAGTGCTCCCCACGTAGACAAACTTCTAAGTCTGCTAACCATGTTGCCCGGTAGATCCGTCCTCGGAATTTCGATGCTGTTTTCGCGGTCTCCTCTACACGTTACCGGGGACACCGCTTGCGTTACTGGTAAACCTTAGTTCCCCCGCCTAACTTATCGTTTTGTTAAATGGCTTTGAGTCAAAAGAAGCGGGAGCGCCCTCAGCGTCCTCATGTTGCTGCGTGCTGCTGCCTCTGATCACCCTCCCCGTACACATGTAGGTACATTCGGTAGAGATACGTTAGAGTCGATACTTTCCTTAGCTCGTATTGATAAATTGGCTGGTCTACTAGATACGATCTTAGTATATAACAAGTCATCAGTAGAACGAAATCCGATATGTTCCAAGTGCACGGGTACTTGATTTCTTTTGAATGTCCATTTAACCGGTGGACTGCCGATTTCATACATTTATTTGTCTAATCTAAACAAGAAACTCTTAGATCTAAATGATGCAACTATATCCTGAAAAAGAATGCTTGGGATAAATGCGAAGCGTCCAGTAGTAGTGGTCTCAAGTTAAAGATGAAAACCAGAATAACAAAGAATGAGGCGTTGTGTGACGTCACTCGCTGGAATATCTAGGACGCGCCACTCTCTGCTCATTACTAGACTGCTCCGTCTCGGATCCGCCATGCACAGGCCGTTAGTTGCTGAACAGTTCGTATTGTTGCTACATTTTTGTGATAGTGAAACTTCAAATATGCTCACCTTACTACTTATACTTGTTTTTAAACTGAAATTCACTTTTATTGTATTATATTTGAAATATTTGTGTTAAATCTATGATACTTGTATTTATGTATTGTTTAACTTCCATACTGACACAGAAGATCGAAGAACTTGCGGATCTTTAGGAACCTCTGGGCCCAAGAAGAGGGCTCGGCGTACTTGAACATACGATGTTGTATGTTCCATAGGGAGCGATCTGAATAACTGCTTGAGATAATTCCGTGGTTTACTTTGTAAGGGCGAGTTCATCTTTATTGCCCAGGCACGTGTCACTTTCGTACATGGACAGTCCAGACAGACAGACAGATTCAAGTTATCCGTGTTGCACTCGTGTGTGCTGATTGAATAGTATTTTGTAAAGTTTGTGTAATTAATATATTTACGTACATTAGGAGGAGAGTACATCAGCTGTAAAGTCGTAACGAAGGCTTACTTGAATAAAAACATTTCACATTTAGATATTGAAGTAATGTAATGAGATGAGTGATGCTTGAATTAACGTCTTGCTAGTCTGCTTATACGAGTATTCACTGCTTAATAATAAAGCGTGGTTGAGATTACTCATTAGCGACCTGTTTAGTGTTTGGTATTGATAGCAAGGGATGTGTGCTGTGCATTACCCTCCGCGAACCGCTGTCTTGTCTGTTGAAGCTTAATAATTGAACGCTCATTGTGGTGAAGGTGAATGTAAGTACATTATTAATATAATAACATTGGTGTGTCGGTATGGCGTACTAACCGCACTTGTTGTGATGGACTAGCTTATACGTTTATACTAATACGTTATTTAGTTTATTTGAATTTAATTTGTGGATATTTCCGTTGCAGGTAAGTGTCGCAGAACGCACACAGTCTGGTAAGGACGCTTCTCGGTGGACGTTTAGTTCTGTCTCAGCAAACATCTTTATTGAGCGATGTTTGTACAACGCTCTCACATTTATTTGTACAATACATTTCGTGCTGTTATTTTCGGGGAAGATACTGGGGGTGTTTGAGAGTTTACCCGATTACGGACAAAACAAGGAAGGGTTATGATTTAGGAGTTTTAGGACCGTACATCCGTACGTGTTAGACTACTGTTTTTTTTTATTGCTTAGATGGGTGGACGAGCCCACCTGGTGTTAAGTGGTTACTGGAGCCCATAGAAATCTACAACGTAAATGCGCCACCCACCTTGAGATATAAGTTCTAAGATCTTAGTATAGTTACAACGGCTGCCCCACCCTTCAAACCGAAACGTATTACTGCTTCACGGCAGAAATAGGCAGGGCGGTGGTACCTACCCGCGCGGACTTACAAGTGTCCTACCACCAGTAATTACGCAAATTATAATTTTGCGGGTTTCACTTTTATTACACGATGTTATTCCTTCACCGTGGAAGTCAATCGCGAACATTTGTTGAGTACGTATTTCATTAGAAAAATTGGTACCCGCCTACGGGATTCGAACACCGGTGCATCGCTTCAACATGAATGCACCGGACGTCTTATCGTTTAGGCCACGACGACTTCAAAACTCACGTGTGACTTCAAGACTGTGTCAATAGATGCGTCTTACAGTGCGTTTGTCGCAGAGAAAGTTATGTGTCAGTATAACTAAGATAATATAACATATTTTAATTCGTGAATATTGCCTCGAGACATGCGTGTAGGTGTGCTGTAGGTTTTCCTCTGGATGAGGACTTGCGTACGTGACTTGCTTACATAAGTATTTTCTGTAACCTGCAACAATATTGACTGGGTTAATGGTGTAGGTAACTGCTTAAATATACTTATGGTGCTGTGTGCCAAATTTGAATTAATAAAAAGTAGATTTTTTCCATGTTTCTACAAACCACAAAGAAATTATGTATTAAACTAGAAAATATAATTTATGGCCAAATGTTCTCAAAAACGTAAACTGAAGCTAGCTGCTCCGACAACATGTTCTATTTTATATAAGTCATTTCAAAACTAGCTTTGTCAGTATTAGCTTTTTCGCCCCCCTGTGAGCCAGTAGCCCCGAGCCTGTTCTGGCTCCGCCTTAGTCTGGGGCGAGCTCACGGCGCTCGGTGTGAGAGAGTTTGCTAACATCTTCTGGATTTAGTTTTGTTCTGATTTAGTGTATTTTTTATATATTGTGTTGTGTAATCGAGCTCACGGCCCATCTAGTGTTGAGTAGTTAATAGAGCCCTTCAAGCCGAAATGCATGAATTCTTCGCGAGGGAAAGAGACAGGATGGTGGGGCCTAGCCCTGCGGGCTCACAGGACACCCTATCACCAGTGAATCTCGGTTGGTGATAGTTGTACGCTGGTGTAATACCTGGAGAACGTTGCTGTTTATTGTCTGATTTCTGTCTCCCTACGACACCCACGGGAAGAGACGGGGTGGTGCTATTCTGGACTGACACCATACAACTAGAACTTTCTACATGCCACAAGGGTTTAAAGACAGTAGGCTGTCTTTGAAGCGATTTAGTACCTATATAAGGCTAGGATTCAGCGGCAACACATATCTTTAATCTAATAAACGTCTGCTGTATTGAGAATTCATCACTGAGCAGTAAATGTACGGATACTTCTGTACGTTCGCTTACAAGTTTTGCGAGTTGGATTCACCGACTTGCGTTCATAGCCTTCATAATGCTGCGTAACGCGGGGACGAACTCTAGAAAAATATTCAAGATTATAGTTTTGTATAAAACTGCTTTAGTATATATTTTATAAAATTATTATTATTTATCTTAAATTATCTACTGGTGGTAGGTCCTCTTGTGAGTCCGCGCGGGTGGGTACCACCACCCTGCCTATTCTGCCGTGAAGCAGTAATGCGTTTCGGTTTGAAGGGTGGGGCATCGTTGTGACTGTACGTTAGACCTTAGAACATATATCTCAAGGTGGGTGGCGCATTTACGTTGAGGATGTCTATGGGCTCCAGTAACCACTTAACACCAGGTGGGCTGTGAGATCGTCCACCCATCTACATACAAAGTCACGCATCACTAAACCCGCTATTTCCCGTTTGATATTCTTTTAAGGGTATATATGAACTGATGGTACACTGTGATCATCAACTAGTAGTCAGTAACACTGCAAGGTTAGTAAATAAACGTCTCCCCGCGGCTTGTTATCCGGTGCCAGTACATCCCTGGTCATCTCGTAAACTGAGGGCGTCCCGACCGTTCCCGGCCAATATCACTCGCTGTGTTAATATTTCAAATGCTTTTTATGAAATTGCTCTCCGTGCGACTCCCGTCCTAACCTAATGAGTGTGCACTAGACCTGTACATTATTTAGTATCTTGACTATAGTCTAGCTCGTTTCACAGCCTGTGTTACTGGGCGGAACGGCACTAGTCCCGTATTGTACTGTATATCTGCTGTTCCACTCCTTAAATTAGAATTTAAATAATTACTGCACTTACTACATGACTACACACTACTAACTAAGAAATTACTTAAGCAGCTTATTAATTATGTAGTTTGCGGGTTTATTAGTTTCCAAAGTGACGGCATAGAGAGCTTTTTAATATTTCAGTAACATCGATCTAATTACTTTGACCTGTTTTGATATCAAAATTAATTAAAGCCTGAGAAACCCTACTGTACTACATCCCGTATTATTACATATATTACGTGTGTACCCGTATGTGATGTTTGTAACAATATAATTGAGATGAGATTGTCTAATATGAGCGTCGAGGACGTTAAGCGGCGTCGCGTCGCTGTAAACCAGTAGCTGCGGTCTCTGCACAAAGCAAACATCGCTGTGGAAGGTTGTAGACAATACTGAGACAGTAAACTTCTTCAAATAAATAATTAATTTTGTGCAAATATAGTATACAAACTATACACAAATTAATTTGAATACGTAACTGCTGTAAGATCAACTTTCTTACATATAGGTTGTTCCAATAAGAATATCGTATTTTGAATAGCCTGCCATTTTAACAGCTGCCATAAGTTAAGCTCAGACAGTACTTCAAAGATGGCAGATAAAAAATACGCAATATGTAACGATAGAAGACAAGTTGAACTTATTAAAAATCATTACAAAAATTGAGTAAATTTTGCGGACGTCGAACCAAATTAAAGCATTTGCTGAATTATCGTGTAGCATCTTTTCCGCCAGTAATTGTGAAACTGGTAGTAAAAGTTGAGGTGTTGGAACACGTTAAGGATGTGTAATATCGAACTCGTGAATATCACTCAGGAATAACTGGAACTATTGATATTGTAACATTTGTAACCCGTTGTGTTGAGGATTTGCCCGTGCATACATCATACGTCGACTCAAGTCCGAGTTTGGTGCACTGTGGCGAAAGGCACCCTGATAACATTTAATTACAACTCAGTAAGGGATGCTTGAAGATGTGTAATGTGTATTTATACAGGAAGAATACAATATTTAGTACACGACAGTAACAGCCGGAGCACAGAAGGTGAGATATTGAAATTATCTAAACAACTAAATTAGGAATTTTGATGATTAATCATCATGCAGTCTCATAAAACATGTGATAGCCATGCATCAGCAGGCACAAGGGAAACCCAAGTTTGTCCATTTCTGGTGAATCTTTGGCATTGGGCATTTCACAAATTTCATAGGAATTTCATTTCATCAACAAATTATCTTGAGTGATGAGGCCTATTTTCACGTGGGAGACTACGTTAACAAGCAAAACTGTCGCATTTGAGGCTCGGAACACCCAAGAATAATTTTTAAAAAGTCTCTATCCTCAACTCCTAACTTCTCTGGCGGTGTCATCGATCTTACTTTTTCGGGAATGGATTGCGCTATCAAGCGATGAATAAGACTTTTGTATAATCTAGTCGGAAATGGAAGACATCGATGTGGACGACGTTTACTATCAAGAAGACGGCGCTACGTGCCACACAAGGAACAATAAAATCGCTCTTTTGCGTGAATAGTTTTAGGAGCATGTGACATCTTGAAGAGGCGTCACAATTGGCCACCCAGAACTTGAGATTTAACAGCTTTACATTTTTTTCTTTGAGGCTACGTAAAAGATATGGTCTTCTTTAGTGGTCTACAATCGATTCAAGATCTCAAAAGTTGAATTCGTGATGTTATCGAGGACATGCAGTTCCAAATGTGCGAATAGATTTTTATGGCACACCCGCCTCTTTACAATTTAACAATAACAGCACCTGATGATTTCGCTTAAATGGGATAATTTAAAACAGTGATTCCTTCTCAGAACAGACCTAACCCCGATGGCTAAGCAGACACTGAAAATAAATGGAAGTTAAATAAAAGCAATGGTTCCGTATCGCATTGATATAGCCAAGATCGTACACGCGACTATCAAGTGTTTAATTAAGCAGGCGACTCGTACATTACGAGGTACTTCAACTCGTAACGAGTCGGCGCTCAACTGTTATACGCGACGCAACAATACGCCCACAGTAGTAACACTGGAATTGTTTCATTCACATACCTTAGATAGTTGTTGAAGTTGATTATAATATTGTTGAGTATCTTTGGGATACCTACGGGGCAGAAGAGTTCGCGGCCCGCCTCATGAGTATTGGTCACCGCCGACAGCGACGCGGGTGCTGCGGGGCACGACCATGTCGCTGGTCGCTGCCCGGCTTGGAACCTCAATACTTTGTTTACGCCTTGATTGATTAACTACAACTCATGGGACACAAGCCAGCATATTGTACATCGTCTGCTATAATAATACGATTTAAGTTGAAGTTTTGTTTTATAAGTTTGGTGTAAGTAGTATTCGGAGTCCATGGACGTCGACAACTTAATTGCCGTTGCCAATCTTGAGACATGAGTTTTAAATCTTAAGTCAATTTATAGAGTGGGTATAACGGTTGCCCTACCCTTCAAACCGAAACGCATTACTGCTTCACGGCAGCAATAGGTAGGGTGGTGGCTCCTACACTTGCGGGCTCACAAGATGTCCTACCACCAGTAATTACGGAATTTAATTTTTTTGCGGGTTCGGTTTTTATCACACGATGGTTTGCCTTCACCGTGGAAGTTAATCGCGCAAATTTGTTAAAATAATGCTACTCCTTGCAATTTGTCTGGCAACAAATTGTCTGCAAGAATAACTGGTCAGGAAAATAATGTATTTAAAAATAATTCTTTGAAAAATAGCCACAGAGAGAGTCCTGAAGTGTGAAGGGTTCTTCCCTGGCCCCGTCTCCCCCACTCAAGGACTCTCGTCGGTGCGAGACGCATGCAAACTCGAGCTGGTGTAAACCTAAGGCTTCACTGTGAACAGTTAGGGTTGGCATGCAGCCAACAGCGAGGATACGACCACTTGGAACATCAGTCTGATAATTTAGTGAAGAATATATCGTCACAGACAATGTAGACATCATCGACGACTTCGTTTATGTACAAGTTTTATATTTTNCACTCAAGGACTCTCGTCGGTGCGAGACGCATGCAAACTCGAGCTGGTGTAAACCTAAGGCTTCACTGTGAACAGTTAGGGTTGGCATGCAGCCAACAGCGAGGATACGACCACTTGGAACATCAGTCTGATAATTTAGTGAAGAATATATCGTCACAGACAATGTAGACATCATCGACGACTTCGTTTATGTACAAGTATTATATTTTAGAGATTTCTTCTACTTCCACGCACAGTAAAATTGGCGCGAATTGGTCACGTAGATCAGATCAGAGACAGTAGGTGGGCCCTCCATCATATCTTATGAAAAGAAAAATAATTCAGCCTTCAATAATGTATAATTCATAAATAATTATTGTGGAGTAAACTGTATTTTCTTTTAAATTTATGTATATTTATATGTTTGCATCTTGTACAGTGTGTCCGCTTTCTTTTGTTGTGATAGTGAAATTATTTATCGATAAGCTTAAACAAACTGATAGATGATTTGATGCGAGTTCGCGACGCCTAGCTGATCAACGACTGCTCATAGATGCTGGTCGGTAATACAAAACATAAATTCTAGAAGCGCGATCAGAGCTCCCGCCTCGAGGGTTCCGGGTGCAAGTTACGTCTCTCCACACTCGAGGCCGCGCAACCATCCAGAACTAATATTGTTCACGTGTTGTGTGTGCGTCACTAACACACGCACAACACCAAAAAACGGACACTTAAACAACGCAAATATTATAAAAAAATTTGGCTGAGCTGATTATGTTCCTTCACTTCTCAACTTGCAAATACATTGTACAGCTGAATACAATAGTAATAAATAAACAGAAGTCATTTGAAAACAAAAATATATTTATTAACCGGATAAATTACGATTATGGATTCATTAAAAACAGATATTACTGTATATTACTCATTTTGCACCTTAAGAAGAATGATCTGTGAGATCTAATTATCAATCAACTAACAGATCACTTTAACACATTTTCTAGAGAACGGTCGATGTTTTGTAAACGTATTTTCTTTAATTACATCAAAAATACTTTGATGTGTCTAATGCTATAGTTTTTCTTTACTTGTCCTAGAAGTATTCAGTGCTTGTAAACTTTTGTAAAAGTTTTTGTAAATGACACAAAATATTTAAATATTCATTGCGTTCCCTCAGAAACTTGAGACTTTGATGTCTTCCTTTCGCCGTAGATTTCAATATTTATCAAAAATCTCAACGTGAAACATCTCGCGCAGAGAAGTTTTTCTGAGAAGAACGGAAGTGTTTGAAAGACAGAACCCTGAAAAAGTGCTTCCGTCAAAATCTGAAAAAGTTATAAGTAACATGCCTACTAGCAGTGATCCGCAGCTACACACGCGCTACGTGAGGAGATAAGGCCACGGCGTGAAGATATAGAACATACATACATCCAAACATATAACCTGCCACAGGACACGAGCTTTAATACAAAAACAATTTTCGAATCTTGACTAACATGTTGAAACCCATGAAATATTATAGTTTTGGTCTATTCAGTTACTTCAAACAATAAAGTACATATTATATTATAGTGGTCGCGATAAGGCCGCGGACAGACGAGGGATTTAACGAACGAGAATTAAACAGAAACAAAACGCGCATTTAAAGAGATTCCATTGGAAAGCTTCCAATCCGCTTTCCTGCAAGTTTTTATAATTTCCGGGAGCAAAAGCTCTGTAAAGAGTTGAGCTTTTCCTGTGCTCACATAAATTAAATTCTTCCGGCGCCCCTCGGACGCTTATACGTATTACAGCTCTGTAGAAAGATTTATGTAGAGAGGGCGACTTGGAGGTCGGAAGAGGGACTCTACCTGGCTGTCGGTACAGGTCCACATGTAACATTTTCAACCGCATTGTATTTCGACAAAGAAAGCTTGAAACTGACTTGGCCATTGTTTAGTGACAGTTATCCAGTTACTGACAGTGTCCGTAAATATAGATGAAAACGTAACAGTGCTACGGCGCCTCGTGAACTGATGATCTTCTTAAAATATAAATAAAATAAAATTAAAAATTTAAAAATAAAAATTAAGTTTAAAATTTCTCATTGCGTTATAATAAATGGGATCAACTTGACAAAAATATAGAATTCCACCGTAAAAAGGTCCCCAGCTTGAATAGCTTCGTTCCAAACGGGAGACCTCTAAATTTAGCGAGTGTGCGCCGTCAAGCATAGAATAAAACAAGTTCTGAAATACTCACAGGCTATGGTAATATTTAAGAGATATGTAATGCTACGTATACGGCACATACGGAACACGCGGCTTCATCTCGTTTTTATATTAGTTTTATGAATTTCAATTTGTCGTATAAAACAACAATTTGTTCAAACCGGAATGCATGATTACTTTGTGACAGGAACAACCTTGCCGTGAGTACCCAACACGCGCCTCATTAATTCACCAGTCAATTGTTAGATTACTCAAAATCTGTATCCAAATATATATTTTTAAATCACGTTATAGTCTAAAAACCCCGGTCCTCGCCTGTGGAAATACATCACTGACGGGTCTTTCTGCTTGTATTTGATATTCTATGGCGCCGGTCTGATCTCAGTGATTTATAGCGGCCGTCAGTTTTGTATGACGAGTCTATTCTGTGTTCGGATGACGAGCTCCTTCACCTACCTAAATTAAACGAACGAAAAGAACGACTCCTGACTGCCTTCACGCACTGCATCATGAATCTTGTCTATTTATTCCATAGAATTATAGCTTTAAATAGGCGGGGCCATTTGTTTGCTTATGGTACATACATGTTTGAGAAATAAATAGTTTCGTCTTATAGTGATATATAGATCTGTGTAACTTTGTTGTACCAGGTCAATGTGTACCACAGCGGGGTATCCCGGAACACCAGCGGCACCGCCCGGGCGGCCTGGTAGGGCCGCCGTACCGCGGAGACCGACGTCGTTGGTCGTCGACTATCGCCTCGACGACCCGTCGGTCGGGCGTCCTCGGGGTGGCGCCGCGTGTCTGGTTGTAGTGTTGACCGCGGGAACCCCCCTACTCTGAACGGGTTCTGACTCCGGACGGAGATCGGACGTCGGGTGTAAGAGTGCAGGGGAGTCGTTTAGTGGGTGGGCCCTAAAATTNGCCGCCGTACCGCGGAGACCGACGTCGTTGGTCGTCGACTATCGCCTCGACGACCCGTCGGTCGGGCGTCCTCGGGGTGGCGCCGCGTGTCTGGTTGTAGTGTTGACCGCGGGAACCCCCCTACTCTGAACGGGTTCTGACTCCGGACGGAGATCGGACGTCGGGTGTAAGAGTGCAGGGGAGTCGTTTAGTGGGTGGGCCCTAAAATTCTTGGGCCCGCGATCTGCTCTCAACACCTGCAGATCGTTGAGTCTCACATACCCCGCGCGCCCCTTAGGCGCGGGGACCTCGTAGGAGGTTCGGCCCCCGGCCCGAAAACAACATTGACGAGAACATGAGTTACATATAAGTCATGGTTCTTCCACTTAAACCGGAAGCTCTGTGATTACTCCGATTGTGAGGATCTGCTGCTATCCGCGTTTTACACTAGACGTTCCATGCTGAAGGATCTGTAGAAAGTAGGATTGATTGCTCAAGACGATCTTGACATCGGTCCACCTGCAACCGCAGTCCAGTTGATGCCTACCCGGATCCGTCGGCTTGTCACAGATAATTTTTTGTCATGTAATAGAACAGAAAAGAACATCCTTCTACGGTGTTTCCGAATTAATACAATGTGACCTTCAAACGAGGTTTGATTTTCTTTAAGTTAGAACGAAAATAGATAAATTTAAATTTGCAGTGAAATTTGAAAGCATTGGTAAATAAACAAACTGATGCAGTAGCGACCACAAGGCGGCACAGAGTCGTTCACTGCAACTGCAATAGCAACAAACGTGGACTGCGACAGGACTGCGACTGTACCGCAGAAGGTAGCCGAGCTCGTGCTGTATACGAGTATTTACGGCGGGCAGCCTCAATGAAACCCGCGACATTCACGGCCCCGTCGGGAGACCGAGCCTGAGACGGAAGATACGCGGCCCTGGCATCAGACGGTGACGGACTACATTAAGGGTAGATTTTCCTTTCGTTGGTCCGCCCGCCCTGCGTAGTGCGGACGGGAAGCCGGGCCAGGCCGCACGTGCAGCCGCGGTTCACCCACACACGGCTTGTCACGTGAAACAACGACGAATGTTTGGCATCTTGTGTGCGTATGTGCGTGTTTGAGTGTGTTTGTGCTGTGCTTGTGATCGGATTACGGTTTGAACACAAGGATTTTGGCGAATTCACGCAAGTCTCACGGTATGTGAACAGTCAGCTGACTGCTGAGGATGTGGGTAAAAGGCGGTTAAGATTTAGACTTCACGAGTCAATTAGGCGAATATTTTGTAAACAAATTTCGGGAAAACACAATATTTTGTCGTGCCCATACTCGTGAAAGTAGTTTTTAATTAACTGACTTTTCCCATTTGTTTCAAAAGTGTTTGTTTTGTTAATCTCACTTAACATTCGCTAAAAGTTAGTGTAGTTTATCAATTCGACCTAGTGCTATCTATAGTATAATAATATAGTATAATAATCGTAAATAATATTAATAATCTTAATAGAAAAGAGCCCCGAAAAAGATAAGAAACGTGCAAAAACAAAAAAAGTTTGGAATAAAATACTACAGATAATAAAGTTACGAAATTCTAATTGTCCTTGAACTAGAGATGTGCAGCGACATTGAAATTAGCTCCTGACAGAGTAACAGCCGCTCTCTGAAGTCACTAGTCGTAATATTAAATACGTGCTAACTACGAGTATTTACGTTACATTGGTTTGTCGCTCTCACGTACAAAGCATAGTTTATGGAGCACCTTCCTTACCGAGTACTCCTCCTCCTCCCTTGAATCGGATCATCTCTGAGGTTCGTGACCATCTTCTCCCATTATCCTTCTCTAGATGATGTTTCGCCATCTTCCTCTGTTCTCGGCTATCGAGTATTAAGCCTTGGTTTATTCTTACTCTTATACTAATATAATAAAATGCCATAAATGGAATCATCCCGTTGAATTGAAATAATTTTAATTAGTATGTACTTAAACAAATTTTTCAAAGCGTAAGCATGCGAAGTGTGTTGTCCCGGGTGCTCGAGCTGGCACGTACCAACATGCTTGCTCGGAACAGCTCCGTATTGGTGTCGATATTACTCCTTGAACGCATTGGCTCGGGTTCACTCCCCGGGGCTGTTCCGCACCCTTTCTGCCATTATCTTATTATTTATTATCTCCTTACGAGGGAGCCCTTTTGTTATCTATTTTAAATTTTCTCACTTTCCTTCGCAAACGGCTTAGTGAAATGAAGTTACGTTAAAGCCACGTTAACGTTGCAGGAGATATCAAAGCGACGTGATTTTCTCTAGCGATTGTTATGAGCGCGTCAATTTGGCCGTACGTGTTACGTACAATTAATAAGTCTAAAGAATAGCTTTTCAATACTGTTTAAGTGAGTTGAAAAAACTCGTACTGTAGTGTGCCCTCCGGTCCGGGCTCACAACACGTCCTATCATCAATAAAATGAATATTGTGTAATACACAAGGATGACCACGTGGACCTGATGCTCCCGTGCGTCTGCTGCGATAGGACGAGAAAGGGTAATTGTATCTCTGTTATTAATTTGCATTAATTTATTTTTGATACAATTCGCACTCTTCGAAATCTTATTCGTAGTTCGTACTAAGGTCAGGGTCGATTGAACTTACCTACCGACACAACTCACTGAGTTTCTCGCCGGATCTTCTCAGTGGGTCGCGTTACCGATCCGATGGTAGATTCTGCAAAGTACTGTTCTTGCTAGGGTTAGAGCAAACTCTCTCAGCTTAAGTCCGTGAGCTCATCTACCCGTCACCTAGGCGCGAAGCAGTAACAACCCTTTAGGCTACCAAAGAATAGGTAGGGAAAATAAACGAACTTGATCTACTTACACGAAGCGTCTTAAGTGTAATACCATGTTAACCCTCATTAGTTGCTCGTGACGTCAGAGTTCAATACTCAGAAAGGTCGAGGTCAAACCACCCAATGCTTCAGAATTTATATTATTTACATCGGATTGTGCTGGCGCGAATTATTCAGATTAGCACTAATAATGATTTTGTGAGGATTTACCTGCATGACTTTTCTTAAGGAACTAGACGTAACTTCAAACGAACTTTCTGCAGAGCTTATTCGATATCAGTTCAGTGGGTAATAAATACAAGGTCTATTCGTCGTATTTATCATTATAGTGTGTTCTTCGTGGGTCAATATTGTTCTCGAAATGATGGACTTCTACGTGCAATAAGCTGATAAATAACCGCATCATTTTTATGTTTCTACTGAAAATTGTAATTTATTTTTTCTCACACCTCACGTCCGTGCTGTAAGTTCTGCCTAGTCAGGCGCTACGCTACCGACAGCAAAGTATTGCTCGGAACGAAGAAGTTCAAGTAGCCCGAGGAAAAGCTCATTTGTCTTGTATCCTGCAGCGAACGTATTCAGAAGACAATAGGAGGCGTGAGGATTTAAAAAGATTTCCCTCCCTCCAAACCGAGAATACTGAAAAGAACGGAGCCAGAGACTTTGAGAGGAAGTCTTCCCCAGTCGCTACAAGAGCTCTGTAATAAAGAACACCAGATTCCACCCGTGAAGAATTTAGCAAATCGATGCGTTAGTCTTGCCAGAGATTGCATTCCCGTCGGATGAGCTAGCCTGTCTACTCGGACGCTCATGAGCTGACTAATGGGAAAAACGTAACTTAACTAATTCTGATCAGAGCAACATATGTCTGAAGTTACTATGCCCCGTTCGAACTAGCGGCATGCAATGAATCAGCTATGAATATTGTTGTTGTCAATAATCTTAGGAATTTGATGTCATTATGAGTTGATCACTCACCAGAGACTACGAACTTAGCGACTGATTTATACACCTCCCGCTCTCTTCGATAGTAATTGATTGCTAATTATGAGTTCGTAGTTAACATGTCTAACATGGACCTCGGTTGGCAATACATCGATATAGTCTGCATATTAGTTCCAATGATCCTGAACCCGCATCGCTCTGTGTAAGATTATGCAATTCATTAACAATTGAAATAGTACGTTTTTGAAACGATGTAATCATAAAAACATCTGTCGAAACCTTCATTGTATTATAGTATTTAAATAAAACCAGTGGTCCCGCAGTAGTCGCAATTCGACTTTAATTAATTGAAATTGTAAGTTTGTACACTATCATAATTCTATTGTCAAGGACTATTATACTTCTTTAATCACAGATTTCGTCAAAACTACACTTTAGACAAATACTAATAAAGAGAAAACAGTATTTAATCTATTCTCAATTTGACAGACTATAACTGACAGACTGCAAAGAAAAGTTTGAGAATAAACAAATAATATGCATGCGTGTGTGTGTCAAATACATGGTAGTGTGTGTAATGTTTTCTTTATTGATTTAATGTATCTTTTATGCATTATTTAAAAAAAATATTAGCATTGTGCACTTCTTCTTTATAATCTCTATAAGTATGGAAAATTTCATACTCCTCCGTCCGCGCAATTTTCGTAAAAAGGGATACAAAGTTTTTCCTTCACGTATTAATATATAGATGCTTTCCGATTGAAACAGAACACAGTTACGCGGCAGATATACACTGGGCGGTGGCGTACGCGCCCGCGTGGGCTCACAATACGCCTTACCAGCAGCGTCTGTCTTATGCATGTTGATGATGCTATGCCAGAAATACTCACACAAGTGCCAGAACAACTAATCCTAAAAACAACAATAAACAATTTTACTTAATCTGATGACAACGCAGCAGACAAACAACACTACTCTACGTATACGTATGTAAGGACGTTTTTGAATAAAAGCGCGTGCTCAAAATATTATTCCCGTCATTACAATGTTTTGTAGGCAACAAAACGCTACGTTGTCATTATTAAAGAGGAATTTTATTGTCCTCCGAGCAATGGAGCGTTAGGTTGGTGACCGGGCCCGCCCGGGACACTGTTGTGTAACTGCTGAGGGTGTGTTTGGGATCGATTCTTGAACTACCAATTTAAAATAATGTACTCGTGCTATAACGCTGAAGATCCACGGTCATGCCCATGACGACAGGAGTGCAAGGATAACATCATGTTCAGTTACTATATCATACTACCCTTCATTGTTATCTCTCTATGGGGACTCGCAACAGAATGATGCTATACCTTCAATCAGCGGAAGAAACCAATTTTGTCAGTATTACAGTTTCAACATATTGATTATCAAATGCGCAAGGACAATAGGATACCGAGTTGAATGAGCAGGAGTTTGGTACCAACACGTCATACCACCATTACTTAAGATAGGGCACAATTAGAGTATTGGGTAGCATAATAAGGTCACTTTACTACTGGTGATGAATGAAGGCAAGTAGGAAGTAATGAAGTAAGTTTAATAGCAGAAGAATTGAGAAGAACCCATCGTGTACCCATAGCTACTGGCGTATAAGCAGATGGGGTCTTGCATTCCAGTCTGGCGAGTTGCTCTGCGAATAGCAGTGGTGACTAAGCCGGTTGTTCGTTTTGAGGACTAATCTATGTAAATAGCTGTATTCCATTGAAAGCACAGCCTGCAGTGTGGAGCTTTGTTCAAAGCTCACTTGCAAATGAATGAAACGAAAGCACGCGATTGCAATTACAAAGTTTTATATTACTTTACCGTTTAAAACCATTATGACTGATGGTGTTTAGAAAAGCGGGAATGTTTGGAAACGCCCGGATCTTACGTTGTCGTGTGTAAAATGCATTTAAGGCGCGGGTCCTGGGCGGGTCTTTAACTGTACGAGTTCATTTATTATCAAACTAGTGAATAATATGCAGTTAAAACAGTTGCACTGTTTAGCTGTAAAAAATAAAATGTCGGATATAATAATGTGGAAACCGTTAAACTGTGTTTAGTTCATTATAGTAAGGAAACCTAGATAGGAAGAGACTATCAGAGAGCATGTATAAATGTTTCCTTTAATCTCCACAGCAAGGAGTTCGAGTTGCGAATACTAGATATCCTGCGCTACAAAATTATATTTCTCCAGCAAAAATATTTGGAAAATTTTACTCTAGGCTCCCAACTCAGCTTTAAACAAACGTGTCCCATTGATTAAAGCCATAAACAATTACAGGTGTTGTCAGATTACAGCGGGCTCCCGACGCAAATGGAATAAATGACTTGGTAAAATTAATGTCTCGCGTAACAGTGTTGCCAGTTATTAAATTCAAGGCTCAGATTGGACTTACGATATTTATTGACTTATCATCATATAATAATAATATAATCGTTGTCGCAAAATTAAGCCAAGAAAATGAAGAAAGCCTTAATACTACTTTATTCAAGAAAGTAAAATTCAGAACTTTTGGGACTAGCCGAGCGGCAATATATGTTCATACCCAAGTGATTATTTAAAATAGTATGGATCGACTCGTGAGATACAGAAAGTTCGCCGGATATCTCTCTCAAACTCGAATGAGGATTTTCAGTCACTATTTCCTTAACTTTTTTATGTTAACTTCAGTTGTATATTTTTTTATGATTGAAGGATTACTGGTGGCCCGAAGGCCTTTCCAGTTTCACTAGGACAGCAGAGGCTCAGCCAGGAGGGGTGGAATTTGCTAACAGCTGCCCGAGCGCCTCCAAAAGAGATCTAATAGCTCAAGAGCAGCTGCTTCGCGAATGAATCTACTACCGAATCATCAGTTGTAGATGTTGATGGCCTACCAGAGCGCGGCAAATTTTCCATCACATCTCGGCCGCCTTCCAACGCTTTGTACCACTCACAAGCACGTGTTTTTGTTAAGTCAATTCACCGTAAGCCTTCTGTAATATTGTCAGTGACTTCGAACACGACATTATATTGGCGCAAAATTTACGACCAAACTCTTTGTTCAATGTTTTTGTTCATTATGAAAATCGCAATACACATTAGATATGATATAACTAAAACACCACTGTATTTAATCTACATAACAAATGTAACTCGAAACTCTACAGCGAAATGGAAAACAGTTGTGTGACTTTGGAACTATAAACAAATCATCTATTCCAGATACTTTTTTGACTGAATGTATTTTCATAGGCGTTAACTATTACTTTATAATAAAAAAAATAAGGAAGTAAGAGTAAAATAGAAACTTTACGAAAAAAGGCAAATAAAGCGATCTGAAAATAATATTTTCACGAATTTCTGAGTACAATGTTTTATAAGTTTTAGTTGTCAGTTATCCCGCCTAAAACTACGGGTACTCTTTTTTTGCGAGGGTTGAATCTACTGCTAGATGCCGGGCGAGGGTGCGCGCTGGGCATAATTATGAGTACTCAAGTTTACTTCAAGACTTGCGAATAAGCCCGATATATTATTATGTGGCTAATTCATCGCAATAGTTGTAAATCTTCATTCGACAAACGCGACTAATTTTTTCTACCATAGTTATTGACTGTATTTTTTTCTTTTATNCTTTTTTTGCGAGGGTTGAATCTACTGCTAGATGCCGGGCGAGGGTGCGCGCTGGGCATAATTATGAGTACTCAAGTTTACTTCAAGACTTGCGAATAAGCCCGATATATTATTATGTGGCTAATTCATCGCAATAGTTGTAAATCTTCATTCGACAAACGCGACTAATTTTTTCTACCATAGTTATTGACTGTATTTTTTTCTTTTATCCTATCTTTCTTTTATCTTGTTATCGTCGTGTTTATTGTTGGCGGCAAATGCCGGTATTTTTCATTTTACGTAATTAAAAATTGGAGAGCAAATTATAGATGTGCACAAAACATGTGAATGTTCTTGTTCACATAATGGGGACTACTGTACTAAGATGTCAAAACTTTGCAAACCAAATGCCTACTGTCTTCGTCAATGACTCCTATGGGACATTAAGGCATGTTATTATTTAATTACCCGTTAAGAGCCATACATTTTCAAGGTAAAATCAACTGTACAGTATTAAAGAGAAAGATCATTTTTCCATAAACAATAAATGTACCGTATCGTCTTAATCGTGAGCATAATTTGGCTAATGTGCTGCGATGCATCCCCTGAGACAGTTCCTGGACATGAGTAATGGTCCCTGGGCTGCCAGCTGGTGCATGTTCTAAATATATCAACAATATGCAGTATATATTACTGGTGGTAGGACCTCTTGTGAGTCCGCATCGGTTGGTACCACCACCCTGCCTATTTCTGCCGTGAAGCAGTAATGCGTTTCGGTTTGAAGGGTGGGGCAGCCATTGTAACTATACTGAGACCTTAGAACTCATATTTTAAGGTAGGTGGCGGAATTTACGTTGTAGATGTCAGTGAGCTCCGATAACCGCTTAACGCAAGGTGGGCCGTGAGCTCGTCCACCCACCCAAGTAATAAAAAAAACATTGAATCTGTTTAGGATTGTTAGGGGAAGGATAAGTCGTGCTGTGCGCCATGTACGCCTTACGCGAGTTTGTATGAGGACAGGTTTCTTGTACCCAGATACTTATACACACCGTAATTGTACGGAAAGTCAGGCGCTGTGTTCTCTGCGGCAACCAAATGATATATTGAGACGTTACCTCTTTTCTCTTTAATCATTACTTTGTCCTTAATCATATGTTCCGGGTTGAAGAGCAGTATAGTCCTTGTTACAGTGTGGTTGACTTCGTTCTTGTGTTTCAAGTTTGTGTGTGGGCTCCCGGGACCGCTTAACAACATGTGGGCCGTCAGCTCACCAACGACGCTGGTGGGAAACCTTTCTTGATTTAATCATATTTTATTTTTCCAATATCTAACCGCGCTGCAAATAAAATGGGAAAATGTAATACGCACATGATCTCCCCACAGCTTCCAATAAACAAATAGCTATAAAACTGGATGAGTGTAGGCAGGAGCCATACACGAATTTGTTATTTCTACGTGAATACAGCCGTAATACGAACAATAAACCTTTGTCATGAGGGGGCGATGCGTGGACAATCAGTCCGCGGTTCGACTCCCGTCCAGTAACTGACATGTTTATGACATTGCTCAGCGTATAGAAGGGATTGTTAAGATTGGCATGTGAAAGAGATATATACCTGTATACATACAATTAATATATAAAATCAATCTCTTTTTGTCGTTGAAGATGATGGAGAATCTCATAGTCCAACTGGTGTTACTACTGGTTACTGGCCTATAGACTACATCGTAAAGCCACCGCCATAACTGTATTCATTTTTAACAAATAGCTACAGTAAACCGGTAATAAGTTATAATATTATTGTTTACTTTAAGGAAAGTTAAGTTTCGTGTTAGGACAATATACGATGATGACCTCAGAACCAATTGATAGCATTAGTCTATAATATAACAGCCAATTTACAGTGTGATGACTATAATATCCCTTGAAAGCGGTGAAGGACTAGAATCACAAACTACCCTTCTCTCGGAACACGCGTCGGTTCTCCTGGGCTCTATTAACTGCCGCCCCCGGGGTACCCCTTCATTCTACAGATTTGATTTCCAATAATCAGCTTTCTCTTTATCAAATTCAAAACATTCAAAATCATTCAAGTCTTCGATAAAGTTATCCGATTGTATTGCAGCTTTTGGTCGAATACCGGCAAGCTGCGGTGCTGCTGCTGTTTGTCTGTGCGCCTTTACAACAAAATCCCACAAGATGTTCAGAACCTACATATACATAGATTTAAGAAAACTATTAAAGAACATCTGTGCAATAAAGCTTACTATAAAGTCAATGATTATCTAGAAGATTGCACAAAGTGGGAATGAGTTGCTTGCTCCGGGCATTTCAATATTGCAATAATTGTTACGTTATAATACTTCTTGTAAAAATGAATATTTAAATATATTTTTTATCTAATATTTAAAAAAAAGACATGCCCGCTGAGTTTCTTGCTGGTTCTTTTAAGGACGGAGGTTAGTTTTTGTGAATTGGCGGTAGTTCTTTTTGACGTTCAACAAGTATGTACTTTCATTTATCTGTATATATAAAAATGAATTGCTGTTCGTTAGTATCGCTAAAACTTGAGAACGGCTGGACCGAGTTGGCTAATTTTGGTCTTGAATTATTTGTCGAAGTCTAGAGAAGGTTTAAAAGGTAGATAAATATGAAAATGGTCGTAATTAAATAAAAATAACAATTTTGTTTTTCCTTTCAATGTGTCCCCCGTCGGACGGATTCCTTTTGTTTGTTTTAAGTTTATTTTATACAAAAGCTTAGGTCTTTTATTTATCGATTGAGGCACTACGAAGTCTGCCGGGTCATCTAGTTTTGATAAAAAATTTGGATCGATTGATTGATTGATTGCAATAGGTGGAGCATGAGTCGCACCATTTTCTTTCAGCAGCATCATTGTATAATCATATTTTAAATAGGGAATCCTTTTGTGTTTTTGTTCAAGCAGATGGTTGTTTTTAATTTCACAAAATCGGATACATATAAAATAAAATAAAACTAAACTATGTGATTTTCCATTTCAAACGTGGCTTTCCGTCCTGGTTTGAGGTCATTCATTTAAAAATAGGTAGCTCCTGCTCAGCCGGCGGAGGTACGGTGCCATGAGGTTTGGCAATTAGAAAATATGGTATTCATCGGTTTCTCTCGATCTCCTATCCAGTGAGCACTGATGATGATTTTCAGGCTCTTTATATAAAATCTAAATCTTGGAAATCAAATTATCTTGAGTTAATTGCTAACACGATTTTGACCATTGTTTTATTAAATAGCTCATGGAAGAAGTCATTAAAAAATATTGCATGGTTCGCAACTGTTTTGACCATAAATTGTTATAACTTGTTATATATATAATATATAATATAAAGATTCATCTATACTAATATTAGGTATAATATATACTTCTATACTAATATTATAAAGAGGAAAGATTTGTTTGTTTGTTTGCATTGAATAGGCTCCGAAACTACTGAACCGATTTGAAAAATTATTTCACTGTTTGGAAGCTATTCCCGAGTGACTTAGGCTATAATCTTTTTTGAAAAAAATTAGGAATCCTTACTAAAGCTCCAATAATGTAACCCAAGGTGTAAAAAATTACCTAAAATATTCTTTACATCGCGTGCCCTGCGAAAACTATTCATGATTGAATAAAATAATGTACTACGACTTTGTTGAACACATTATTATTTACAAAAAGTGTCGCGACAGGATATGTCTAACTATTATAGTTATGCCGCAATAAGTGTTCTTTTATTTTAAAAAATAAAACGTCATATGTCGTTGAAATTTTTGTTAAAGACCCGAGCGGAGCCGGAGCGGGCCGCTAGTATATTATAAAGAATACTTTTTGTTTCTAATGGACAATAGTAGCAGTCGTATACACGGAGAGGTTTCGCGGAAGGTCACGGAAGGACGATAAATGTCAAACTTGTGCGTTCTTCGTGCGACAGTTTGACATTTATGTTCCGCGGAATGTTTCCAGGTCAGTGAGCTAGTAAACGGGTTACATTGCGTGTTCCGCTAAGGGATACGGGAAGTTATTCTGATCGCGTTAACAAGGTCGTCTACGGCAGAGGTAGCTCTTAACACAGCATTAGTGTCGACTTCCTATGAGTTTCGATCTCTCCCGTAACTTTTTCAGTCTACAAATCAATGACATCTATTACGACAAAGAATGCACGGTATGTCACGGTGTACACCGCTTCCTACCATCAGTCAACAAAAAGTGAAATGGAGAAATCGAGGAAATGTTTCTTATCTTCTTATTATTTATTCAAAGAAATAAGATGGAAGTTAGCTTTAAATATTTTCAAGTATTCGTTTTACAAAGTGGGTACGTGAGAATTTTAATATGAGGGCTTATTGAGGCTTAGTCGGGGAAGGGAGCGATCCCTCCGCGTATGTACGGCGTTTTCATTAAGGTTCGAGAACAAATGGCACTCTTGGGACGCGTGACTCCTCAAAGGAGGTAGCTTGCGATACGTGTGTAGGTGCAGTGTCGATTTTTTTGCTGTCATAATTATTTTTTACTGATGACGAATTGCGAAGAGTATACAGCCCACGTGGTTGTCCAATGTGGTAATCAATATCGTTGAGATCAAACGATCTGTTCGCCCACAAAATTCCGTCACAGAAGCCCAAAGAGAATCCCCAGCCTGGCTCACCGATCAATGACCACGTAGTCGGGTCGATGTCCAAACTTTGCACATATTTCATCTAATTTGCGCTATGGGTTGGGGGCCAACTGAAAAGCGAAACGTCTAATATCAAATATGTAGGACCACTGTCATCTGCTAGTCTGGCCTTTATACCGTGTATTCATACGTGGATTTAATTTTTTTATTGCCTTTGTAGGTAGACCAGCATATGGCTCACTTAATGATGAGTGGTTACCATAACGCATTGCCATCAGCAATGCCAAGGGCACAACCAAAATCGCTTAGCGCTCTCTGTAAACCTCATTTAAAGAAGGACTTGTCACAGCGCTCAAGCAACACTCTGGATAAAAAATCATTCTAAAAGCTGGACGGTACGTAGCAATACAGATCTCTGGAAACGCTCTATGTGTGAATGCAGGAAATTTAGGTGCTGGCCTGTAGATTTTAAGCAGAGTACGGTATTTCTTCCTAAAGAAAAGAAAGTACCCTTGCTCCAAACTTACGGCTTAGCCGTATTTTGGGGCATAGAGTTGAACGTTGTGCAGTGTTGAGAACAGTGAAGTGGCTGAGAACTGGTTTACCACTTGCCTTCAGTAATTCAGCACTGATTCCGTAATCCCCGGCTGTTTTGTTATTTTTAAGCTGTTCCAAATTATACAATATGAAATTAATGTTTGATAGGCGTTTAAAAGTCGAAACCCAATTATAGAAATAAATTTGTGTAAGCTCGCATGAGATGGCATTCATTGGCTTCAAATATAATAGAAATTTTACAAGTAATACTAATAATTTTCATATAAGTTATCATCTTACAACTTGTGCCATATTTCATCGCAACGGCTAGACGCAGCCGGCTATTCAGGTCGAGATCAGGAGATTTGTGGCGTCGATGATGCTGGCTTCAGACCTTCTAATATGAGGTATTACGCGGATCATCTCTAATGCTCACACCGTAGTGCTTAATGTTAAATGTTTTTGCTTTTATTGGGGTCGTGACCAGATTAGAACATTTGTTGTTTCTTTACGCATACCGGGTCAGGACGATGCGACGTATTGTTTCAAGGATACACATAAAAAAATTGCAATTACTCAAGTTTAAACTAGTTTAAACTCACAAGCATATCATAATTTATTGTTATTTCGAATGCTGCAGATTCCGACGAGCTTAGTGGCTTATCTCTGAGAAATGTTAAATTTAATATAAGTGCATAAAAAAAAGTTGCTAAGCTTTGTCTTACCATACAAACTTTAACTTTTTGATGTATTTGTTCGTGGTCAAGTTTTCTTCCGTTTTCAATTTATTTATTTTGAAAAAAAATATGGTAAAGCCTTCATGTGTATTAATTAACAAAATTAATGATTTAAATATGCGGATCAGTAAAAGATCGGTTTTTATTTAAGGCGATTGCGTCATCCGCACCGAAATATGATCAGTCTCGGACTTGAGACGTCTCGCGTTACACATTGTAATGTCTGTGACCCCTGGAACCACTTAACAGCAGCAGCCACTGCACATCCATGGCAATAAGAAACAATATTAGAACAATAAACTATAGTTGTACATCTACGATTGAAAATTGACGTTGTTCATTAGTCGATCCCAGAACACGGAACTTTATATATTTAGTTCTAGTTCAAACGGCCAGTCGTTGTACGGACAACAACAAACAATCAAAAATAAAACCCGATTTAATTGATATCCCTACTATTGCGTCCCCACGGCGCCGGGCTCCGCCACCTCGGGCGCAGGTGTCTGTGCTAATGTAGGATTCATACCAATATTACTTTAGGAACTGTTCAAATTGAATTCACACCAAAATTCCGTATCATGTCCTACCTTATGTGTGTTATTCTACACACAGAAATAATTATTCACGGGGTTATTCTACGTAATCAAGCGAATTCAGCAGAACCACTCTTTATCTTTAAGTCCCAACAAGCTCATTGCCAGTGCACAAGTTGAGCCGGCAGGTGCGGACGGCATCGATTATTTTAAATGAACATCAGCGCGGTCTTAAACAGCGTCTTAAATGTTTCAATTCGATTCTCTTAGGAAATAATGTCCATTATTTCGACACAATTATATAGGTATTTCGTTTCGCTACCAAAAGATTGTACTAACGTGTCAAGCGATAAGAAACCCTAAAACACAGAGAATAAATTTCGATTTCGCAAGTAAATTCTATTTAGAAATGCTGCAATATCGTTGAATTAAAATAGCTTAGTGTAGAGAGAACAGTAGGATACATGCTGAATGCAGCTTTTACATTAATACAAAATAACTGCGAAGAAGGACCCCTTTGTCATGGTGCCGCAATTCCAAGGAGTGTCCCTGCAACCTTGCACGAGTATTGGGATACTTGAGGTCGACATTTCGAACGATGTCCAATTTCGAACTCATTTGCAGGGCAAAGCCAAGTTGGCGTCCAAAACGCTGGGACTCCTCAACTGAGCGAAGCAGCACTTCATGCCTGGACAAAGATTGCTTTTTAGAGTACAAGTCCGGCCTCGAGTGGAGTACTGCTTCCACCTCTTGGCCGAGGCTCCCTAATACCAGCTACTTTGACTGCTTTGATTACCATTTTACTGCATACAGAAGAGGGCCGTTCGGATTGTCGATAATCCTATTCTCGCGGATCGCTTGAAGCCTCTGGGTCTGCGGAGGGACTTCAGTTCTCTCTGTATTTTGTACTGTACGTTCCATGGGAACGTGCTCTGAGAGGAATTGTTTGAGATGATCCCATCATCTCGTTTTCAAAAAATCATATCTGGTTGTTGTGTTGACTACGATAACCCCTTTACCTCATCCGAGCTCTGACCTCGGAGAGGATTGAACGCTTGGGCGAAGAGTGTAGGGGAGTCGTTTAGTGGGTAGGGTCCTGAAATCATCCCTGGGCCCGCGGTTTCGCAGTCGCGGACCAGTCCAACATAACCTGCGCGCCTCCTAGACGTGGAAATTTCGTAGAGAAGAGAGAAAGTAAAAAAAAAAAGATTTTTTCAAATGTGATCTATGCTTTTTTCTTGTTTATTACCCTTGTAAGCAGACGATTATACGTACTGCCCACCTGATCGCAAGTAGTTATCGTTGCTCAAGGACCTCTGCAATGCCGGAGTCTCAGCCCAGCAGCTGTCTACCGCTAAGTGCTCTCCGAAAACGCCTTTTAAGGAAGACATGTCACAGCGCTCAAGAAACACCGAGGACCGTTTCACGAGTCATAGTAGTTTGCATTTTAAACGGTGAACTTAGAACATTTTTGGGAACGTGCATACTGAAAATATCAACAGATACTTAAAACAGACCATTTGCTTATTATTCTCCGGTTCGTGCTACTGTTCCCCATGACACTGTGGCGTCGCCGCTCGCGCTGGTCGTCATTACGGGCCGTGACGTCATTCACGCCGTCCTTTATGTCGCGATGCGTGTGACATTTACAAACAATTTAGCTGTATACATACTCGTAATGTCTACGTTATATGCAACTAAATACGTCCTTATCATATATCTAAATAAATAGAAATGTGTCTGTTTATGCGTTTGTCCTTTCTGCGTTACTAAGTCATTCATCCAAATGTTATGAGATTCGGTACTGATGTGGTTGGCACTCCAGGGTGGCTGCTCTATTATAGCGCCTTCAACGTACCCTACGATTGGATGGCGCGCGAATACTTTATAGAAACATATGTTTTTTATACAGTTAGTATTTACAAACAATTAGATAAAATGTAATAAATATTTCTATAGAATATTCTACGACTGTAGCATATTATAAAATTTTCTATAAAGAACGTTTTATGTATTAAATATTTTCCATTCTGTATATCTACTCTTAAGCTACGCGTAATTAAACGATATCGCGATAGACGTGTGATGTATGAATTATTTTAATTGAAACGTTATTTTAATGTTTCACTTATTTATTCTGCGTACAAGTGAGTTAAACTTTAAAAATCCTACTGATATACCTACCGCTACTGCTGTTATTAGAGTCGGTGGTTCAATAAAATATAATGTAGCGACTAACTATTAGTGAGAAGGGAGGGTTGCGAGGGTGCTACCTGACGGGGGTGACGAAGCTTTTTTGGCTTTCAACGTTATAAAAGCTAAAGTTGTCCACTTTTTATCATCGCGATGATTAAAACCATTTCGCAGGTCGATACTGGCGACCGGGCAGGCGTACTGTAAGCGAGAAGATATACAATACATTTTGTCATTACAGATTTTTTATTGGTCTGGTTGGACTCACGACCCCTTATGATACAAAGTGTTTACCAAAAGCAATAGATATCACAGCCTGTCAGCCGTCTTCAAACATGAGGTCTTTCCGAGGATTATGATACACGGTTTGGTTAAGGAATGCGGTTTTTATTGTTTTCTGTGAGCTGGCGATTTTGCTTGGCAGACTCATGGTCAGGAGTTTGTTCGCAGTACACCAGCGACTGTTCAGTTATCTAACTATCAATCAGTAGATTCGAGATCAGGATCCAAGAGTCGTTCGGCGATAGTTTGTACGCAAAGCACTATAATATTAATATGTTAACGGTATATCCGACCCGCATTAGCGCAAAACGCGTGTCGGTCCGCGAGTGTGAGTTCAAAACTCTTTACGCCTGTTCCCTAGACAACGAACAGATTGTGTTGCCGGCCCACGTTCCGTTATCATTGATATTTTCACCGCGTGCCTATAAAAGGTGCAGTAGAATGAATACAAACTTCTCCCTCGGTTCCGATCGTTCCTAAGTTAGATCCATCCCTAAAGAGAAGGCGCGAGGGGAATCTCTTTTTTGTACGAGCACGTGACTTGAACTTTAATATATCTAATTCGTATCTTCTTTACTTTACGGCTTATGTCGGCCTTCTAAGTTTCTGTGTTGAGTGTGTTGTGTCAGAGTTACCGCAGATTTAGCAGCTCGTTATCTATGACCGTCTGTGTGTAGAGACAGCTCTGGACAGTATATATATAATGAGACCTCTAATTGCATAGATTTAAAGCTAGAGGCTATTAAATGGGGGTGCCTTGGAAAAGCACGCACGTCCTAGAGTCGCTGGCTTCCGAAGCCATCATGCGTTCCAGTCTAAAAGAGCGTAATAGATCTCGGCCGCGTCTAGGAACTAGACGAAATATTGCAATGTAAGTGTAAGTCGGCATACACGTGCATACACGTGCCAAATCAATCAAATCAAATTATCAAAATTATGCGAGTTCTGGAAACCGCTTAAAAACAGATGGGCCGTGGATCGGGTAACCGTTCAAGTTCTCGTATATCAATTTAGTATTTCTGTTTCAAGCAGTACTCCGACACTCTTCCTTTTTGTAAATTAAGCCTTGGGCTCACCCCTAGAGGGCAGTGTCAAGCAAAAATGCTAAAATATGTGAAAAAATTGTATTGAAAAAATAAATGTAAATTTTGGAATCCCCGTAGTCCTGTTTTCATTACAACAGGGGAATTAGACCTTTTGTTTCGTGGCCACCCGAGGGCTCGATGCTGTCAGATATTTTACAATTGTACGGTGGACAGATTTGCACAGACAACATGCACACCTGATAATAACACTAACAACAATGGTTTTGTTCGTAAATGTAATGCCGAGCCACTGGCCATTAATTTATTCAACGGTTGACAAATTCTTAGAAAATATTAGCAGTTAATTTAATTCGAATTACTTAAAAGAATGCTTCCCAATACGAAATGTTTCACAGTGATTACAATAATGTACATAATTCGGCACTTTGATCTCGTGACTGTAAGTGGGTCGTCGTCGTCACGTCTGGTTGTGTAAGCGCGCAGGTTGTCTCCGGGTCTGCACAAAGACAGCAACGTGCGGCGCGGTACAATGGACCCAACACGTGTCGTGCTGCAATCAGAGCGTGAAGCTTTCGCTTCCACGGACACCCCTCATTTTTACTTCAGCTCTAGTAACCCTTTTGCTAATAAAGCTTGAAAAATTAAAATAGCTTGTACTTTTAGACTCTAGGGATGAAATTTTTATCTTTGTTCAGTAAAATCAGTGTCCTTTTAATGTATTTAATGAAATGTACCTTCTGTTTTGTGATCTCCGGACAAACTAAGCTTTAAGCTGCGTTATCGCAGTCTGCAGTGTGTACTGAAACATAAAGTACTCTTCGTGCGGTAGAATGTAGGTTTACTGGTGGTAGGACCTCTTGTGAGTCCGCGCGGAATCCAAACCTGATTCAATATTGCTGTCTCTTTCTAAACATTTAAGTATTATAATCTAACCTCGTTTTGAACATGGAAACTGATTGCACACGTATGACGTAGTTAGCGCGCCACGCGCAATTTTACCCTCCTAACGACCTTAACTATAGTAAGGGCTATCCTTCGTTATCACTAACATTACTAGCGTCAATATGAATTGCTTTAGATGGCTGACTTAGCTTCAAATTGTGTTGCCATATTATCACAAATACCGTAACTTTCTAAAAAGATTATTGATCTACAAAGTTTTGGGTGTCTACCCGTCAACTACATTTATTTGTAATGAGAATTTTAATAAAATTTTGTTTTTCTGTCTAGCCACCCTTACGATGATACAGTATAGAAGAATATTCTAGAATGTCTAGGGTGTCATGATTGTTTTCGACACCAATTTCAAAAATTGACTTTGTTATTTATACTCCGTAACAAAATATTGATTTCCTGTAAATTGACTGGACTGACCGTTTTCACTGGTGGTAGGACCACTTGTGAGTCCGCGCGGGTAGGTACCACCGCCCTGCCTACTTCTACCGTGAAGCAGTAATGCGTTTCGGTTTGAAGGGTGGGGCAGCCGTTGTAACTATACTGAGATCTTAGAACTTATATCTCAAGGTGGGTGGCGAATTTACGTTGTAGATGTCCATGGGCTCCAGTAACCACTTAACACCAGGTGGGGTGTGAGCTCGTCCACCCATCTAAGAAATANGCGCGGGTAGGTACCACCGCCCTGCCTACTTCTACCGTGAAGCAGTAATGCGTTTCGGTTTGAAGGGTGGGGCAGCCGTTGTAACTATACTGAGATCTTAGAACTTATATCTCAAGGTGGGTGGCGAATTTACGTTGTAGATGTCCATGGGCTCCAGTAACCACTTAACACCAGGTGGGGTGTGAGCTCGTCCACCCATCTAAGAAAAAAAATCTTATATTTTTGATAAATGCTTTGTGTTTGAAGTGCTTGTGGTGTGCGTCTCCTGGTATCCCGAACCAGCTGCAACTGCCATCATTCGTTAATGTCACCGGTGCTGTTGCACCAAAAATAATCTCAAACCGGGAAAAAAACTCAGTCACACAAATCAAAGCACAACATTTTGTACCAATCGCTGACCTTAGCCCATATTCCTCCTCGCGCGAGGCGGTATCACCGTTCTGCTTATGTCGACTGCGTAGTCATGCACGTCGGAGCGATGGATGGGAGAACTGTGGGCTTCGGTAATCGTTTAACTGTAGGTATATGGGCGTAAAAATCAAAATGTTTCAGTGTAAGTTTTTTTTTTATCACAAATTTTCTATTCCACACTAAAATAACAAATTTTCCAGTTCAGTCGACATTATTTCTTTTTACATTAAGCGTCATAAAGTCGAATCACGTTCTTTCACATGTAGAGAAGAGACTCAATAATTATTTTCAATATGAAATTCCTGGAATATTCTTGCACAAAGCTTCAAAATTCTGAGACAAAAAACAATTTAGACATAAAGTAAGAACTAAGCTTTTTATATTGTAAGGGGGTTGATACATTGTCAAAAAATAGCGTGACTCGCTTTTAAACGACTTCACAGTCATCGGCTACGCTAGTAACGCACGCGTGGCGCCGCGACATGACGCGCACCTTCCACAAAATATAATGCGCAACTCATGTATATTTTGTACTTTGGAAAACTTACTGTCTATAGTACATGTACCCGTAGTAGGGTGTACTCTGAGTAGCCTTTTACGACACCCACGGGACTGCAAGGGTTGCTATTCTAGGACAACACCACACATCCAATATACCATTAAGACGATAGCGTTCTACGTAGATGGAGCCAGACGAGCACCACCAGCGGACTCAGGACATGAGCTCCAAGTCTTAATTACGCTGTGCTGATTCTTTTACTGCCCACCTTTTAAACGATGGTCTATACAAGACCTCATTATAAATATAAAAATGTGCTTGTGACGCCGCCGTATCGTGCTTTTTTTCCCTACCTAAGCTGATAGCCTTGAGAGGCTATTTCAGCGTAACCTTAACTAGTAGGTGAGCTCACGGGGCTCAAACCTGATGACGTTGCTAACACGAACCCTAGCAAGATCCGTGCTTCGCAGAATCTACCACCGGATCGGAAACGCGACCTACTGAGAAGATCCGGTGAGAAACTCAGTGGGCTGTGTCTATGGGTTAATTCGCTCGTCGAGCCCTTCGTCGCGAGCGACGGGTTCGACGAGAACGATGACCGGTGCTTGAGGTACCTAAAAGCACCGTTAGTGGATCGGGAGGATCCGAAAAGACGTGTTCGTATCGTGCGTGTGCTGATAAATTATATGATATGGGGACATCATTTATAATGACCTCGAATGTGAGCGTTGGAACTTTTTCAATTACCCTTATACACGCATACGGCTCACTTGGTGCTAAACGCTCAACCGCGGCCTATCATTACTGCCAACTAAGACTTAGGACTCATATCTCAAGGTGGATAGCAGCATTTACGTTTTTGATGTCTATGAGTTCCGGTAACCACTCAACGCCAGGTGAGCCGTGAGCTTGTCCACCCACAACAAATACATCCATTACAGTCAAATGTAGTAAACAAACTATAATTATTATTTATTCCCGTGAGTGGAGATGCTGCTTAAACAAAAGGAATTTTAATCGAGCATCGTCTGACATCGTCGAAAGGGTTCTCGAAGGATTCTGGAACATTCCAAGCGGTATATACCGACGGGCGACCTTACTACATATATTCAGCAACTACAAATAAAATAAACAGAGATCTATTTTCAAATATGAACAAGCGGATGGTGCTGTACTTACTAACGAGGAATTAGCTTATATTTGTTCACCTACTTGTGAAAAATAGTGGGTTTTTATTAAGATTATTGTGAATATTGATTTAGCTGAATATTTATGTACCAGTTACATCTCAGTTAGTAATTATAAGATTATAAAAAGAAGAAGAAAACAACATCTAAATCAGTTCAGTAGTTTCTACGTTATCTTCCAACAAAATATTTCTATTCGTTTCTAGTCATTTATTTGGGAGTTTTACTAGCATAAAGGTGACATTTCAAGATTCTATTTGAGTTTAAAGCTCAATTAACGAATCTGGTTGCGAAAAGGATACAAATAATTGAACATTGCGCTTTCTGGGTCGTGTCAAGAAATCTCGTCTCACTCGATGCGAGAGGTATGCGATGTTAACAGAACACTCCACCCCGCCTATTAAAGACACGTAAGCTTCGTGATAACTCTGTTCGAGCTTTTAAAAGTTTTGAAAGCTCTCACCTGTTCATGATATATACTTTTTGTCGGTATTCGATCACGGCCTGTCATTAGCACCTGTAGGTGACGGCTGTGTAAATGGAAGTCTTGCAGCGTTTGCAAACTTACAAAATGATTTGGAAAGCACTGGTAATTAATATTACTGTTTTGAAAGCTCAATTGACTTTATAAAAAGTTGCTTTTCAGCATTCAAAATGCTGTATTTATAATAATTGTTCCTAAGTTAATGTTATTACGGGATAAGTTCGCAGAGACTGACTAGCTAATGCTTTTAAGCTTGGTTGGTTGTGTCGATGCTGGCCACATCTATAGTCCGTACTTGGATTAGAAAATTAGTTTGTACTTTTTTGGATTGAATGTTAAATCTGACAAGCAATATGCAAGATGAAAACCATTGATTGATTAACGAGTATACATATTATAGTGTAACGAATAGCTAATTGAAACGATCGTATCATTAATAGTTTTATATCAAATTTTGACACTGAAAACTGGATGATGTGACGATGTGATGACGATAGTTGTGAGTGATAAACATAATTATGATACCATGTAGAGGAAATCTCGGGGAAAACTTCTTGGGGTTGCATGTACAAATTCAAGATGATTTTATCACATATACTTATTCTTTATTGGATTTTGTTTCGATAGTTTTTTGACATTTTATAGGTAGTGATTAGGAAGGTAGAAATTGAAGCCACGTCCGGTGCATTCGTACTGATCGATGCACCAGTGTTCGAATCCCAGGTGGGTACCAATTTTTCTAGTGAAACACGTACGTGAAGGAATAACATCGTGTAATAAAAATCAAACCCGCAAAATTATAATTTGCGTAACTACTGGTGGTAGGATCTCTTGGGAGTCCGCGCGTTTAGGTACCACCGTTTTGACCGTGCTCTCTTAAGAATTTTGAAGAGAACAAATAAGTGAAAATCTGAGGTTGCAACATCAGCGATAAATGCTGGATGCATTAATATTTCCCCTCTAAATTGTCTGGACCTTGGCTGAGCGCCATGATGGGTGTAATCTGGCGTTATAGTGAAAATCCAACCTTTTCTGTTGATTAATTCCGGCCGCTTCTTCGATGTTTCTTGAATCTCGTCAGTAGTAGTTATAGCAGGGCAGTAGGTATCTGAATTAGTTGGTTTCGCCTCGCGATGGTTAACGATCATAATAAACTACCCCATCACACACACAGCGCGTGTGCCGCTTAACAGTCACAGTCACACACAGTTGACAATTCGCAGGTTCTTTTTGTAAGTATTCCATTTCTCATCGCCAGTGATAAAATAAAATAAAAAGGTTACATACCGTTTCAATAAAGCATCGTGTGGCACTCGAGTAGATTCAAAACAATATTGTGTCAACCCTTAGAGCTCTTTAATACATCGTAGCTACTAAACTACCAATCTTGCCCCAATTTAAAAAGGTGGCTCTGCCTCTATCTGTAGCGGTCAGAATGAGCTACAACTTTGATATCAAAATGTCCGGGCTGAAAACGTTATAATCAATTATATGCGATAAATTTTGGACGCAAATGACAAAAGGAACATCTTTCACCAAGTAGTATTGTATTTACATGCAAACTTATGTTGAAAATTTCCTTAAAGCCATTCAAGCATCTGTCCATTATTTTCTGCTCTACGATAGCTACCTCTACACTTTCAACTAAGAGACGAGAGTTAAAATTAAAGTAGAACTGTATGGATAAGTTCCCTAGGGAAGCTCTGGATTAACGCCGTCATTACAAGGACCAAAGGATCAAACTAGTTCTGTTTACGTATTGGGTAAATATTAGCACATACTGAGTACTGGGAAATTGTCTGTCAATACTGAAAATTTCCCAGTATCCGTTCACCAAATAGTTAATATTGTGTTACGATATCTACTAATAGACGACATAACCACACGAAGTATGTAATGATTCTTCATCATTATCGAACCAGCACACAAGTTTCTTTTGCAATCTCATTCAGGGCTGACTTACCAAAACCACTACCTCATGCACGCATTCAATACTATCACACCATCTATTATAATGTCCCTTACCGTGTGTGACGTCACTATGAACTATATAATTACAACTGAATTGGATCAACAGCCTAATATATACAAAATAATATCATATTATGAATCAGATGACACTAGTGATATATGTAGTAGAAAAATGGCTATAATATTTCCGAGGCCCCGGCGTCCTTTATGTGTTAAACAAGTAAACTGGGATTTCCAAGGGAAACAAAGTTAGTCAGTTGACTGTAATATAATCTACATCGTACCTTTCATCACTCCATTAGGCAAATCCCTTTAAATCCTTATTTCAGTACAATAAAGCTGTTTATCAGTAGACACAGGTTTGTATTGTTCGTGGACTCCAGGGAGGCTCGACGGTCCATGATGTTGTAGCTTATTGCGTGCTTTCAGAACTTTGAAATGAATTTTGTGGTCGGCTCATTCTGACCTTGTGTTTTATGCTTGGTAGTGTCTTGGTTTTCGTTGAAAGTTTGACACATCCTTATACTGTATTTTATTTAATTTTATTTCTTAGATGGGTCGACGAGCCCACAGCCCACTTGGTGTTTTTTTTTATTTGTTTTTTTATTGCCCTTGTAGGCAGACGAGCATACAGCCTACCTGATGGTGTGTGGTTACCGTCGCCCATGGACTTCAGCAATGCCAGGGGCAGAGCCAAGCCGCTACCTACCGCTTAATACTCTCCGCAAGCCTCTTTTAAAGAAGAAAATGTCATAGCGCTCGGGAAACACCGTCGAGGGGAGCTCATTCCATAGCCGGAGGTTATGTTAAGTGGTGTTAAGTGGTTACCGGAGCCCATAGACATCTACAACGTAATCGCCACCGCCGCCGAGTTATGAGTTCTAAGGTCTCAGTTTTGTTTTTACTGGGGCCGAGAGTCGTACTGTCTGCTTAGATAAAAGCTTGGCTTACGCTTTTATTATTATTTAATAGTAATCGTAGGAAGTTTTTTTATTTTTTTTTATTGCTTAGATGGGTGGACGAGCTCACAGCCCACCTGGTGTTAAGTGGTTACTGGAACCCATAGACATCTACAAAGTAGACGCGCCACCCAAGAAGTCTGATCATTGGTAGTTTGATTGATTTAACTGTTGGTATTAAGTCTTGAGTCCGCATAGGTAGGTATGTACCATCACTTTGCCTATTTCTGCCGTGAAGCAGTACTACGTTTTGGTTTTAAGAACGGGGCAGCCCTTTTATTATGAAACTGAAACTCAGAACTTACGTTCCAAGGTGAGTGGCGGTATTAACTTTGCTGATGTCTATGGGCTAAAACAATTAAACTAAATTAAGCAATAATCAATGAAGTGAGCCCCTGACAAGTCGGAAACCCTGGAAGGGCTATTGTTTAGTCTAGACTCTAGCCAGTCTAGGCACATTACAGGTCATTCACATCGCCCTATTACTGTACGTGTATATGTTTAGTTGTTGTGACAGTAATTAGATTAAATGATGTGGATGAGTGTCCTTACTGTGGCTGCAACAAGCTAAATATATTTCAAATTTTACTTTTAATAAAATACAATTTGATTCTAATTCGAAAAACTTTCAATTTAGCGGTGTATATTCTATATACCTGCTTCCTGCTCTATGTACGTACGTACTGACCGAGGGCTCACTGTTTGTATTATAGATATCAAATAATAATAAACATTGTAAATAAATAAAGTTAGCTCGAATTTGCGTCGTTGAAGTATTTTTATAAAGTACTAGCTGACCCGGCAGACTTCGTTGTGCCTCAATCGACAAATAAAAGACCTAAGCTTTTGTGTAAAATAAACTTAAAACAAACAAAAGGAATCCGTCCGGAAAATTGTTCTTTTTATTTAATTCCGAGCATTTTCATATTTATCTAAACCTATCTTTTAAACCTTCTCTAGACTTCCACGAATAATTCAAGACCATAATTAGCTAAATCGGTCCAGCCGTTCTCGAGTTTTAGCGAGACTAACGAACAGCAATTCATTTTTATATATAGAGATTCATAATTTGTCGTTTAAATTAAGTAATTTTTTTTTTTTACGTAAGTTAAAGTAATTACTTATTTATGAGAGCAGAGTAAAAGTAACATTCGGTCTGCGAGTTCGAAACTCGATTGCGTACTTTGTTAATCGAGCGAGGGCCAGGGAGGCGGATCTCGCCCAAGCCCTGGCCCTCTAAGTGTTTCGGGTCCCCCCTCACATGTCGGTCTGGGGACCGGCGAGGGGGGCCTAAGAATACGGCGTGCAAGCTGCTCTGCACGCGTTTTACGCAAGAGCATCCGGGTGATGGAAGGCCGGCTATCCTCGACCCACGCTGGTTCTGGTCCAGCGGGGTATTCCGTAGGATAGCTCACTCTAACCGGCGCCATCTAGGCGGGTTCCGGATAGCCTGCCGACCGAGAGGGCTGGTGGTCGTGGCGCCGACGACCGCCAGTCCGGCGTCCCGAGGGGGAGGGTGATGGGAGAGATGTGCTCCGCACTAAACGCTTCACTTTCCCCCCTTTGCCTCTTCATTAGTTCTGTCTCATGCGAGGTTTGGACGTTGGTTGTTGAGCGACAGGAGGTTTTAGTCAGTTCGACTCTGACATGCTCCGCCCTCTATCCCCAGTGGAGGGCGGAAGTCCGGCGATTTCCTCCTGACCAAAAAAAAATGATTCCTTTGTTAAAACTAAAAACATCACAGAAACCCTCTAACCAAAATCAACCACAAAAAGTACTACAATTGTACTTGGCATGAAAAGATAATTTTATAAAGCGCTTTAGAAAAGTTCCCGGAGCTTTCCGAAAATCTAATTACAAAGTAAAAATTCACTCGGTGATTTTTGTTTCGTAAATATGTTTGTTATTAGCTTTAAGAAAACGAACAATTCCCGCGCGTACCACGCGCTGTTAACAAAATAAATAATTAGACATTCTTCATTATCAGCTGTGAGCATGAGCCATGTGAGTGAACAGATACAATAAGACTATAGAAATTTAAAACTGCAGGCCGATACAGTAGACCGACCCTCCGACTAACGGCAGCGACTGGCCGAATGTAAACAGGATTCGTACCAAAAAAAATCAGCTTCGCTTCATTTTGTTTTTATTTGAATAAATCTGGTTCTAAAGCTCTGAGGTTTCGAAGTTTTCTTTGTACAAAAGTTTTAATTCGCTAACAAATTTTGGTTTCGTACTAAGATGAGTTATTTTATTGAACGTGCGTATATTAATTTACGGGGCACTTGATATATTTATATATATTCAAGGCGCGCTCTACGGGATCTACAGGCTCGACACAGTTCTCATTATCTCGCTGTTTGCACTGTAACAGATATGGAGCACAGTAATCACTAAATAACTGGTTAGCCGGGGCCTTATCTGCCGTACTAGTATTTCTAAGTAGTGTGTCTAAAAACGATACATTTATGAAGTCCGGTTATCCCGGTCGCGTCCGGACGCACCTGTTACTCGTTAAGGCCCGTCGCCGGAGGCCGGTCAGTCCGTTACACCCTTCCGGTCGCCGGCGCCGGTGCAGCGAGCTCCACCAGAACGCCTAACATTTCATTTGCTTTTTGAAAAACTTTATGAACATTTTCGTCTTTATTTTAAAACTGATTATATTTTAAATCTCTACGTTTTTAATAAGTAATCTATCTATCTATCTCTATATATGAAAATGAATTGCTGTTCGTTAGTCTCGCTAAAACTCGAGAACGGCTGGACCGATTTGGCTAATTTTGGTCTTGAATTATTTGTGGAAGTTCAGAGAAGGTTTAAAAGGTAGATAAATATGAAAGTGCTCGGAATTAAATAAAAATAACAAATTTGTTTTCATTTGATATGTCTACCGTCGGACGGATTCCTATAGTTTGTTTTAAATTTATTTTATACAATAGTTTAGGTCTTTTATTTATCGATTGAGACACTACGAAGTCTGCCGGGTCAGCTAGCTTAATATAGAAATAGAGAGAGGAATAGCTGAAGCCTACCACTTTACATAGTTGAAGTTTAAGTACCGACATTTAAATATTATTCGGTTTATAAATTTTAATAAAATATTAATGTGGTAATACCACTATATATTCTGTGGAGGACCTTAGTGAATTGCGGCGTACTCTTAAACTAAAATTATACACTAGATGGCGCCTGTGGTGGTGCTGGTGAGGCCGTCCTTTTCAGTTTTCTGATATATCTCGTTTTATATTTAAATTATTGTTATTTTAACAAAAAAATATTTATACACAAAGAAAAAAAAGCGGTGCCTGCCGAGTTTGTTCCTCCAGATCTGTTCAGGGTTGCGGCTGCTCTTAGAGCAGTCTGCTTAGTGCGAGTTTTTTAACGTTCTCGATAGCGTAAAAGTTAGCTCATATTTGTATGGAATGGGATCGTTTGCCTACGTTTGCCGTTAAGGGCGCTGTTCCAACTGCATACAAAATTGGGTTAACTTTTACGCTATCGAGAACGTTAAAAAACTCGCACTAAGCACACAGATGGTAACAATTCATTTCGATATTAAATAAGTATGTTCCATAATATCAAACTCGTAATGATATTTCAATGATAATGATATTTCAATATTTGAATTAAAATAATATTGTTACAGATAGGAGCGGTGATCTGTCAGCACGTCGCCGCTCTTCGCAGCAGTCCCCGGCTGCCCTCATCGCAGACTTCGACACCACCGTGCAACAGGTAACTCACCATAGCCCCGACATCCTGTCAACTACCAACCTGCTTCTGTCGCACTGTCATGTTCCTAACAACTGTTATTGTCGCTGATGGTAGCTCGGAGTCCACCCGAGTGCGTACGAGCAATCAGTTTATCTCGGCATTGAAGTGGTCATCCTTCCTTCTGATCTGAAGGGTTTTCCTACCTCTGTACAATACAATTGAGAGTCTTGGGTAGCCGCATTCAGCGATGTCTCTTGCATGTGCCAGTCTAATCGATAGTCCGATCACACGCTTACCAAAAAAATTAATAAAAACACAAACTTAACCTTCTGTAGAATATATGCGATGTGTCTAGTCAAATTAGAGAGACACACTCTGTATCATTTGTTAAAGATTCAATTTGAGAAAAGTCATATGTGAAGGAGTTTCCTTATTACGCAGTGTGTTAGAACAATTTACCTTTTCCGTCTGTAAGTAGTTTAGAAGTGAACCGAAAGAACGATATGATCTAGTTTATTGCACATTGAGAGCGACCGGGCCACGCGGAGCCGCCCCGCCGAACGAGCTGCTTCTCGACTGCTGAATACATACGAAACATTATCACGTTCAAAATCAAGTGTAAAAAGTAGTGACTGCGTGGTGTACATATATACGTTTGGAATAAAAGAATTATTATTTCATCTCTTAGAGGCAAGTTGTTTGTGCGAGTTAGTGATGCGAGATTTACCAATTTTTCTTTTTTTTATTGCCCTTGTACGCAGGCGTGCATACTGCGTATCTGATGGTGATTGGTTACCGTCGCCCATGGCTGTCAGCAACGCTAGGGGCAGAGCCAAGCCGCTGCCTACCATTGAGTACTCTCCGCAAGCCTCGTTTGAAGAAGGACATGTCATAGCGCTCGGGAAACATCGGAGAGGGGAGCTCATTACAAAGCCTGGTGGTACGTGGCAAAAAAGATCTCTGGAAACGCACTTTGTATGAACGCAGTGATTCCAGGTAGTATGGACGAACTCTACTCCAGTGACTGGCAGTGCGATGATAAAAACAAGATGATGGGATTATCTCAAACAATTCCTCGGAGCACTCCCCATGGAACACATGGTACAAAATACAAAGAGATCTGTAGTCCCGCCGCAGACCAGAGGTTTCAAATGATTCTTGAGAATTGGATGATCGACAATCCGAAAGGGCCCTCTTCTATATGCAGTAAAATGTATGTAGCTGATATCAGGGAGTTCCGGCCCAGAGTGGAAACAGTACTCCACTCGAGGCCGGACTTATACTTTATAAAGTAAAAGTCCTTATGGAGTCGTGAAGAAACGTTTCCCTCTGTTGAGGAAGTCCCAGCATTTTTGACGCCAACTTGGATTTGCCCTCCAAATGACTCGGAAATTGGACCTCGCTGGAAACGTTGATCTTCATTATCCCAATACTCGGGGAAGGTTGCAGAGATAGTCCTTGGAATTGAAAAAGTGAAAATGGGGTCCGTTTTCGCAGCGAACGCGTATACTTGTGTCTTCAAATTAGAATTCAGATTAGGATTTCATTTTCTCTGAATGAAAAGAAAAATAAATGATTACATAGCTCATGTGTGCAAACAAAGCGAAGGAGTCCAGCCACAAATCACTGCTGAGGACTCCTTTCTAACCACGTTGGAAGAAGCAGCTTAAGATGCTGAAGTGTGGTTTTTCGTTCAACATTCTGTGCCAACTTAGTCTAATTGAGCATAAATATTGGAAAAGTATACAATACTTTTTAAATTTTTACACTTCTATTCTATTTTATACTATTATTCTTATTATTATTTTAAAATAAATGCAGCGTCTCTGTCCAATTTATTTAGTCGTATGTTTCTAAAACAACACAAAAGGTCGCTCAAATCTGTATTCGAACGACGCTATTAGGGACACCGCTCGGCCACAACCTCGCAGCGTTTTCATTGAAAATCCGAAAGAAAAACGCGACTATATATCCTGAACGGGCACCCGTATGACCCAGCTCAGTATCGGAAAGCGATTCGATATAAAATATATATTTTTTCGTGTATAATATTTTACGCTCGCTTTAGAAATGATTTTGATTTAATACAGAAATAATTGTGTCTTCTTTTGGTAGTATTTTTCCTCTCGAATATAAATAGAACACGATAAAATTATTTGTAGTGTTTATAGCACGAGTATAGGCTGCCTGAGGTGTTTGTTGATTGAGTATTGCTTTTGTGTACTGTGTTTTCGTATAGATGGGTAGACGAGCTCACTTCCCGTCAAGCAATAATAGGTCGTCGGAGCTTACAGACAGTATAGACACAATCCGAGGTTGAGTCACAATAAAATTGTAGTAGATTTAAAGGCTCAGTGGTAGTGCTGTTAAAATGGTTCGCTACGTAAATAAGTAAGGCGGCCCTTGCTGCCTCACAATACGTCCTTCCTTCAGTAAATACGGAAATAGATTTCATACGCAAATATTTAACGCTTCCTCTGGTTTTTACAGCCAATAACAGTGCAAGATGTTCACGAAATGTTCACGATTGATTAATCGTGAACATTTCGTGTAATAAAAATCAAACCTGCAAAATTATAATTTGCGTAATTACTGGTGGTAGGACGTCTTGTGAGTCCGCGCGGGTAGGTACCACCACCCCGCCTATTTCTGCCGTGAAGCAGTAATGCGTTTCGGTTTGAAGGGTGGGGCAGCCGTTGTAACTATACTTGAGACCTTAGAACTTATATCTCAAGGTGGGTGGCGTATTTACGTTGTTGATGACTATGGGCTCCAGTAACCACTTAACACCAGGTGGGCTGTGAGCTCGTACACCCATCTAAGCAATAAAAAAAGAGCTTACGGATATCCCGCTGGTAATTGGTTACCGTTGCTCAAGGAAATTGGCTATACGAGTGGTGTACGTTGATAATAAATTGTTGAAGTTCGTTAAAAAAAAACTAAAACGCTGTTAACAATTACATTGGAATTCCGTTTCCTAAAATTCTTGTTCAATTTCCAGTAGATTTGTCTTTACGCAAATTTAACACAGACAATCGATTTCGTTGGGATATTCTCACGAAATGTAACTTTCCCTAGACGGGAGAAACAATGTTATGGGAGACCAATCGACTTTTATAAAATTGAAACGTATTTTCTATTGTCATTGTCCGGTGTATCGAACATTTTTATTATAACTAGTAGTCCCGCAGTAGTCGAAATTCGACTTTAATTAATTTAAAATATAAATTTGAACATAATTAAGGTTCTATTGTCAAAGATTAATACGTCATTAATCACAAATTTTGCCAAGACTACACTATAGGCAAATAATATTAAAGATAAAGAATATTAACCTATTCTCATTTTGACTACAGACTTTAAGCAATAACCAAAGTTTGACAATAAACAAATATTAAAAAACAACGAGTTATACATAGTAGTGTATAATATTTTTATTTATTGATTTAATGTATTTATTAATGCATAATTGAAAAACATATTATCATTCTGCACTCCTTCTCTATATTCTCTATCAGGATGTGGAAAATTTCATACTCCTCCGTCCGCGCAATTTTCAATATAATGGGTACAAAGATTTGCTTCACGTATTAATATATAGATTCTCATATAATTCTATAAGAAGATTATTAATATATTATAATTAATATATTAATATTTTGATTCTTTTTATTTTTTAATTTTTATTGCCTAGATGTGCGGACGAGCTCACAGCCCACCTGGTGTTAAGTGGTTACTGGAACCCATAGACATCTACAACGTAAATGCGCCACACACCTTGAGATATAAGTCTTATAAGAAGAAAAAAATGTCGTTTTTATTGTTACAGATCCGGGACTGGCTGTCTGTGGAGGTGGACATGCTGCGAGCCCAGTCGGTGGCCGTGGGGGACGTCGACGAGATCCTACACCAGCTCGACAAACAAAAGGCAAGTCTTCAATATTTGAGTCTCTCGAGACGGAGCTGGACTATCCCATATAACTATACTTGAGATCTTAGAACTTATCTCAGGTTGGTGGCGTATTTACGTTGTAGATGTCTATGGGCTCCAGTAACCACTTAACACCAGGTGGTCTGTGAGCTCGTCCGCTCGTCCACATCTAAGCAATAATGAGTGCTTCGTAGCTGAAACAAGTTGTATCGTTGTATCTGGTCAGGACACCGTACTCTCTATCACTAGTAAATTACTTGATAAAGAAACGAATATCGTACCTTTTCAATCCATTTAGAGTCAAGCGGATATTGAATATGCTGGATTGTAAGTTCATCTGCTGGTCGGAGCTCATTTGGTGGCAGAGCATGGCGGGGTCAACCACAACCCGTTCGCCTTACTTACTAAAATGTAGAAATATTCAACTCTATTAATTCATCACTTCCTCTTCTTTTCATTCATGTCACTCTTGACAGATTGGTCGTGATCGTGATGTAGTGTTGGAGAGAGCAGACTTGTCTACGATGTCACGTCATCTTTCCATCTCTCCCTGCTCGAGACCGTGCTATTGCACTCATTTGGGGGACCTCCCACTATAGTTTTAATTTGTCGGTCCACCGCATTGGTATCCTTCCACACGGTTTTGTGCCATCCTCCCTTCCCTGTATGATGGGGCGTTCCATGGGCCAGCTATCTCCTCTCGAAACGTGTCCGAAATAATCCCCCTTCCGAGACTGGACTACAGAAAATAGATGCTGCTTGATGCCGAGCTCTTGAAGAATCGAAATATTTGTATGAAGTATTGAAACTCGGTCCACGAAACTCCAAGCATTCTTCTCCACCACCACATCTCTAAAGATTATATTTTATTTCTTTCCAATTCTCGCACAGTCCACGTCTTAACAACGTATAGAAATATGAGAATATTAGTGTTCTAATGGGTTTGATTTATGTGATCTTAGTTATGTTTCTATTTCTCCATACTTTCCTCCCTTCCGCCCGTCCATCGCGGATCTCGTGACAGCCAATAACAGATCACTAAAGTCAATCAAATCCCTTGCCGACGATAACTAGTCAATGGGTCCAAATCACATTGATTATTAGAAATAAATTTGCTATGGGAATTTATACTTTACAACTGTCTAGATAGAGTTTGTTTGTTAGTAAATAATTGAAAGATCCCTTTGTAGTTTACAAAGATTATAACTGAAGGGTTCCAGAGAGGCGTCGGTGTGGAAGCGTAAATAATATCAATGTAGACCAGTAGCTAGCAACGATGTAGTAAACGACATGAAATAATGTATTATCAGTGGTCGCGCTCAGTAAACTTGTTAAAAGCCTATTTGTGGTTTGGGCGTACCTATTCTTATCTATTTATTTATTTATATAAATCAAAATGCAAGGCAGTTTAATAACCTAAAGGCGAATTTACATTACGAAATTAGTGGCGTGAAATTAATTTCGTGACATTAGTTTTACCAGCAGTTTCACGTGTAATTTAATACTTTCGTAATGCATGCATTAATTTCATGCATGCAAATTAGTTTCGTGCCCTGCGCGATTTTTTGGTGAAATTAATGTCATGCAACTAATTTCATAGTGTAGACGCGACGTGAAACTAATGTCGCGAAAGGGCCTGCGCTGTGCGGACGTGTGTATCGTTTGTTCGGACGCGCTTCAAGCGTTGAAAATGGCAAACCAACGATGGAGTACAGATAAAAATATAGATCTTATTAATGAATATCAGTGACAAGGGTGTCTCTGGGACCCGAAACACCTACAGTAAAAAAGCAAAATTATATTCACTCATTCGATAATAGTTTTTATAACTCTCAGGATCTTCATCTGCTAATTCAGAGACTAATTTCATTGCACCTAAATGCCTTCTTGTTGACCATCCTCGAATCTACCAACTTTTTCTTTCTTGATAGTCTTTTTTTAAGTTTATAGGTATATAAGCATTTCTTTAGCTACATTGAATATAGCATATAGCATAGAATGTAGCTTTGATGCTGTTGGCGCCATGGTTACTGCGATACTGTGGATTTCGTGACACTAATTTTTTGACGAAATTACTTTCGCATATATCGAAACTACTTTCGTGAAACTGAGCTTAACATGCATGACACTAATTTCGTAATGTAAATCCCGCATAAAAGTACATATTATTATCCGCAACACGCTTCGTCAGATTATAGAAACAGAGTTATCAGCAACATGCTTCGTCCAAAAGTACAATACTTAATTTCAGCTACAAGCGTCGTCATAAGTAACCTTTTAAGTTCTTATCTTGTGTGCGTGCGTCCGTGTGTGTTTGCGTTTCCGGTACCATACCATAACATAGAATAAAATGTTATAGACCAACTGCGGAAGTTTAAAACAATTCATAAAAGAACACAATTTATGTTATAATTTTATAATCACGAAAAATAAAGATAGAGGACAACAGGACGGAGCTTGGGATTTTGTCTTCAAGTACGCGGTTAACTTTTTGGTACCAGCCCTCATTAAAAAAAGTTATTGAAAGTAATCGAACTCCTAGACATTAATTAGTATTCAGTTAGTGCGCGGGACACCTTACATTCTGTACGAGGCTGTACAATTAATACGAGCGGGAATCGCTACCCTCTGTCTGTCTGTCTGTCGACATATCGTCTATATATACCTGTTCACGTTTACATCTAAGGGTCGATTCGACCAAACAAGAGTAAATCTTATTCTTAGAATAACTCGTCAGTTAATCGAGAGTAAATCAATTTTACGTTTTACCAACTACAATTCTAAGAATAGTGGGCCTATTCGGGAATTGTTACTATACCGCCGTTTCGCACGGAATAACGGAGCTATTCCTAGAATAAAGTAATGGCGTCTGTCAGTCCAACATCTGNTGTTGTGCAGTGGAGGCAGCGCGAATGGCGTCGCCCAAAGCGTTAACGCGCTCAAAGTTGATCGACTGAAAGAAGTCGATCGCTAAAGCGAGATTGTCGGACGCGGTCGGAGGGCAAGTCGCGGGAGAGGGACGAGTCGCGGGGGCGGGACGCCCGGGCTTGTAACTCCTTGTCTATTGAAGCAGGGGTGATGAGCTGCGGGATTGTGTTGGTTGGGTCTGAGCTGATGATGGGTGGTATTCTTGTTCTTCCCTCTTCTCTTCTCTTCTTTCTTCCTTCTTGTCTTCTTTCTTCTTCTTCTTTCTTCGTCGGGGGCGGCTGCTCCTCTCCTCCAATTTTTTTCTTTCTTTTTTTTTTCTTCGAAAGAAAATATCAAATCTTTCTAATAGCCTTTAAAAAAATACCTTTATCCAAACCAACATATTAATGTAAGCTTTGAGTTTAAAATAACACACGCTACTAACTATGTTGTTTTTTGTCTGACGTAATTCTAATACATTATTTGCGTTTCAGTCATTTCAGAAGAGATGATATACGTTGTTTTAAAAGTAGGTGTCTCTGTATACGTTACTTTAGCGAAGAGCAAAGCCAATCTATCACACTGGCGTCGTTGAGCCAGCTTGACGAAGTGCTTGAACCTCGACGTTGTAAAGTTACTGTAATATACTCAGAAGCTGACGACAAGATAAAATCAACTTTTGGTGCTAGACTATAGGCTCATAATCCGTTAGCTGACAAGACAATTAGTTTATTCAAAGCGTAAGTAGGTAGTAAATTATTATGATTAATAAATGACAAAGGACTGTGATAAATGTGAGAATCTTTTAAAATGACACGAGAAAATATGTTGTTAACTTTGTTTTCTTAGCGATTTGAGTAATTTAATTTTCAAATTTATTCCTGAAATTTAAGTGACATAATATATTCTTGAACTTATTCTTGAACATGAACTTTGAAGTCGTCGTGGCCTAACGGATAAGACATCCGGTGCAATCGTGTTGAGCGATGCACCAGTGTTTGAATCTCAGGCGGGTACCAATTTTTCTAATGAAATACGTACTCAACAAATGTTCACGATTGATTTCCACGATGAAGGAATAACATCGTGTAATAAAATAAAAACCCGAAAAATTATAATTTGCGTAATTACTGGTGGTAGGACCTCTAGTGAGTCCGCGCGGGTAGGTACCACCACCAAAGAAAAAAAACTTACCCAAAGTTTTTGGATTAAAATAATTATAATAAAAATTGAGAACAAATCACGCACGGTCACTCGACCTCAAATTAGGATTCCCTGTGTTATGTACTTTCCACAAGCCTAGTTTGAAGAAGGACAAGATGAAGAAATTTCCATCGATCCCATAAAAATAATATCATATTTTTTCCGTTTCACTACAAACTTAAAAGAAAACTGTCACCAATTCTAAGTCTTAAAGTCAAAAAGTAAATTTAGCTTCAAGCACTTCACAGACGGAGTGCCTTTTACATTTATTTTATTGTCACATAATCTATTTTACGAAGAGAAGCTCACTTTAGATAAAACGTTTCCATTTAAAGGTGTCTTACGAGTCTTTTAAAGGTGTCCAGAGTTACTACATCCATCTACTTTGCGTTTAGATATATATTGCAGAGATTACTTAAATTTATTTTTGAGGATTTATCGAAGTCAATTTTGAAGTTATTGCATAACTTTTATCGCGGGCTTTGAGCATGGCGACCGAATCACGAAATCCCATAACGAAAATAATACCTAACACCTCCCACTCCGCCTACCATGTAGCTCGCGTTCAACACATTCGCACGTTGCGCTTGTGTAGTGTTAATTTTTTGCTTTTGTTAATGTTTATAAATACTTATATAGCGTGGCCTTATTTTATTATTGTTTTAATATTAAATTATTTTGTCTAATTATAATTGCATAAGTTGATAAAGACGCTATGCAATAGCTTTATCGCAGCAGTCCCCGAGTGACATTAGTGTTTTTTTTGCTGCGAATACGGGTAATCGAGCTTACGGCCCACCTGATATTAAATGGACCGGAGTCATCTGATCTAAATGCGGACACATACCCCGAAACACAATGAGGATATCAGCACTTCAAAATACAAATTACGCATTCGATATCATTGTTCAGTGTCCCACAAATGTCGAATTGATTTCTCGTATCAATCCTCATTTTGACAAGTCGATCATGATTACGCGAAATTTCGAAGCTGACTATATCCGCTTCGAATCGGTGGCCGGTTGTCATAAGCTGACGTTTATCCGGGACCGCCGCGGCTGTGTTTGCGAAGCCAAACGGAACCCATGAATAAGTCGTGGGCTTAGATAGGTTGTTTGATGACGAAATTGATACGCTTCTGACCGAGTCACATAATTCTGGATTATGTTCTCTGAATTCGAAATTTTATAAATGCTGAATATAGATTGCTGAATTATCGTAAATTTTCGTTGGTACGGTGCGATACATGCTAAGTGGTCTGATGCATTCTGGGGACTAAGGTCTAATGTGATTATCACTTGAATTCGTCGGGGCCTAAAGGATAAGACGTCGGGTGCATTCGTATCGAGCGATGCAACGGTGTTTGAATCCCGCCGGCGGGTACCAATTTTTCCAATGAAATATGTTCTTAAGAAATGTTCACGATTGACTCCCACGGTGCCTTGACCGTTGTTGTTATTCCTATATTGTTATTATTATTTATTATAATTAAGGAATAACAATATTTGCTAGACTTAACTTAGGGAGTTTAAAATCAAACCCGCAAAACTATAACATAATTACTGGTGGTAGGACCTCTTGCGAGTCCGCACGGGTAGGTACCACCACCCCGCCTATTTCTGCCGTGAAGCGGTAATGCGTTTCGGCTTGAACCACTCAACACAGGTGGGCTGTGAGCTCGTCCACCCATCTAAGTGAAAAAAAGACTTTACAAAACATCCGTTCTAACTTGAGCTATGATTTTTACACAGCAAAGCCTTTATCTGCCTATGGAATATAAAACGAAAAATAGCTATTAACATTTGCATATCCCGACGTATCCATCACTCATTTTATTAAACGTGACAGTGAATCGACAGGAAATTAAGTGAGCTGCTAGAACGTGAACGAACAAGGCCCGCAATTGTTTGTTTGAAACAACTAAATATGTCGGTCGAAGCGGGGTCACGGTCCTTCTCAATCAATATAGCCTGTTGATAGCGCAATACAACAAGCCTTAGTTTTCAATGTGTACACGAAATACCGCATTGCCTACAATTCAATGCATTAGTCCGTGAATAGATTGCAACATTTCAAACGCGGTAAAGTGTAGAACTTTTTTTTTATGATTGAGGGATTACTGTTGGCCCGGAGGTCTTTCTAGTTTCACAAGGACAGGTGGGCGAGCAAGGGCTCAGCCAGGAGGGGCAGGATTTGCTAACAGCTACCCGAGCGTCTCCAAGGGAAACCTAACAACTCAAGAGTAGCTGCTTTGTGAATGAATCTACTACCGGATCGGAATCGCGAGCCGCTGAGAAGATCCGGCGCGAAACTCAACGGGCTGATGTTTAGGTTAGGTTGCTCGTCGAACTCTATGCCGGGCTCGACGAGTACGGTTACCAGGGTCCCTACTCCTAGTGTTCTTTTTTTTTTTTTTAAATGTGCTGCTCGCAGATCATAATTAAGAATCGTGCGACAACAAAAACAATATCAAAGCTAGGAGTTTAATAATTATATTTATTTTGTTTCGTTTTTCATCAATATTTTTGCTATCTCTTGGTAAGACATCCCTAATTTATGTGCTAAATTAATGTGATTGTAACATATAGCCGTAGGTCAAGAAGCGAATTTCGGTAATTCTAAATGTAGGGTTCACAACACAACTAATCAACGTATTTACATACTCAACGCACATTTTATTTTCATTTACTCTTTGTATATGACAATTATTATATATGAGATAAAACAGAAGAAGGGTTGACATCAGGCAGGCGGCTGATCGTAAAACTCATGCAAAATCCTTAGGCAGCATTATAAGAGGACAAACTGCGCCAACTCCGCATGCAGTAGGATATGGGAAACACGAAGACTCTTCGTATGTGATACCAAAGAAAATGTTTGTATTATCGCCAGGTTTCGAAAAAAAATAATATTAATGATTATCCTCAAAATTACTGTAAAGTAAAAAAGTTAAAGTAATTGAAGTTATAAAGTTATGATAAGCATGTCGATAAATACAACTCAACCACACAACAATAAGCGTAGAAAATCAACTCATATTGGGATATTAGTTGATGTTTAATCAGCTATTTTATTGGGTGTTTTAATAAGACGAGCTGCTGAAGATCTTAATTTTAATTGCAGTAACAACCACATACTGATTTTGATATCCAATACATTGTCAAAAAATTATAACTATTATTACGTTCAAATTTTTAAAGTTAGTTCTCTGTTTGTAGGAATTATAGTCCATTTTTGTTTTGTGGAAGTTGTGATCTGAACTAATAATAACTTGTATATATACTACTATGTATATAGTTATAACTAGTCAACATATTACATGTTTTAAGGATACGACCTTTAGTAATGAAGAAAGCGACGAAGAAGAAGAAGAAGTTAGTTTTAAGTAGTTAAAAAAGACGCTTAAACAGCAAATCAAACTAACAATAAATTTCAACTTTTTATTCTGTTGATACCGTTAAGATGTTAAGACGAAGTTTTAACATTGTATCTTTATATTATTGTCATCGCTCCATGTAATTTAGTCAAGATAATGCTCAAAGGTTCCGTTACATACAAATATAAAGACGGAAAGCTAATAAAAGCGTGTCAAAAACTTTATCTAACGTCACGTTAGAATATCTGTTTGTAATTAGTTATTTAAATTAATTATGAACAGACGCTGTACCGGTAGTTGCTCATTTATCATCATCATCATCATTATAGTCATGCTCAAATATTCTAAAAGGGTTGTGTTAAAGAAATTATTGTACACCTAAAGCGAGAGCGCTAAGGAATAGAGTTACTAATTTAAAGAAGACAGGCTTTATCCAAATATGTCCAATATACAATTACTGTTAAAAAAAGACTGCTCTTTTGTGTTGACTATGTTACGTAGTAGATTGATCTCCGTATGCTAGTTAATAGATATCGTTAGTTTAGCGATGCAACGCCAATTAATAGTCAACAGCTTAGCTATTTCAAGATTAAGCATTAATTTACGATGAAGCACAGGAGGTAAATTAATACCTATATACAATTAATTATTGAACATTCAAATTACTCACTGAATTATTTTACTTTTACCGATGGGAACATGATGGATTAAATATTATAATGAGGAATAGCAGATAATGAGACACTCGGGAACATCCTTGGGCGATTCAATTAAAATATATTTTAAATACTTCACTGAATTCATATCAAAATTAAACCCACTGAGTTTCTCGCCGTATCTTCTCAGTGGGTCGCGGTTCCGATCCGGTGGTAGATTCTGCGAAGCACTGCTCTTGCTAGGGTCAGTGTTAGCAACTCTCCCGTTAGAGCCCCGTGAGCTCACCTACAAACGTTAGGGCGAAGCTGAAATAGCCTCTCAAGGCTATCAGCATAGGTAGGAAAAAAAAAACAAAATTGAGTGAAAAATAGACATAATAAAACATATTATGTATACACATACTTTATGATGTATACACATACTCTCTTCTTCTAGTATATTATAATTATAAATTTAAGATCTTGTATAGTGGGATCGCGAGTTTGGATAGACTCCAAATTACTTCGACTGAAGTGTCGAGACGTGGTTAGACTTCTCACAAGCGAAGTTAAGCTAGTTTGTGTTAGCTAAAATTTTGTTAATGTGCTGTTTTTATTAAAGATAGGTACATTTGAATAAGCATTTTTATGGCTTAATCTGCCGCTTCTTTAATATTGTTTGCTAATATATTTATAATATTATTTATTATTGAACAAAGATCTACCAAGAATATAAAGCAAAATACCACACTCCGAACTACTTGAGGTAAGCATTTTTGCATCGATGTGTAGTTCTTTGTTAAAATTACGGTTTAAAATACTTAGTCTGGCCATAAATACTGTTACAATTAAAAATAAACAAAATATTACATTTGAATTTGGAATCTGTCATTTTTATATGATTGCTCATTGAGTTTTCTCATTTTGGCGCCAATACATTGTACAATATTTTGCGATATTAAAATGGAGTGGGGTGATTAAGAGAACCGAATCGCTGTGATTGCATTACACAAAGTAGGTATGGAGCCAAATGCAATTTTTAAAACTCTCCATACGCTTGGTATTAGTAAAATGTTTGAGTACCGGGCTATTAATACGTGCAATGAGACCTCCTCTGTTTGTGACAGAAAAATATCTGGCCGTCTACGTAGTGTTCGTACGAAAAAGACGGTCAAAGCAGTAAGGGAAATAATTCGAAGAAATCCTGTCCGAAAGCAAAATATCTTATCTCGGAAGATGAAGATAGCACCTAGAACCATGTCGCGTATTTTAAAAGATGACTTAGGACTTGCAGCCTATAAGAGACGTACTGGTCATTTCTTAACTGATAATTTAAAAGAGAATAGGGTGGTAAAATCGAAACAACTACAGAAGCGGTACGCAAAGGGAGGTCATAGAAAAATTTTGTTTACGGATGAGAATTTTTTTACAATTGAGCAACATTTTAACAAACAAAATGACCGTATTTATGCTCAAAGCTCTAAGGAAGCTTTATTATGGCCAGACTAAGTATATATAGTATGTCAAATGTTTTTTTTTATTGCTTTGTTGGTTGGACGAGCCCACGGCCCACCTGGTGTTAAGTGGTTACCGAAGACCATAGACATCTACAGCGCAAATGCCGCCTTATACCTTGATATAAGTTCTAAGGTTACTGCTTCACGGCAGAAATGGGCAGGGTGATACCTACCCATGCGGACTCACAAGAAATCCTACCACCAGTAAAAATCTGGGTTTTCACAGCCACTTTTATGCCTATCAATGACCAGGAGCTAGTCTGATTATACCAAACGGGTAGGCGAGCTGACGGGGCTCAAACTAAAAGACTTTGCTAATATTTGCCCTAGCAAGAGCGGTGCTTCGTTGAATCTACCACCGGATCGGAATCACGAGTGAGGTCCAGCGATACTCCATGGGTAGTAGTGTCTATAAGTTAGGTTACACGTCCAACTCTTTCGCATTCGACGAGTTCGACGAGAACAATGCCCGGTGGTTGTAAATGTCTAAAAGAACCGTGAGTGGATCGGGAGGATCCGATTTGACAAGTATGTCTAAGTATAGGACGACGGCGGCTGTGCGTGGCCCCGCCATCTAGATCGGGAATCGAGACGACTACGATAAGAGGGTTAGCGTGCCGTGACGCCTTCTAGAAGAATTAAGCTGACTTACGAAGAATTGCCGAGTACTGACTAAGATCCCTTTGTCCTGTTGCTGCGTGGATTACAAATTAATTAAAGTTCTTGCAGCTTTGTCGTAGTTTGCCTGAACTTCCCATTTCATCTTAAGAGTATCTGGAGATTGTAGATGAGCGCCTTATTATTTAAGAAAACAGTTTTAAATTTAGAGTTTACACGCTTGTGATGCCGCCTCCTTGTATGTTCCAATGAATCCTCCTTGAAGCCAGAGGAATTTCAAAAATGGAACAGCGAAGAACGCAATTTTTGAATTTGGAACTCGCGCATGTTCCATTTACATTCACGCTTCTTAATGCGCAACACCGAAAATATTAATATCTAAATTAAATCCAATTTTTACGACCGCTATCGCTTCATAGGTACCAGAACTTTCTTTAATATTGTCAAGTGCTCGCCTTCCGTTCGCCGCTGAATATGCATAAGGACCCCTACCACTGGAGAGTACGGGGACTTGGAGAACATTAGGTGAGTAATGAGTCTTATGTTTTCTGATTAAGGAGTGTTTTCCTATATTCATCGCGCCGCTAAATTACCCTTACCGCCCATCGCATCACGTAATTTTTACACAACACACCAAATCGGATTGGATCAGTTAGATGGCTTGTTTTTATATTTTTACAAAGTACCCGTAATTCGATTTTTAAATTACTGCAATGGATTGTTCAAGCTGAACTTAGTCTGGAAACTAAATTATTCTTGAGTGTATAGAAATTTCGCGTGTGATCTTTGTAAGAGTGATCTAGTTTTCAATAAACACCTGGGATTTTCTTTTAGATGTACTAAAAGAATTAAACAAAACATTTTTGCAATTCGTTTGTAGGCCTTATTTAATAATAAGGGAAAAATATGTGACTTCTCTGATATCGAAATAAAATTTTAATGATTGTTGACAAAATATATAATACTAATTATCCTGGAATGAAAGGATATCTAATGAATCTTCTTTCATTCTGTTGTCCTGATTAGCTGTCGCGTCAGAAATACTTTGATCACAAAAAAAAAGGTTTATATTGTACAATTATTTAAAATTGTTATGGTTTCAAGTTTCAATTATATAGTACAAATATTCAATTTTTATAGTTTGAGATTACAATTCTATCGGTGTAACAACAATTCCTAACTGTAAATCTTTTACAGTTTCAATGAGATATTTATTTTTCACATGACCCAGAGAATACTAGGACACTTGATGCAAAAAATAATGTGATCGTTACATTTTATCGACAACACTTGCACGTCATGTTATACTATGAAATTTAATGATATTTAAGGTGAATGATACCTTGCTACTCGTGGTGGTATCAGGCAGCTTCACTCAAGCAAAACCACCACTTTTTTTTTTAAATAATCCTAATTGTCAATTGTAAAATTATAAAGAAATCATTAAAAAAATATTATTAATAAATAAATAATCAGATAAATACGTAGAAGTTTAAAAAAAAAACACTTTATAACCACCGCCAACCACCGCTACCACCAATTAAAAACACCGGTTTAATGACAAATAATCTTACGTTTTTTTACTGGTGGTAGGACCTCTTGTGAGTCCGCGCGGGTGGGTACCACCGCCCTACCTATTTCAGCCGTGAAGCAGTAATGCGTTTCGGTTTGAAGGGCGGGGCAGCCGTTGTAACTATACTGAGACCTTAGAACTTGCATCTCAAGATGGGTGGCGCACTTACGTTGTAGATGTCTATGGGCTCCAGTAATCACTTAACCCACAGGTGGGCTGTGAGCTCCTTCACCCATCTAAGCAATAAAAAAAAATGTTTTGTTAAATCAATACTCACTCAGCTTCTTCGATAGTCTCCGACATGGCGAGGAAGACACAGTTGAGAAGGATTGTCGCCATGACGAAGTAGTCGAAGTACTGATTAGTGGAGAGATAGACGCAGGCTCTTCGAACCGGAGACCAGGGCGACCACCAGAACAGAGATCTTGTAGCGGTGAACCGATGTATGTAGTTCTTACGGAATCTTTTTGACACCACGCAGAATGTCTGCAAAAAAGAAACACATATTTTTTATATTTACTAGCTGTAGCCGTCCGCTTCGCTGGGCATTTAAAATTAACGTTATTATTTCTCAGCCCCATAAAGATTCTCATCATTAACGCCCCCGCAACTGGTGTAGGTGTCCAACACTCATATAAATGTTAGCCTATTCATTAAGTACATGTATTTTCTACATGGATACCAAGTTTCAAGTCAATCGGATGCACGGTTCAGTAGTTATAACCACGGAATAGATCAATAATTTATCTATTCCGTGGTTATAACGGAAAATCCGTAAAAACCACTGTAGATTTATATATATATATATATATAAATATCTATATATAAATATATTTATATATATATTTTTATATATATTTATATTTATATTTATGTATAGATTTTGGTTTCCTCTCAATATACAGGTCGGAGACGGTCATTAGTTTGGTAGCTAAACGAAACGCAGCACGATTCCGGAGAGATGGCAGCACGATCGCGGTATCGTCGGAACTCGGCTAACTTCGTACTACGACAAAGCCTAGCCGATGGAGGCGCATAGACGCCATTACACAATTATCAACCAGCCTTCTTGAAGAGCGGTGCCTACGTCCTACGAACTGTCATTCGTTTTCGTTTGCTAACATCAAGAGAAGATTTCTAAATTGTTCTAAGACAGCACACGAGATTGGTGTACTGAATGTTTCGCTTAGCTCGATCACCGTATTCGCCTCTACGATGTCTGACGATGGTGTTAATAATTGTGGCTTCTCCGACATACATTAAATAATTAAAAGTAATATTACGAAATTTACGAAAACTGTAGTGTTCGAAATATCGGAAATAATATAAATACAATAAAAAACGCAAGATTAAATCGTAAAAGTAGTAAAATTAGATATCTATCAACAAACTCAAGCGCTTTTTTAGCGTTGCAGCAAACCAGCACGACGTGACGTAGTCAACTCATGTGCGCACACAATATGCCGTATCACCAGTAAATAAAGTTAATCTTTCCGTTATGTTAGTCGCTTAATCATAGAAAAGAATTGAGTCGAAAAATAAGTTAAGGCTTCGATAGGTCAACGGCCGGGCCATTATTATGTAAGGCGTGGCCTATATTGGGATTGTTTGTATGAGACGGACGCGTTATTTAGACGCCACCTTCACCTATGCTATTAATAATTTCGACTCAAATAATAGGTTCCCGCTTGTGAGCACTTTCATGTTTAAATCGGAGCACATCTTGCATAATACATATACAACCCAGCTGACTACCTTTATATGCTTGAACCTTTTAGCTTGTAACATTTAGCCAAGTTTAAAATTATGACAACAATAGTACTGGTATTGATTAAGGCGCATGTTTTTGTTATTACGACCAAAAAAAATCCCGCCACATAAAATTGAAAATCAATCGATCACTCAACACAACCACTGATCCTGCACTGCCTCCGTCCCGAATTCCCGATCCTGCGGACAGAATGGAAAACAGTCGACGTCGCCCAAAACACGTCATTTCGGATCCTCCCGATCCACTAACGGTGCTTTTAGGTACCACAAGCATCGGTATCGTCCTCGTCGAACCCGCCGCTTGCGACGAAGGGGTCGACGAGTAAATTAACTCACAGACACAGCCCACTGAGTTTCTCGCCGGATCTTCTCAGTGGGTCGCGTTTCCGATCCGGTGGTAGATTCTAGGGTTCGTGTTAGCAACGTCGTCAGGTTTGAACCCCGTGAGCTCACCTACTAGTTAAGGTTACGCTGAAATAGCCTCTCAAGGCTCATCAGCTTAGGTAGAAAAAAAAAAAGTTTCTCGCGGACCTCAATAGGTCGCCGATCCACCTTTTGAGAGGCCTACCCACGAAACGTTTTGAAACGGCTTGAGCGTCGGTACGCGATTAAAAAAATTAAAAAAAAGATCTCGAAAATGTTCAATTAATAAATATTCACTGACGCGTTCGTGAAGACTAAATAAATCAAAGAAACGTTTTCATCATAAACATTTACGTTAAAACTTTCAGGAGCGGCGCTGAAAATATCGATTCGGCCTTGCTTTTTGTTTTAATTGTAAATCGTGAGTCAATTGATAAATTCAACGTTATCAGGAATGTTTCGTGGATATAATAAAATATAAACGTGAATGCATTGTTTGCTAAAAGTACCTAAACGTGCGAATTTTGAAAGCGTTGATAAGTACTCTCATTACCCAGTACACGTATTGTCACTCATCACTTTTAATTTTATTACTCTGATGCTCGAATGAATCTACCCTTTGTGCTTTATCTGTCTTTTTTACTGCGTAATTAAATATTAAGAGCGCATCGATGATATTAATTTTCCTCTTACTTATATCAAGCGTTTTTATAACTATCTCACTGGATATTAAAATTATAATGACATTTGTATAGTGTCCATAAAATTTTGCAATTTCGTAAATATGGTAGTAATAATTGTAAGGCCAATTAATGCTTTTGGAATGATAAATTGGGCGTGTGTTTTTATTTACAGCTTCGATGGGTGAACGAGGCCACCTGGCCACCTGCTGTTAACATCGACAGCATAAATGCCGTCACCCTTCTTATTTTCCAAACATCATTCGAAGTGTCCCCGCCAAAGAGCACTCCGGGTATGTGGGACTTGACTATCTACAGATGTTAGGAGCAGACCGCGGGCCCCAAGGATGTTTTTAGGGTCTAACCCACCAAACGGCTTCCCTTGCACTCTCCTGGTGCCCGATCTCCGCCCTAGGTCAGAACCAGGTGGGTTCCAGCGGTCAACACTTCATCCAGATTCACGGTGCCACTTCGATGACGCCCAACCGACGGGATGTGGAGGCGATCGTCGACGACCAACGAGGTCGGTCTCCGTGGTATGGCAGCCCGTCAGGCCACCCGAGCGGTGCCGGTGTTTCAGGATACCTCACTGGGCCAGAACCACCCTGCCGGCTGCCGGGTTGGAACGAGTTACACTGCCGACCGAGTTGCACTTCCACAGTACGTCCGGCGACGACAGCGTTGACGATAACTCGGACCCCAGCTGCCGACGCGTCGTCTCATCGTCCTGGTGCCCGGCCACCCCATGGTCACCCCATGATGATTACAGGTCACCCCATGATGATTACAGGGAGAGGACTCCACACAGCGGCTGGAGCTGGACGTACGCCCTCCTCCGAATCCCAGCTCGGCGACGGTGGTAGAAGAAAGAAGAGCTCTCCCTCTCTCCTCTTTCCACACCACTTTCCGCGAGATGGTGGATTCGCAGAAGTCGAGCATCGCCTGCCAGGACTCGTCGCTGTACATTGTCGTAGCCAGGATGGTCGGCATCGATAGTTTCGGTCCTATGTTTACGACGAGGACACGTCGCTGCTCCGCGAAAGCGGGACAGTACGCGAGCATGTGCTCCGCCACGTCATCGTCGCAGTAGTGGTACTTCGGTGTCGGCTCCCTCCGAGCGACGAGGTGCTAGTAGCCCGTGAGCACCTACGTCCCCCGAAAAGTGAGAAGTTCTCGATCGCGATTCACTCAGTCCGAGTGGACTGGGCGGATTGCATCGACAGTCTGTCACCAGGTGGCGAGACCATGCCTCGAGCCCGAAATTGGGGCCTCCTCGCTTGAATTTTCGCCGAGCTGGGTTGCCGTTCCCCTGGAAATACCGCTACCCACCCTAAGACAAGAGCTTTAAGATTTCAAATTTGCAGTACTGCGGCATCCTTCGCCATCGTTCAAATCGAAACGCATTAATGCTTCACGGCAGAAATAGGCGGGGTGGTTATAGACATAATGATTTATTCTAGATTTATTCTAAAAAAAATTTTGCTATCTGCTGGCATCATGTCGTATTACACTATGTTATATCGATGTAGCCTTTAGCATAGAAATAGCAGAATTTTGTTGAAAAATTTCAAAACGTTTCTCGCAAATCGTATCGTTATTTAATTCAGTATGGGATTAGATTGAAACTATATATAAATTCAGTCTTGTTAGCGCGTCTGTATTATATTTATGCTAAAACTTCTGTGAACACACGCCGACTTCGGTTTAGAGATCGTTATTTATGTTTCTGAAGCATCCACTTAAAGATGATGTTTCTTGAGAGTCGATTTTTTATTCGGTTTTAGCGAAGTGAAGAACTTTTGGGAAAATAAACGATGTAGATATTTAAATTCATAATTCTTAATAAACTAAGCTGGATACACATATGAATGGAACAAATGATGGGTGTTTATACCGATAGATTAGTCCGGGATCCAAATATTGAGACAAGCACCGACTTTTCTGTTTCTTTGACGAACCTTCACGTTTTCGATGCGTGTAAATTCCGAAAACCACTTAATACTACGTGGGATTTAGTAGATCCAGTCAAGTACGGAAATAAAACCTAAGAAATTTTAGTGTCTTTCTCTACAAGCCGGAAGTTTTATTCAATAAAGACCGATGGTGCCTTGTTTATAAGCTACTTCTATTTACTAACAAAGATTATATTTTAACTCATAAGTGTAAATTCAGAAAAATAAGTTTACTGTTCCACATTTTTAGTAAAACAAATACGTACTCGCAATTACGTATGCGCAAATGGGAGTTCAATTTATTTTCGTGGTCGTTGGTTGTGACATATGTGGTTTTTTCTTTAATATCTTCGAATTTCGACGTTTTAAACATACTAGAGGTCCCGCAGTAGTCGAAATTCGACTATAATTAATTGGAATTGTAAGGTTGTACACTATTATGATTGTATTTTATACTTCTATAATCCCGAATTTCACCAAGACTACACTATAAAAATATTAACAAAGACAACCAATATTTAATCTATTCTCAATTTGACAACAGACGTCAAGAACAAAAATTTGACAATATATAGTATGCATGCGTGTGTGCGTCAAATACATGGCATGTAGTGTGTGTAATGTTTTCTTTATTGATTTAATGTATCTTTTATGCATTATTTTTAAAAAAAAATTAGCATTGTGCACTTCTTCTCTATATTCTCTATAAGTGTGGAAAATTTCATACTCCTCCGTCCGCGCAATTTTCGTAAAAAGGGATACAAAGTTTTTGCTTCACGTATTAATATAATAATATATTATGAAAATACCCAGTTACCGCGTAATTTAACATACAATAATAAATTTATAAATCGTCAAAATATATTGCACAGTGCAGTGTGTGTACATGATACATCAAGGATAATTCCACACCCTAAGTAGTAATCCGTTGCGTTACGTCTTCTCTTTTAGTACTTTTGTTGGGCAGACAAACTCACGGCCTACCTGATGTTAAATTATTACTAGTTTTGAAGCCCACGTCAAATGCTTTAAAATGTCACCTCTTACGGCTTAACAATTACACCATACTTCACTTCCTTGGGATCTATCTATACTTTATAATCATCGATGATTTTTACTGTTTAAAATAATAATAATAAAATCTATTATTAACATAATTAATGTCAATGATAAATAAAACGTTATAAAATGTACACCACTTTGCTTGAGTAACTCGCAACTCACTGTTGATAGTAAGATAGAGCCCGTAGACATCTACAACGTAAATGCGCCACCCACCTTGAGATATAAGTTCTAAGGTCTCAGTATAGTTACAACGACTGCCCCGCCCTTTCAACCGAAACGCATTACTGCTTCACGACAAAAATAGGCACGGTGGTGGTACTTACCCTTGCGGACCCACAAGAGGTCCTTAACCCACCACCAGTAAAAGTCAGCTTAATAAAAAATCGAACTTATAAAACTATTGTTGTTTGCGATCCTGGTTGAGATATTAGGCCAAAGTAATAAAATTATTGTATTCTCCCATCCATTCCTGACACGAGTTCAATCCGATGTCCTTGAGGTTGGGTAAAATTTTGGTTGGGTAAAATACGTTACAGATTGAAATAAACACCGTTCCTAAAAAAAACGTGGTAATAAACAAAGCCATTCAAGATAATAATTTTATTACGTTTTTTTTTAAACGTGTCTTCGATAGGTTTTATTAGAATTTATTTATTTATTAAGTTGCACTAACAAAGTGATCATCGATACAAAACATTGAACAATTAACAAAAGTTCATGGCAGATGTCACCTCAATTATAGGTACAGTGCATTAACAAAAAAAAGAAGAAAAAATATAGAACTAAGATTTGATTACATTTGATTAATTGCTTAAGATTAAACATTTAACAATCGATATAAAAAAAAACTTTGTTATGAACTAAAGACAAGAGTTTTTTATACTCAGCTCATAATCTAGAATTAGAAATCACGACTCAAAATATTAAAAAAATTGAATTAGAACGATACAAAATACAATTTTCAACAATTATTGATTTTAAATACTAATGACAAAATGTGGGTAACTAAGTTGACACGTGAATGTACAACGTCCGTCTATCCCTGGTGCTCAGTCCGACAGAAGCACCCGCCGCCTGCGGACGTGCTCATCGACCACTCAATCGCCCGGCCATTGTTCGCCTGGTTTTATTGTTAGCCCGGCCTTTGTTCACCCGGCTTTTGTTCGTGGCACATCTGCCGACAAAGTGTGTTCCTGGAAGTGTTTGTTTTGTTTTGGTTTATTTTTTTTGTTTCCTTTTTTTTTGTTGTTCTTTCTTTTTCCTGCAGTAATTGTGCCGCATCGCCACCTGTGTTCAATCGAACCGCTAAGTACCGAGAAGTTGGGGCCTCGCCGCAAGGCGAGTGTGTTTAAGACCCGGGACAGCCCCACCTGGGTCAGACATCATGGAAGCTTTATTTACAGAATTCCTCCGACTTCGCCACCCTAAGCTCACTTNAAAAGCAGTCAATTGAGCAACTAATAAACAATAATATTTAAATGTTTTGCAATACAAACCTCATATTTAATAATAATTCTTAATATCTATAGGACTTTATATAATCATATTAATATAAATAATCATAAACCTTACAATTGTTATGAAGATTTTCAATTTCGCTTCAGTCTAAGGGGAATATTCATTGGTGCTAGCGACTTTTCCGTAAACAGAACATGTGATCTGTATTATCATGTGAAAGTTGTTCAATGAAAGGGATTCAATGAACAACTTTCACATGATAAAACCAGTTAGCACTTCACAAGAGGATTCGTGAGCTTGCATGCCCAGCTAATTCAAAAGTGTCACATTGTATAGTAAAAGTTTACCAATTCGTCTGTTAGCCTAAAGGGCTATTCAAACTTCGCGCGGACCGGTCGGTGAGCCCACGAGCTCAATCTGAAAGAATTACAAACACTAGCCCTAGCAAGAGCTGGCTTTTGCTGAATATACTAGCGGATCGGAATCGCGACGCACTAAGAATATCCGGCGAGAGACTCAGTGAGTTATTCGCCTGTGTTATAACAACCCCATCTAGACATAAACTATGTTCTGATTTTTTCAATGAGCTTTCGTCTCAGATTTAACTTAATTGTGTTGCAATTTGCAAAAAGCATGCGTCTTACTTATGATTTTTCTTATCTAGAATACATGAAAAATCTATTTTTTTCGTAGGGACACGGCATAAAGTGAGCTTAATAATATCCATCGTTACAAAAGTCGCAGTTCGTTAAAGTGTCGAGTTTAATTATCATAATTGGAATTTATTGAATGTAAAATTACGCGTCGATGAAACATGAATGTTGTTAACATTATGGCGGTGTAAGTAATTATAGCAATTAAATGAAATTATAGACGGATGGTCATTGAACTGGGTAGTGGTAAATCCGTTTTTAATACGCTTTTATTAGCTTCAGACGTATGTATGTATGTTTGTAACGGAATCTTTGAACATGATTTTGACCCCCTTTAAAACGTCGGATTAACTCTAACTTTGGTATACTTATTAAGGACCCATGAGAATTCAATATTAAAAAAATTATTGAAAACAAACATTTTGAAAAAAATGAAATTTAACTAAAAAATGAAAAATAAATAATAGTTTAAAAAAACTAACAAAATACGCTTTTATAGAAAATTCAACTAAAAAATTGGAAATAAATTTGAATTGAATAAGAAAAAATGATTTTATTGTAAACAACCGGGGGTGCTTTTCAGGATATTATAAAATTATTAATTCTACTGATACCATGCACCCCACGCTTTTTCTACAATAAAATCATTTTTTCTTACGCTATTTTTAATTCAAATTTATTAAAATTTATTTTCTATTTTTTAGTTGGATTTTCTATAAAAGCGTGTTTTGTAAGTTTCTATTATTTATGCTATAAAACAATTATTTATTTTATTTCAGTCAATGTTCCGTTTTTGTTCTGCTCTTATATGTAGATATATCGTATATGTAGTAGCTACTATTATTGATCGAAGAGATAAGGTCGGTAATGTGCAAATGCGCTCTCTAACAGAAAATACGAACATTTCGTTGAAAATACAGTTCAGCAGGATCCGATATATACACTAAATAGAAGCAATAGCAGTATTTTGAATATAATTACGTAGATGTTGATACTGAACATCAACGTAATTATATTCAGGCCAATATTATATATATTATTATAATAAGTCATAAGCCAATATTATAAGTCTGCAATAACTTAAGATACCTACTTATACAACAAATAGTGTGTTAAGTAAACAATACCGAAATAAAAATATCAATCTATTTTATGTATTCTTTTTTTAGAAAATGGACGATTCCCGAATTTTGTTTTGATTTCACTTCTTTACTACTGCAGAGTAAAATTTCAGGAACACGCGCCACTGCGAAATTGGTAGTTTCGTAATATTGTAGTTTAATTTACAAAATTACCGTAAAAGTTGATAGACTACAACAGGTGGGAAACATAAAAATACTGTGTAAAATGAAACCCGTGCAGCCGATATTGCCCGCCATAAAACATTATTGGTCATTCAAACTTTTAGATTGATACTTATTTAGCGGAATGTTAAAATGCAATCGTTGTCTTTATTTACGTTACAAGTTATTATTTGGCTGATAACCATTTACTACGGTAATTGTACATATATTACAGAACACATCCTATGATGTGATGAAGTTTTTCAATTCATCCTTTCATCTTTAATCTATGGTAATAGGTATTTTTTGTCCTACCTATGCTGATAGCCTTGAGATGCTATTTCAGCTTCTTCTTGACGTGTAGGTGTAGATGAGCTCACGGGGCTCAAACCGGGAGTGTTGCTAGCACTGGCCCTAGCAAGAGCAGTGCCACGCAGAATCTACTACCGGATCTGAAGCGCGACCCACTGAGAAGTTCCGGCGACAAACTCACTGGGCTTGGTCTATGGGTTAATTTACTCGTCGAGCCCTTCGTCGCAAGCGACGGGTTCGGCGAGGACGGCGACCGGTGCCTGCGGTACGTACCTAAAAGCACCGTAAATGGATCGGGAGGATCCGTAATGACGTGTTTAGGTCAAATAGTTATAATGCTTTATAATACTTTTAAAGTACATTTCAGTTTAGTATTGGTAATAAAACGGATACATTTCCGAAACGACTGAATAATGAAACTCAGTGCTTAGGAGAACAATTACAAATTTGTTAAAACTTCTATGGAGGAACAAGACTTTCTGCATGTTAAATATGCCGGTAGCAGCGCGGGTAATGTCTCATAAGTTCCAAACAATCCTACATGTTTCGAGTTGATTACACTTCGTATGAATAAATATAAATGTTATTGTTTGAGTGTTGTTTTGGTTTAATATGCCGCTTAGTAAGTGTAAGACATGCCTAATTATCCCATTCTCGAGTGGCAGTGAGCTTTGTTTTTGGGTTTACGCAAGTTTTAGCTTGTTTTAAGGGACGAAGCGGTTTTCTCAACAAATACAAATTGGTTTAAATGATTTGTTTTAGAGTAATTTTTAACGATTGGTACGTGCAACGCTGTCGTCGGATTTTTAGGAAGACGCCTCCAGTGCCATATTTCAAGCATATAAATTTTTGGTTACGCACACTCCTTCCACTCTAACCGTTTGCTCATTGCTGAGCATCGTGATGCGCTCGCCTGGGACTTTTCTTGTGATCTGTAGCCACTTATGTCCAGGAGCTCGGACGATTGATCAATCCATCTTTTTGGACTTTCATGGATCATTTTTATCGACTTTATCCGTCGCTATACGTCTCTCGAGGTTGTCAGAAAGTTTTTTTGTTGGATCAAAATACTAGAGCATTCCATCTAGGCATATGGTAGATACCTTACGATCCACCACTAGTAGGAACACAAATTCGGATTTTTTAAGGTTATGATTATATTTCGCGACGTTATTCCTTAGTCGTGGAAATCAAACGTGAAATCGTGTTAAGTAGGTATATCTGTAGAAAAATTAGGGCGTGCTTCCGGGATTTGAACACCGGTACAGCCGCGTCGCTCGATACGAGTGCACCAAGCGTCTTATCCTTTAGACCGCGACGACTTATTGTTTCCTTTTAACATTTATTATGGCACTCTAAGCCTAGTAGATCGTCATGATAATCGCCGTCGCCGCTTCTAACTACTCCCCCAAATCCTGATCACGCAGGAGCCAATCACCGTCGACTTTCTAGACACGTCCTTTCGGATCTAATTCTTCATTAAATGCTTTCAGCTGTAGCACTACGAGCAGGCTTAGAGACCCCAGTAACCGTACTCGTCGAACTCGGCAAAGAGTTCGACGTGCAACCTAACGCATGCATCAGCCCGCTGAGTTTCTCGCCGGATCTTCTCAACGGGTCGCGATTTCGATCTGGTGGTAGATTCATTCGCGAAGCAGCTGCTTTTGAGTTGTTAGATCTCCTTTGAAGCCGCTCGGGCAACTGTTAGCAAATCCCACCCCTCCTGGCTGAGCCTTTACTCGCCCACCTGTCTTGGTGAAGCTGGAAAGGCCTCCGAGCCTACAGTAATCCCTCATTCATAAAAAAATAACCTAGTATATGAAATTTTCGTGTGCGTGCGAGTAGTACGTAATGTAGGAGATATCATATTATTGCCCTTAACTCAACGAGTTGAATCGATAAAGAGCTTAACTTAACAATCATATTATCGAATACGTCGCAGGGCACAATAGGCTTTAAACTGGCTAAGCAATTGACTATGTTTCGGGCTAAGTATCTCACTTTAGGAGGCGTCACTTAGCCCGCTATTGAAGTTTGATAAGTGTAGCCGTGGGTCAATGCATCTCGTCTTAGTCAATAAACATATGAAGTTTTCAATTTTAGTTTTTCAATTAAGCGTTTGATGGGTAAGCGATACTAGATGCCAGGGCGGCGCGAATTCGTAGCCGAAGTACTTTTTATGGCACGTCTTTCTGATCCGTTATGTTGATGAATCATATTGTAAAACTCATATACCTAATACGTAATAATACCGCCTATTGTACAAATGTATCTGCTTTTTGACTGTGTTTTTGAATGTAAATTGTTTTTTGGTGTGAAATAAAGTGTATTCTCTCTCTCTCTCTCTCTCTCTCTCTCTCTCTAATACATAAAATAATTCATTCAAAGTCTAAAATATAATAGGACAATAGCCGTGTTTCGGTATTATCAACCAATGTTATACCGAGGGCGAATTTCAAAACCGTTAATACAATGTCATAATGATTCAGCATGAATTGAATTGATTGTGCTTTCAGTGTATGAATGTAGTTTACCTACCATACATTGTGTTATAATAATATAATATATAACTTCAGACTGTTGATTTTAAAATTGTTGCTTTAATTCATAAAATTAATTATTTTATTCTTATTATTGGTTTAACGTGATATTTTCGATGATATTAATATCCAAAAATATTTTGGTTCTAAATAAATGGCTATTGGAATTCTGAGATAAGGTCTAATTCTTAATTTTTTTTTCAGCAATCCTAATTTCACCTGGAATACCTTACAACGCTAACTCACTGCCAGTTATGAAAGGAAAGTGTTTTAAAAATAAGATGTGATGAATACACAGATGGTGGGAATATAGTGACCAATATTGGTAGGGGTCGCACGTCATCAGGTAGAATACTGGGCTCATAATACTCTTACTCAAAATATCACTGAGTAATTTATTTTAATACAAAAATAAATCGCGATTTCTACGATAACACTAAATTTTTAATACAAAAAAGTTAGAATTACTAGAAGATTTTGGTCCGTAAATTTAGCGCTCTCTTGCGTGCCTTTTCAATAACGGAGATACTGAAACAGATGCGTGATTTAAATGAGAGAGCGCGGCTGAATGTAGGTCACGACATCCCACGCGGCTTACGGCAAGAAAAGGTGAACTTTTTCAGTCCAACTGTAGGGGATAGTAGCGCAATTAATACAAAACAAATAATGAAAATATTCGTTCGATAAACTTTTGCTATATTTACTTTTAGTGAAACGGAAAACAAAAGTGATTGATTTGATTCACAAAAGTCAACGGGCATTTATTTTATTTATTGTCTTTATGTAACTTCTAGTAAAGGAATGAAGTTTCTTGTGTAATATTTTCCGTAATCTGTCTCATAATTGTCGCAGTTACTATGCAGTGATAATATTGAGAGGCGTATACATATCAACGTACGTATAATTTTAGAAAGAACGAAAGCAACCCTTTTTTATTCAGGCCTCGAAATAATTGCCAATGGACGTTTACGCTGTATCTGCTATACAGCGGAAGATACAGCGGAAGCGTCTATTGGCAATTATATTTGTATATTATATATAGGCTATATAGATTTAAGTATAGTGTACGTGGCAATATAAAAAATCAACCAAACTAACAATGCACAGCCTGGGATATGTTATATGTATTTGCAAGGGTGAAAGACGAATAATCGTTTCAAAATTGAAAACAATTTATGTACCTATGTACTTCATTTATTTAACGTATTAACTTTATCAATTGCCATACAATAAATTACAAAACATTAAGTATTTAATATACCAGGACAGAAATAATCCTAACTCATAAAGCATATTTGATAAAAACAAAGTCACATTAACGCGTGTTCAATCAAACATATTTTGTAACAAGACTGACAAATCTCAGCTATCTCTATTAACAGTCATTTAATTAATTGATCTTGCATATAAAATTCAAATCCTGTAAAAACACGAGAGTATCGAGATGAAAGTAAATGAGCAGCTCCCTTAAGTAGGTCATGCCTTTCCACGCACTCGTGGGTGGAAACTCAAGGGGCGCTATTCATCCATACATAGACGTGATTGTGCTCGCAATGAACGACTTAGATGTTTAACATGTGATTCCTATACGTCATTAGACGAAGTAAGTACTTATTATCTATATATACGATATAAGAGTGGCTACCATCATCCTATCTATTCCTGCCATGAAGCAGTCAGTATAAATTCAAATTACGCAATAATGTCACGTCTGTTTTTTACGTATATAAAAAAAAAAGTAAAGTAATACGAAATGTTTTGTACTATAAAACAATCGATTGTAATATGGCATTATGATTGCGACATATTATTCGATTGTAGCATTATACACTATTACCGTCTGTCTCTTTCTATTTTCCTGGCTACCCGTCCCACAGGTCCTACTTATAATAGGTGAAGCAAAAACTTTGTATCCCTTTTTACGAAAATTGCGCGGACGGAGGAGTATGAAATTTCTCACACTTATAGAGAATATAGAGAAGGAGTGCAGAATGTTAATATTTTTGTAAGCTACGCATAAAAAATACATTAAATCAATAAGGAAAAACATTACACACTCTACCTTGTATTTGACACACACACGCATACATATTTGTTTATTTTCAAACTTTTCTTATTGCTTATAATCTGTGGTGAAATTTAGAATAGATTATTAATTGTTTATCTTTATTAATATTCGTCTAAAGTGTGGTCTTGGCGAAAACTGTGATTAGAGAAGTATAATATACATATAGCCTTTGACAATAAAATCATAATAGTTTACAAACTTATAATTTCAATTAATATAGGCGAATTTCGACTACAGAGAGACTACTAGTATATCTAAATTCACTCGTTTCTGAAGGTAGATTCAAAAAACCGGTCTAAAGTGAAGTCGCGAATTTTTAATCTTACTCCTCGCTTTTTTACGTACATTCTGATTCGGTTTTGGAATAAATTAATAAACTAATTACAGACAGTGACTTAGGATGAACTGTCTTGAAAAGTTCTTAATGATGTAATTAAAATTACTTTTAGAGACAAGCACTTTACTCAAATATCCGGACATTTCACCGCAAAAGTATTTTTAATTGTGTCTAAGACTCGCGAACCCTGAAGAAAATACTCAATATATATAAACCTCAAAGAAAATACTCATGTTTATTATTAAGATGCACGCTTAATTTCACTGGTTTCATGGAGTATATTCAGTAATAATGAAGGTAATGTTTATATTGTAGTACCTAATAGAATTCATCGGAAGTCGATAGCCCATCGACTATATTATGTGATGTTGCTTTCAAACAGAAAAAAATCGTTTGCGCGTTATCAGTTCCATCTTAATGTCGCCGTGAAATTCCTTTGGGAAAATGGCCATCAAAAGTCACGTATTTATTTAATTTATTTCAGTATAAACGCAAGATCACTGAAAACAAAAACAAAAACGAAAATGAATTTTAATTTTTAAACTTATTTTCTTTTCGACTTCAACTAATCGAATATTGGTCTCTAAATATCTAAAATATAGCATCTTATGTCCTCCTTAAAGTATCAATTACCTTAATTATAAATGTTTTCCAAACACTTAGCGATAATCACAACGAAGTATAGAAAAATATCCAATAGTCATACAAATATTAAATTATACATATTCGTAACGAGATCGTCTTTAGCCTATTGGAGGGCTTTTGTTTACAATGATAGAGGTAAAAATGACTATGAGAATTATTTCATAAAACGTTTTTTTTTACATTTGGCACCATAAATGAGCACTAAGTTATCCGTATCTACATCAACGATTCTTTGTATTTATCCTTTTTATAATCGATATGATGGATTATACTTTGAGAATCTGACCAATACTAGAGTGCCCCGTGTACATAACAAACAAAGAAAGGAAAATCGTTCAACAAAAATAAAGAAGAAAGTTGTATTTCGCTCTGTCGTCCGTGGCTATTTACATATAGATAACGTACTAAAGTAAAGTAATTTTTCACATTAATTATTAACAGTAGCCAAACATATTAATTATGAGGATGACATTAATAATTTTCGGGGTCGTGAAATCCATAATAGATACGGTCCTTGACCTAAGCTTACTTCCTGCTTAACCACGTAAAGCTGGAATCGTGCCAGAAAGAAATATCATTATGTATTTATATATAATATCATTCACACTGCTCCCACACTTACCTATCTCCAGAACTAAAATTTAATATCAACACTATTATTTTCCCTTTGGTTTTCGTCAGCTAGTTTCTGTGTAAAATTCTCGATATCATGGATTTGCGTTTATCTTAGTGTGATCGAGAAACTTGATCAAGTACTTCACGCGAACTAGCTATTGTGTATATATTACAGGTTTCTGTTTAAATGTGGCGAGTGAAGTTCTATCGCAAAGGGGACATGTCTTCTGATTCGAAGAGCTGGACAGCCGATATAGAAAAAAAGGAGACTTTGATCTCATGGTTCTAATTGGGTGGCGGCATTCCTGTCAACAGTATCTACTTAACACCAGTAGCTGGGCTTTGAGTTCGTTCATTGGTCTACTGCAAAAATAAAGCTGTGTGCTTAGTGCGAGTTTCGTCGCTTAACGTTCTCGATAGCGTAAAAGTTAAGCCGATTTTGTATGCAGTTGGAACAGCGCCCCTAGCGGCAAACGTACACAAACGATCCCATTCCATACAAATATGAGCAAACTTTTACGCTATCGAGACCGTTAAAAAACTCGCACTAAGCACACTGAACGATCTTGCGCTGTCCGCATTTGGTCTGCTGTCACCAAAAATCTATTTGTCAAATACAGCGTCATTTCAATTCGGATAAGTAGTAATATGATATGTTATTTGTTTACATTATTCTGTTTTGGCAAAGGCGCAACGTAGTATTCTTCATGAGTGCTCATTTCTCACGCCCTTCCTAAAAGAAATTGCCGGATGGATTTTTTACGCAAACAGGTCTCCTTCGTTCGGCACAATCTTTATGTTTTGTAATACAGTGTAACATTTTATCGTTTCTATATTGAGCTGCAATGAATTTTTACTAAACAATCGATACAATTTTTTTTAGTTATTTGCTTAATCGTTAAAATTGGAATAGCAATTTGTCTTATTTACAGGAAATTGGATGTTTTTTTTTGGGCAGGGAGCCGAGCGTCATACTTGGGGCTTCTGTGCCTAGGAGACTCGCGGAGTTTGTGGATCTTAACAGTCTTGATTTGATGTTGGGTGCGGACCGCAAGTCTAAGGATGTTTTAAGGCTCTATCAACCAAAGGACTCCCCTTACACTCTCTCAGCCGATGACCAATCTCCATCTGAGGTCAGAACCCGAGCAGAGTATGAATTTCCCGCGGTCAACACTACAACCAGACCGGTAGCGCCACACTGAGGATGCTTAATCGACGTGTCGTAAAAACGGTTGTCGACGCCGTTCTCCGTGGTACGATGGCCAGTCAGGCAACCCATGCGGTGCCGCCAATGTTCCAGAATACCCTGGGTCAGAACCAACCCGCCGAATCGGAATAAGATACATCGTCCACCAGGTTACTCTTCCACAGTGCGCCCGGCAACGACTACAACGCGGATCGCAGTACGTACCGCGGTCGCGGCTAGAGGGTCGGCAGCGTGCGGCGCAGGCTCGACCCTCTCAGGTTGCCCCATAACCATCACTAAGGGGATACTGCCTGATCAGGTGTATATAATAATATTTTATTCTTTTTCTGTAATAAATTGTATTTATCTGTAGACTATCATCAACCGCACCGCGCGCATTGTACATGCACCCGCCGCTTGTTTTTTCATCTCAATTTTTTTTTTACATTTCTATTACGAACTCTTACGGACAATCATTCTCATCGTTGTGCGTATATTATACCCTTTTGTGAGCACAAATAATTGAGAGGAATGCTGTCAAGCCGTCCGTCAGAACGACTGCCGCCATTACGCGTCGCCTACCAGTCACGTTCCTTGGATTCTGCAGCCTACAAGAAGCCAGTGACGGGTTGGCAGGTACGTCTACTTCTCATTACCTAGTTTCGCCCTGCCCCTTTTTTGTTCACCTATTGGCGATACTTGCCCCTGCGGAAACCTCAAATAATATAGAATGCACCACCGTGGTAAAAATTTGTAAAGATTTCGGTTTTTCCCACTACACTGCACAGGTCTACAAGACTGCAATAACCGTAAGAGCGCTCGCGCGTACCGTCTCAATTACATTTTTATTGTACTAACAAACTCCACAACCAGTTCGTATAAGTTTCATAGGCCTAATTGTTTGTTATTGGCCGAATCTCGAAATAAATCTCGTAATAAAAGAGAATGTGGCTTGTGGGCTCGTATATTGGACTTCTTTGCCCGAATAAATATTGATCCAAGTATTGTTTGTTTCAATCGGACTGAACTACTTGCCCGGTAAGACTGATTCTTTGTGTGTTTTAACGTAACTCTGTGTATTGTAATACGTTATTGCTATTTTTGGAATGGTAGACATAGTAATAACAATACATTAAGTATTTGAAAACATAACAGAAGTTTTACGATTAAATTTAAAGGTTTATAACATGGGGTGTAGGTATTCGTAATAGAAATCACGAGTTACTCTAATTTTCTTTTGTATTTATATTTGTCTGTTTGTCTGTCATTGCTGCATTGCGCTGAATCAATTTTTTTGTGTTGAAAAACTTATTATCGGGTATTTTATTCTTATAAGACGGAAGATATAATTAGTTGCTATGTGTTTGGCTGGATTGTGTTTGGAAATTGTGATATGAGGGATACGCAAAGACCGTACACTAACTTTTTCACTAATTTCCTTCGTAAAACGTGGGTTAAGTTCTGCAGGTGTCCGCCCTTTTTCATCACCCGGTTATTATCTGGGGACGGAGATGATCGAAAAGCACAAGGCATTTGACGATTTCTGTAGATCTTTTTAATTAATTATTTCACACAGCCGTTTTAAGCACGCGGTACTATTTTTGTTACAGACAAAAACTACTGGTGGTAGAGCCTCTTATGAGTCCGCACGGGTAGGTACCACCACCCTGACACTATTTCTGCCGTGAAGCAGTAATGCGTTTCGGTTTGAAGGGTGGGGCAGCCGTTGTAACTATACTGAGACCTTAGAACTTATATCTCAAGGTGGGTGGCGCGTTTACGTTGTAGATGTCCAGGCTCCAGTAACCACTTAACATCAGGTGGGCTGTGAGCTCGTCCATTCATCAAAGCAATAAAAAAAATGTATGTATTTATAACTGTTTCAAATAACTTTCTTAAAGCACGTAATCTTTTAGTAAGCTTTGTTTATAAATGACATTACAAACAGCCTTCTCGTCACTCTGATACAAATGCCAATTTCATAGAATTCTAATTTAACACGAAACAACGAATCTAACCAAATAAGGTCCCTGGTAAATCAAATTTACAAAATAGTTATGCCGTTACATCGACACGTATTGCGAGTCGACACTTTATCGAATTCGACCTTGTATCTATTTACTAGGGGCCTGAAACAACGGCTTGATTCATTCATGAGACAGGCCGGGTTAAGCCGCGTTTTCACTCGCACTACTCCAAAAGTGTATCCTCAGACGGCTGGGTGTATTTTATTGTCATTTGGTATTATTTTTTTATCGAGTGATGCCGATGTACAAGTTGCAGTGGCAAGTACCAATTTTCTTATTAGGTTTTTAACCACGACTCTTGTCAATAGAAGACACAGCGAAATTTTGTCGAGATGGATACATATTATATTGCCTTCTTCCCGAACGTTTAAGATTCATATTTCCGAACGCGCGACAGTTTTTTTTTTCTATATATTTTGTGTTTGTTAATTATATTCTAATAACTTATAAATGAGTCGTCTATTATCAAAGGTGACAATCTGTGCATTTGGACAAAAAAATATTATTGATATGTCAATACAGATTGATTTGAATATAATCGTCTCCTTCAAAGAATACGGTTCAAAACCAAAAAAACGGTTCAAAAAAAATAAAGGTTAATACTTAACCTGTTATTTATCTAAGATGTCGTTCAGAAGAGTTTTGTGTCTGCCAATGGAATACAAAGTCAATAATTCGTTTTTCTGATTTACCAATTGTCCAAAAGTCACATTGCCGGCTTTGATAATAGTCGACTCAAATTTGCGCAGTAACCGGGGGAAGGATAAAGAGAAAAAACCCAAAAAAAAGACCCATTATTTCGTTTATTTACAATCCCATACTTAAATCTAAAACGTTATTAATATTATTGAGCTTGTTAGCTGTTAAGGCGTAATTTAATTAAAATGATATATATGACTTAATTTGGTGCACTGCGCTGTGCAGAATATGAGCAAATTACTACAAATTTCAACTGGGAGCACTTAACTATAGCACTTTGGCGCTCGCTCGCTGGTAGTTTCTTTGTATTGAGCTAAACTACGTTATTGAAATCCGCCGGGAGCGGCTTTGGTAAATTTCAGTTGAGTTTTAGGCAGCTCTCCCATTCTCCGAATAAACGGTTAGTTTGTACGATATAAATAATAAAACTTTAACGATTTTTATTTCGTGCGAGTACTAATAATATCCTGATAGTTATAGGTAATAAACCCGAATGTGCTGTTTTGAGACACTGGGTTCATATACATACCCATATACCAGGTGCCTCAAAGCAGCGCAGATTTATGAATTAAATGTTTAAATGTTTTAATTGCTAATTTTAATTTTAATTTTAATTTTACTAACATAGTTCTAAATATTATTCTACTTACAACATATGGACTTAAGAGGGTCTGAATTAAATGAATTTTATTTTATTTATTTATTTATTTCTAAACAGAGCACTGAAATACGAATATAACTATTATCTCTTCAGAAATCTTTTTTTACTTGTGTTGTTTGTTTGTTTCTTAATCTTATACCTTTAAACGAGCAATTCTTGTATATTAATATATATGTATATAATCTGAATCTCGGAAACGGCTCCAACGATTTTCATAAAATTTAGTATACAGGGGATTTCGGGGACGATAAATCGATCTAGCTACGATTTATTTTCAGAAAATGTTGTTTTATTCGTGTTTTCAATAATCAACTCTTTCCGACATCTATTGGCGAATAATAATACTATTTTTCTTAATTGAGAGCAACAAGCAGCTTTGAAGACCAGACAAGATGGCGTTATCAAAAAAAAAACCGGTCATCGTCTAGTTTGTTATAATTAATGTATTTCCTAGATTTAAACAGCAACTAATGTTTACGAACTTGATTCACGGATCGAAATAATATAAAGGAATAATCAAAGGTCCCTTGCCCATTGATTGGAAATCGTTTGTCCAAATCAATCAACCTCCATAGTTTAACATAAATATGTATAATTTTCTCTACGTAACTTTTTATTTTATTTTGCGGTGCGACTTTGTTCGGTTTTTATTGAGATAACGTATTAATATAAAGCATGTATATTACGAGTATTATGAATGCATAAAGCGTCGTTCCTAAATCTTGTCATCAGCGCTATGGGATATGACATTTAAAGGGTACACAGTATAAGAGGCAGGTGTGGGCGCACTCATTACGCTATGCGGGGGTGATGACGTCAGATGTCGCAATGCCGACCCACGTAGTACCTACAAGCACTTTTGTGAAGTGTGTGAAAAAAGGAAAATCGTGTTTTGTTAGATACCGATACATTGAAAAATCTATAGCTCTATACGTTTTGTATGGTCGTATTCTTAATTTAAAAAAAAAAATCGATTTTAATTTTTTTTTACGCGCTGGTCTTGTTATATTTGATACCACATAAGTCAGTAAAAAGTATTTTACAAACGAACCTTGTTACTTACTCTCTTTGTATTATTATACCGAAATCTTTGCCACGTACTCTCAAGCTCTGCAATGAATTCCCTCATTACAGTTCCTTCTGAGGGTTATAATACTTAAATGATATGCTTCAATCTTGGTTTGAAAACTTATTCTTATCTCGTTGTTCCTCTCAAAACATCTGTTTACCAGCCAGCGCCAGACATAAGTTCAATTTTCTGTATTAAATGTTTTGTCGCAAAAATTCTAAAAATTCCATACAAAAATTTAAGGTTGCTTTTACTATTTTATCCACTCGCAAATCTCAAACAACGAACAGTTTTTATTTAGACGAACAGAGAAAAACAAAATTTTAAACTGAAAATAATTACAATAATATAATAGCAAATTTAAACTTTACATAAATGGTAAACTTCGTATTATTCTTATCTGAAGAATAATTATTTTAAGTTTCAGGAAACTCCGCTATGTACTCCCAATTATCATAATGAAAATCGTACGATCATACGCGTGTATTTCTGTCAGCTACCTCGATTACAGCAATGTAGACAAACAAAATGATCATAAAAATAACTCTTCCCGAAAAGTTCAGAAAAATGTAAATTGAAATATGTACCTATAGTACAAGATAAAATTTCGGTTAAGAACTATATAAGAATATTATAACAAATTATAATTTTTATATTATAACAAATTTATTATAATATAGTAGTAATATTTATATAAATTTTTCATTCCGTTTTTCCGTTTTAAGCGACGTTTAGGTTTTTATGGATTTTTTTGTCATGAAATCCCGCAGGCGGGTACCAATTTTTCTAATGAAATACGTACTTAACAATTGTTCACAATTGACTTCCACGGTGAAGGAATAACATCGTGTAATAAAAATCAAACCCGCAAAATTATAATTTGCTAATTACTGGTGGTAGGACCTCTTGTGAGTCCGTACGGGTAGGTACCACCGCCCCGCCTATTTCTGCCGTGAAGCAGTAATGCGTTATGGTTTGAGGGGTGGGGCAGCCGTTGTAACTATACTGAGACCTTACAAGGTGTGTGGCGCATTTACGTTGTACATGTCTATGGGTTCCAGTAACCACTTAACACCAGGTGGACTGTTGAGCTCGTCCACCCATCGAAGCAATAAAAAAAAATGGAATGGAAGTCCTTTGGAATTTAATGTAACAGCATTTTGTGTTTGTGCACTTTTATGTCGCAAAACAATTTACAAATATGACATTACACATGAGATAGCGATTTTGATTATTTTTTTATTGCATCGATGGGTTGACGAGCTCACGACCCATCTGGTGTTAAGTGGTTACCGGAGCCCATAGACATCTACAACGTAAACGCCGCCACCTATCGCCTGAGATATGAGTTCTAAGGTCTCAGTATCGTTATAACGGCTGCCTCACTTTTCAAAACGTAATGCATTACTGTTTCACGGCAGAAATAGGCAGCGTGGTGGTACCTACCCGTGTGGACTCACAAGAGGTCCTACCACCAGTAATTACGCAAATTATAATCTTGCGGGTTTGATTTTTATTACACGATGTTATTCCTTCACCGTGGAAGTCAATCGTGAACATTCGTTGAGTACGTAATTCATTAGAAAAATTGGTACCCGGTTGAGATTCGAACACCGGTGCATCGCTCAACACGAATGCACCGGACGTCTTATCCTTTAGGCCACGACGACTTCAAAACCTACCAGCATATATGAATTTTTAGAATAAAAAATGCACTTGTTTCCATAATTAGATATTTTGACTTTGTTATCGGTTATTTTGATGATATAATCAAAATTAAACTCACATATAACTGTCGGAAGCCTAAAACGACTCGCTGCGACAATAATTGCCTACATACATACAGTACCTATACGCCTGAGTTATACCCGCAGCATAAATCAATTTTATAGCTTCTACGTCATAAAGTCCAGTGGTTCGAATACATTTTAGAACTAGGTATATTATATTTTGACATACATACAAGCTGTGACTGAAAATAATGTAATATTTTACATTCGATAAATTTCGAAACTAATGTTGCAAAAAGTACAATTTTTTTTTTAATTGTCGTTTTAGGCAGACCATTACCCGACTCACCTTCTGGCAACTAGTCACCGTGGCTCATGGACATTAGCAATACCAAAGGCAAGGCCAAACCGCTGCCTACTGATTTTATTACATTCCGTTGCCCAAATTTTAGTAAGGTGATATTAAGGCGGAGTACCTAAATTTTTTTTCATTGCCTAGATGTGTGGACGAGCTCTCAGCCCACCTGGTGTTAAGTGGTTACTGGAACCCATAGACATCTACAACGTAAATGCGCCACACACCTTGAGATATAAGTTGTAAGGTCTCAGTATAGTTACAACGGCTGCCCCACCCTTCAAACCGAAACGCATTACTGCTTCACCGCAGAAAATTGGCGGGGCGGTGGTACCTACCCGTGCGGACAAAAAACCTAATCAATTACTATCGTGTGTTTACTATCGTGAGTAAGGATAACTCACCAAAAATTGCGCTCTGAAAATCTTAAATAGAATTGACTGAAGAGCTGGGGCTCCGAAATCCCGTCACTGGAGCAAAACTCGTCCCTTCTATTTTAACTCAACCCTAAACTAGTTTCATATCGTATGTTGATGCACTTCCAGAGATCATTTTTTCTTCAGACCCTAAAACTTAAGAGTAAATAAATAATCATCATCATAGTCTGCTCTTGGCAGAGCAGTCGTGGTCATGTGGAATTCTTGCATATTAAAGCCTTGACAGATGTTTTCCATAGTTTGCGAACCGAGGCCCGGCGCACACACTCGTTAAGTGGGGTTTCAGTAAGGTCTTTCACTTGATCAGTCCAGCGCATGCCATTGACCCTACCCTGACTTGACTTGATAGACTTTGCTGGCCGTCGCGATACGTATCCAAAATATCCAATCGGACTGTTGACGACAACCTTTGAGAGATATTTAGTTCTTTCAGGATCGAGGCGTTGGTGCGATGCTCAGTCCAAGATATACGGAGCATCCTTCTCCAGCACCACATTTCTAATAATAGGCAGCTAAAAATAACTGTGCACTATGTATTATCGATGTTAATCGATTCCATCCACCATTTACCTTCTGGTGGCCCCTACTTCATCTACCATCAATACCTTATAGAAATTAAACAACGGTTTTTAAACGCCCTTAAAGTTAAGGAACTTTCGAAAGCTGTGTAAAGCGATCGTCAAGGTTTCCAGCCAACAGAAAGGCTATGACGTAATGACCATTATCAATCAACAAGCGGACGCTTTACGTGCCTTTCAAAGGGAAGGAAAACGCATATTTCAACATCATTAGCGCCTATACAAAGGGGGCCATAAGCCAATGGCTTTAAAAAAAAACAAGACGAACTTTTAGCGTAACTTTATGTTTGAGCAGTAATACGGAGGACTCGGAATGAAAGAGATTAAATAATTTGGTATTATTACTAACGTATTCCGGAGTGATAGAAAAATTGAAAAATAATTCACTTTCGTATTTTATTAGATTTTCCTTTGTTATGTTAGGAACTGGGCATTTCTAGACTAATTGCTAGGCTTCTAGTTGTTTCTAGGCGAATCGATTTTGATTATTCTTTTTTTTATATCAAAACCGATGCTTCCCATTTGAACCAATTGAATATATTAATTGACTTCAACTACTTTGATGATATCCTCTTTTTTTTGTAGTCTGGTTTTTTTTATTTTTTTTATTATTATTTCACACATCATTGATTACGAAAAATCAGGTAAATTAACAAAAAACAAAAACATTTAGAAGCCAAAACTGATGGTTGTTTCAGCAGAAATTGACAGGATAGTCTCCGTAGTGCAAACAATAGATCCTATCACAATGTTGCGATTGTATAAGCACATAGACCCCTACTCACTGGGTTGTGTTAAGCCGGTGCATAACACATACATATGTATATGCATAAGTACTGGAGTTAAAAAAAGCAGTCATAGATTTTCTTGCATACCAAAATATAGCAATAATATTTTTTAATATATTACCAGTAATCCAAACTGAGTAGCTATCGTTTTTTTTAAGGCTTATATCAGTGGACGAGTTCACAGCCCACTTGGTGTTAAGTGGTTACTGGAGTCCATAGACATCTAAAACGTAAATGCCGCCACCCACCTTGAGATATGAGTTCTAAGGTCTCAGTATAGTTACAACGGCTGCCCCATCCTTCAAACCGAAACGCATTACTGCTTTGCGGCAGAAATAAGCGGGGTGGTGGTACCTACCCGTGCGGACTCACAAGAGGTCCTGCCACCAGTAAAGAAATATAGTGAAATATGTGAACTTTATTGCTATCAAAATCGCACTAGTGCCTCCATCACATACGTTGATGGTAATATGATGGAGTACCTTACTAGGTACCTGTACCTTTGTATAGTGTGGCGGGTAGCCATCATACAACGCAAGATAATTGACAGATGCCTGAATCTCGCTTACGACATTTTCAAGATAAAGCGCATATATACAAGTTCCGAATAACAACATTCGGACCGTCGGTCTACCGAGCAATATCACCCGCTCGGTGGAAGATCTTCCTTTCGTCGTATATCTCTCCCAAATATAGTGTCAACGAAAGTTATACAAAGTTTTTACTTAACCGTTTAAACTGACAAACACACAAACGTTTATAAATTAGACTAGACCGGCGTTCTCGACTGTGAACGTGTTGATAAATCTTCTATCATTAGTTAGTTTGTTCGTGATATATTATTTGATCTGTTGACTTTGGTCTCCTCGTCGCTTTTATGTTGGAGTCAGTTAGTATATTTTTTTGTAGCTATTTGTTATCCAGGGTCTGGATATACTGGTTTTTCTTCGACGTATCTATTTAAGGTATCCGTAAAATTGCATAAGAGTTTGTTTAAAATTTGCTTTTATTATGTTTTGGGTAAAGTTTTTTTTAAAATAATGAATTGCGAATCGGTTGTTGAACAAATTAAATTTTTACTAGAGGTCCCGCAGTAGTCGAAATTCGATTATAATTGTAAGTTTGTACGCTATTACGATTGTATTTTATACTTCTATAATCACAAATTTCGCCAAGGCTGCACTATAAAAAATATTAGCAAAGACAAAAAATATTTAATCTCAATTTGACAACAGACGTCAAGAACAAAAGTTTGACAATAAATAGTATGCATGCGTGTGTGCGTCAGATACATGGTATGTAGTGTGTGTAATGTTTTCTTTATTGATTTAATGTATCTTTTATGCATTATTTAAAAAAAATATTAGCATTGTGCACTTCTTCTCTATATTCTCTATAAGTGTGGAAAATTTCATACTCCTCCGTCCGCGCGATTTTCGTAAAAAGGGATACAAAGTTTTTGCTTCACGTATTAATATATAGATTATAAATTTTACTACCTATCGCAGTGAGCGTTATACTAATATTTTGTCACAATATTTAAAACAATGATCTATTTCAGTACCATGCTTTCAATAATAATTTATACAAAAGGCCTGGCTGGCAGCTTCACAACTAACACAAACATATACGGTTATATGGGCGTTTCCCTTGGGTATCACCGGACTCTGCCATAAAACGGAGTCTGGCATAAAAATATTTATCACGGGAAATGCTATTTTCTCGGTAACTTTACGTCATTCGAATTGGGTCAAAATACAAATTATAAAAAAAAAACTTTGCTACGAAGCATGTCGTGCTTTATGATTGACCAAATACAACCATTCCAAATCGGTTACAATAGACATATATTTTAATATCTAAAGTAAAAAGTAGAAACCAAAAATAATGGCGTTTTCTTTTCAACTGTTCATTAGAATATTTGATTTACATTTACACAAACGCAGCGATTAAATTCTCTTTGGTCCACAAAAATACGTTTACAAGACTAGTCACGTGTTTCTGTGGACGTTTGGACAGATGAAGATCAAAGACATTTTAGATGCTAGATCTCACGAATTCGCGACGTAACAACAACATTCTGGGCCTTGTGCCGACCACAGAAACGCAATTTTCAATAAACTAAAAATAGAAATACGTTAAAATAAGCGTTACGACACGCTAAAAGTAAATCTCAAAATTAATATAACATTATATAGTTGCTATCAAAAGCAAAACGTTATCTTCCAATGAATGTCATTTATGTCAAGCTACACCGATATCTTTGAAACTTCTCTCTCAAAGGAATTGATTATCTTTAAAACAACGTAATCGTCGATCAGGTTGATCTGGTGGTAGGACCTCTTGTGAGTCTACGCGGGTGGGTACCACCGCTCTGCCTATTTCTGCCGTGGAGCAGTAATGCGTTTCGGTTTGAAGGGTAGGGCAGCCGTTGTTACTATACTTGAGACCTTAGAACTTATATCTCAACGTGGGTGGCGCATTTACGTTGTAGATATCCATGGGCTCCAGTAGCCACTTAACACCAGGTGGGCTGTGAGCTCGTCCACCCACCTAAGCAATAAAAAAAAAGATCGAATAATTTATTGATAAAACAAAACCACAGCTTAATATTTCGAAGCGCGATTCATCTTACTTTTCGCTGGTAACACGGTAAAGGCAGACACACACGTCACAAAGTCGTGTGCAAGGCGCTGAAACTTATGCAAATTTGATATGCTGCAGCTGAAAGCGATAAATATACGTAGCTACATAGTGGATGCAACAAAGACATGTAGATAGTACAAATGAGTTAAGAGTAAATTTTGATTTAAGACTACATACTAGCTTCAAATTTGATTACCGTCTTTGTCATTTTGTATACAAAGGATTCGATATGTTAGAATTAAAATAATTAAGTGTAATTCATTTTTGAATTGATTTATCTTTCCTGTGCTTTACCGATTTGGACAGCGATTTACCTATTCTCTTAGCAATACAGGACCGTATTTTTGTCTACCTTCGAAGGCAATGAATAAATAATACTATTAAATACATAAAATGAATGTTTTTCGTTGAATTCACTTTGAAAAGTGGCTCCTAACAAACAAATCAATGAAGTTTTCTGTGTTTCCCATCAATTAACGAAATGTTTTCATGGTTTGTCGAGTATGGAATGGTTGCCAGGGGTCGTAAAATGAACGCACCATATTAAGATTTAGCTCCATTTGTATTACGATTATCCTGACCTTCAAATAGCGTAAGGCAAGTTCAAGACAAGCAGCAGCATTCACGTTATGGTCTACATGTTCGGGTAATCGCCTAAAATCAGATAAGCATCACATAATTATTATTTTTTATTGCCCTTGTAGGCAGACGAGCATACGGCCCACCTGATGGTGAGTGGTTACCGTCGCCCATGGACTTCAGCAATGCCAGGGGCAGAGCCAAGCCGCTGCCTACCGCCTAATACTCTCCACAAGCCTCGTTTGAAGAAGGACATGTCATAGCGCTCGGGAAACACCGCGGAGGGGAGCTCATTCCATAGCCGGATGGTATATAACGGACTAGACGATAAAGTTATTTGTTAATTGACTTGATGTTGTATTTCTCGTGTAATATGACACTTTGTTTGCATTACAAGCATTGTTTTCTATAGAAAAACACAACTCGTAACGTAAGCCAGTCCTGGACGACTTCGTTCAATTGCTGAACACAATACAATGTTGAACAATACCCTATTCTGATTTGAATTTTTATTTACACCACCGTTTTTTTTTTATAGCTTCACGTAACAAAACTGAGGGCGCTTTGTTACTTATTAAAAGTCGCGTGAAATAAAACATCTCATGAAATGTATTTCAAAATATAGCTTTGCGAGAAAAGCTTTGTCGTTTCCTGTTTATGCTTAGCTGTTAACCGAGCTTCTTTGTTTTCTCGATAGATTGATTGAACGCGGTTTCACACAAATCCGAGTCATGTATAACAACAGCCTGTCATCAATTCAATAGTATTTATAGGCAGTATTACAATTTCCAGTATCCACTGCTTGCATACGTAAATTGAAAAAATTTCAATACATTTTATTCTAGTAGTCAGGCAATAGCCACCGTACCTATTACTAGTGACTACGATTGCCGAAGGAAGATATTCCTTTGTGAATTAATTTTCATCTCATATAGTAACATTTAAAGTTATAATTTATGTCATGGTTGTATTGTTTTTTTAAAATTCAACGTCTTCCCATGCCGCCTGCTCGATTAAATATTTTTTTTGCTTACATTAGTGGACGGCCTCATAAGCCACTTGGTGTTAAGGGGTGATCAAAGCCCATAGACATATTTTTTTTTATTTTTTTTATTTTTTTATTGCTTAGATGGGTGGACGAGCTCACAGCCCACCTGGTGTTAAGTGGTTACTGGAGCCCATAGATATCCACAACGTAAATGCGCCACCCACCTTGAGATATAAGTTCTAAGGTCTCAAGTATAGTTACAACGGCTGCCCCACCCTTCAAACCGAAACGTATTACTGCTTCACGGCAGAAATAGGCAGGCTGGTGGTACCTACCCGCGCGGACTCACAAGAGGCCCTACCACCAGTAATTACGCAAATTATAATTTTGCGGGTTTGATTTTTATTACACGATGTTATTCCTTGACCGTGGAAGTCAATCGTGAACCTTTGTTGAGTACGTATTTCATTAGAAAAATTGGTACCCGCCTGAGATTCGAACACCGGTGCATCGCTCAACACGAATGCACCGGACGTCTTATCTGTTAGGCCGCGACGACTTCAAAGTATAGATATCAACAACGTGAATGCCGCCACCCACCTTGAGACATGTCTTCTAAGTCTCAGTTTTAGAGTACAAAGGCTGCCTCGCCCTTCAAAACCAAACGCATTACTGCTTCACGGCAGATATAGCGACCGGTACCTACCCGTGCGTGCGGACTAGACGTACTACCACCAGGGAATGTTCATTTTTTTGTTTCATCAGCGTACGAGAACACTTGACTGTAATTGGTTACCGTAGCTAGCAATACCGAAGTCTCCACCGACCTACTGTCTACTTTGGAACCTTCTTACGACGAAAGTAAATTTCATAGCATATAGGGCTTTTGGGCGTTAATCGTGAAGTCTCGAGGCTTAAAGAACATGACGCTCTGTGTATTTATTATCCACTAGCTGACCCGGCAGACTTCGTAGTGTCTCAATCGATAAGTAAAAGACCTAAACTTTTGTATAAAATAAACTTAAAACAAACAAAAGGAATTCGTCCGACGGGAGACACATCAAAGGAAAAACAAAACTGTTATTTTTATTTAATTCCGGGTACCTATTTTCATATTTATTTACCGTTTAAGCCTTCTCTGGACTTCCACAAATAATTCAAGAACAAAATTAGCCAAATCGGTCCAGCAGTTCTCGAGTTTTAGCGAGACTAACGAACAGTAATTCTTTTTTATGTATATACATAGATGGATAGATTGATAGATTAAGTAGGTATCCATTATTATTATTACCAATATGAGATATTATTATTTCTAATTGTACTATTTATAATATAGTATTTCCAATATGAACAAATAACCTGCAAAGCATTTCCACTGGTAGGTCGTATTGTGAGCGAGCACGGATAGGCACAAGCACCTAATCCATTTCTTCCGCAAACCATTCCCCGTAAAATAATTCCATGTATTTCGATTACAGCGTACGAAGCCGCTATCAAAATGTAATTGAGACTAAAACCTTGACACATGGCTGCCACTGACCACTTAATACAAGATTTTCTATCCTAATGTTAATCTATTTACAGCTATTAAAGTCAAATTCCGTATAAAAACGCCTACCCTAGCATTACTCGTGCTATCATAAGAATAATAATAATAAATAATAAATAAATATTTACTAACAATCACGCCACGTTAACTGGTCCCGTGATAAGTTCGTAAAGAACTTGTGTTACAGGTACCAGATAACGGAAATAAATGTAAGATTTTTATTATAAACATACATATATTCAATATACATCCATAACCCTGGAAAAGACATTTATATTTATCATATAAATATCTCCCCTTGGCGGGATTCGAACCCACGACCCCCTTGTGTAGTGACCATGTCACTTATCACTACACCAGAAGGCCGTTTAAGAATAATCACAGCTTAAGAATCTAATTTAGAAGCAAAGTGTTTTATTACAATTCAAAAATCTCTTAAAACTAATAAAGAAACATATTTCTTATTATTCATATAAGAGATGTGAAGTATCCTATATGATAAGAGTACTTATGCTGTCAACTGTGAAACTAAATTTGCATATCGCATTATTGACCCTTACTTGAATATTAATGAGACAGATAGGCCCTTATATTTTGTTTTGTAACTTTGTAATAAGTCAAGCTCCAATTTTTGTAAGTTCGACGCGAAACGGAACAAAGCCTACACGTACGCATGACCGAACTTTAACCTTTCACTAAATTTACGTCACTACGTAAACTTTGAACGCATGTCCTCAAAAAAAAATACACTGAAAAACTTGTGAGATGTGTCCCTCGTAAAATATGCACGTACAAAACTGATAGTCGGTGTTTAGAGTGAGGCTCGTTAAAGTGACTTTGGAGCTATCTAGGCCGTGGAACGGGGATGAATAGAGTACCTGTTTAATATTCCAGTGTTGGCTACCTCGCGAATAAATTAAAACTGTGCCGTAAGACTCCGCAGCCTTCCGTTTAGGCGGCAGATCGCTTTTATGCTCCGCATTATTTTCTACAGTACACGTAACAATGAGAAATTTATAGTTCTTCCTCGTTTCTTTGTTGTGTTTTAATGGAATCGAAATTGTTTTTTCAACTGTTATAACTCTTGTTTGAATACTCGATTCAATTTAGACTTCATACGGTTTTATAACCGTGTATGTTTTGTATCAATACGGCGAATATTGACAGATGCGATGAATCGCGTTCTTTTTTAAGTGTGATTGTTTTCATTCTAAGTCCGTTGTCTGATTGTTCATTGTCAGGTTTATAGGTGTAGAATATGTCAACAAATGTGAAATTGTAACTGATAAAACTTGATGGAGCTAATAACGATCATTGCGTAACAAACTAACTACAAATACAAAATATCAGATTTTTTCGATTTTTAAAGGGATTTTCNAAAAAAAAAAAAAAAAAAAAAAAAAAATTTAAAACTTCAACTATGTGTTTTAATGCATTTACTGTATTTATTAATATCTATATATATTTGCATGTTCTAGTGTGTTTAATTTATATTTCAATGCACCTACCAATATTTATTTTCCGCTACCTTTGTTTGACTGTCAGAGAATGCCTTAAGTATTGATTCCGTCAATGTAGACAGATAGGTAAATGAATGTGTAATAAATAAAAATAATAATGTTCCATTCGGAAAAGCAAATGTCCGCCACACAAATGAATAATATGGTGTGTAGATATTCAAATGAATGGTGGAAACAACCGGCGTTTGGAGCTTAGACACTACGTAGCGTTTAACTTTAAATTATTTAAAGAAAACTCGGGCGACTTGGCGGGGCTCCGTCTATGTGACTTTTACTTTAAAATAAGGCTACAGCATATCGGACAGAAAACTTATCCGAAATTTGCGCAATGTCTGGGGTAGTTGGAGAAATGTTTATAAATGCATTTAAGGTTTTTAAAAAAAATCGTAAATAGGTACATATTCCTGGTGCATATTCGTATTTGTTAGTAGTGATAAATAACGAACATTTGCGTCAATTCGCAAGACCTAATCGCGAACTTCTAATATTAATAAATAAAATAATAATTCCGAGAAATGGTAAGAATTCACCGTGAATAGCGTGGAAAATATGATTTATGCTTTCGTGGTCTCTGATCTAATGAGTGAGAAACTCTTTCCTTGGTATAAGTCACGTGGATGATCTAAGCTACCTCTCTTTTTTTTCGCCCCGGGGACAATCTTTCGTACCTAAAAGAACGCGTAGGATATGTGGGACTCTGTAACGGAAGATGGTAGACAGTCCCACCGAATAAACGATTCCCATGCATTCTCGCTAGAAATTCTCGCTACTGGTGGTAGGACCTCTTGTGAGTCCGCGCGGGTGTGTACCACCACCCTGCCTATTTCTGCCGTGAAGCAATAACGCGTTTCGGTTTGAAGGGTGGGGCAGCCGTAGTAACTTACTTGAGACCTTAGAACTTATATCTCAAGGTGGGTGGCGCATTTACGTTGTAGATGTCTATGGGCTCCAGTAACCACTTAAAACCAGGTGGGCTGTGAGCTCGTCCACACATCTAAGCATTAAAAAAAAAGCTAGATTTCCACTTGAGACAGATCCCGGGTAAGGTAAGTAATAAGCTAAGAAATATTTATAGGTGTACGACAAAGATCTTCCACCGAGCGGGTGATATTGCTCAGTAGACCGACGGTCCGAGTGTTGTTGTTCGGAACTTGTATATATGCATGCTTATGTTGAAAATGTCGTAAGCGAGAGTCAGGAATCTGTCAAATATCATGTATTGTGTAATGGCTACCCGCCCGACACATATTCTTCCAAACAAATGGCTAATAAAGATTCTTGTTTTCGACAATAATTCTGATGTAACGATGTTTGCTCTAATGTTGTTATCCAAGGAGAAAAAATATATTTTGTATATTTATATTTTCATAAGTGCCGTAATCGAACCCATAAAACAAAAAAAATATACGAAGAGAAACTAGAGAGAACAAGATCCACTAGCCGATCCAATAACTAATTACCTAAATCAAACTGCCTCAGTCCAGCATCTTACACAAGCGCTCAATAGTTTACGGCTTCGTATAAATCGGGTATTATGAAACATTCTGCTAGCTAAAAACAATCCTTAAAGCATTGCCATAGTAACTAAAATAGAATAAATCCAATAGTGCTTTGATTAGTTTCATATAAGACATTAGATTTGATATTATTAAACTATCTTATTAAATATATACTTATTAATAAGTTTTGATAGCTATGTAAGTACCAATAAGAATATTGATACAGAAAAAAAACAAAAGCTTACATTTAACATTTCCACTGAAACTTGGGAAAGAAAAGTTCCAAATTATTTTATTTTTTCATATAAAAAATGCGGTCTCTTTTATTAATATATTTGGGAATACAAGCGCATTGACCTCCTAAATCTATATAAATGAATTGCTGTTCGTTAGTCTCGCTAAAACTCGAGAACGGCTGAACCGATTTGGCTAATTTTGGTCTTGAATTATTCGTGGAAGTCCAGAGAAGGTTTAAAAGATAGATAAATATGAAAATGCTCGGAATTAAATAAAAATAACAATTTTGTTTTTCCTTGAATGTGTCCCCCGTCGGACGGATTCCTTTTGTTTGTTTCAATTATTATTTTTTATACAAAAGTTTAGGTCTTTTATTTATCGATTGAGGTACTACGAAGTCTGCCGGGTCAGCTAGTCTCAAATATAAAAACAAGGATGATGCTTGTAATGTAACTTGAAAATGTAGTTAGTTCGAATCAGGCATCTGCTTTTAAAACTTCACGTTTATATATGATCATTCAATGGATAATTAACGAAATCAAACTTCCCTCATTTGGAACATTTTACTGCGTCGTATAAATTATATGTGGACATAAACCGTGCCATCGGAATTTAGACTTTGAGCCCCGGTGTTAAGATTTTCGGTCGGACTTAATATCTTAACGACAGTCGTTCAAGCCAGAGCCTTACATGGTTTATTGTCCTTCTGTTACGGCTGGCTTTTAATTAGAATCATTTCTTAATGGGTTAATTACTCGTATTCTAATGATGAAAAAGACTATCTGCATACAGATAATATTGTAATTTTAAGGAAATAAAGTATTTATTCATATTTATTGGAAGGAAATTATGCATGTGTTTAAAACTAATATTTTCTGCATAGTTCGATCGTGTTCGTTTTTTTTACATATTATTTTTCATTTTTATATTTCCCGAAAACCAAATATTTTTTAACATCTTGCCTTGCTTGAGGTTATAAGTTTAAGCACACCAAATCCAATGTAGTCAATAAACATTTTTTTTTCAAAGTATTGTAAAAAAAATGTTTATTAACCGTTTGTAATTTTTAGTAAAAAATATATTTCTTCTATTGAAAGTGAATTACTATGAAATTCCTTTTAGTTATTTTTACATAAACATATGTTCTACACAATATACATTCAAACTATTTTCGTGTTAAATCGTCGAATCTATAATATAGCATTTACTTCTCGATCCCACGCAAGCAAAGCTACTTTAAAGCATAAAGCTGCTATTCCGAATTCCATTTCACAATGCTTCTAATCTTAAATTTGAATACGAGAAGCATGCGGTTAAAGAATGAGGATTCATGAAAGCGTCGAGCAGCCTGTGTCGATTTAAGCTATAATTCGAATTCAAAGTAAACGATTTCTTGTGCTTTTTTTTCTTCTAAATTGCTATTTTTTGTGTTCTCTGTAATTTTTTAAGGATTTACAAACATCACTACATAGTATAAAACAAAGTCGCTTTCTCTGTCCCTATGTATGCTTAAATCATTAAAACTACGCAACGGATTTTGATGCGGTTTTTTTTAATAGATAAAGTGATTGAAATGGAAGGTTTATATGTATAATAACATCCATTAAATAGTAGAGAAATCAATAATAAATGACAGTTTTCGAAGCGAAGCGAGGGCGGGTCGCTAGTATAGAATATTTTTTTATCGGTGTCTTATAATATTCATACCGGATACAATCGAAACACTTTATTTTCACACACGCGTCGAATACCATGAACCGTCACAAGATTAACAAAGCGATCAGAACTCTGTAGGCCTATGACGAAAAGAAAGAAAAAAACATAAGTCAGTTTACTAGTATTTTCTGCTATTTTCGCGAATCAATAGACTTGGAACCATATTTACGATTTAATCTTCTGTTTTTTATTGTCATTTATAGCAAACCGATCTGTATGTAGCCCTCGCGGTCGTACGCCCACTCGCTATACATAGTTTTATTATCTATATCCGTCTTATGACAGATAATTAGGTTTGTTTCCGGTGCTTTTCCGTTTGAAGCGTGAGTTGCGTGCGCCCGCGTCATATTGTAATTATTGTTTTATATCGCAAATTGTTTGTGTAACAAGACTAGAATTAGACATTTGATATTAGTGACTAACCCATAGCTTTATTAAACAATACCCTGAGACCTACCCCTTACTATACATTATGTGATTTTAGGCGCTTCGAATACTTTAAGAGTTTTGGACGTATCCCTTGTGTTTTTATACTGTAAAAAGCCGAGATTAAAACGTAAAAATAGTTAATACTTTTACTTTTAGTTCCTAGTATCGTATTTATTAAGGTCGATGAGTTTAGGCAATTATTGTAAACAGCCGATAGTCCCCGACTACGCTACGTTTTAGGATTCAGCTGCGGATCAAAAAAGAAAATAAACTCATGACTTTTCTAGGAAAAGAGCTTGACAAGTACGTTCCGATGTTTTACATTGAACATAAATCGTGTTTCCTTAAATTGAAGTCGCATATATGTAAGTCGTAAAGTTGTAATATAGAAGACGGGTGGGCTGAAGCTTGAAGCGTGTACGAGTCAAATGATAATGTACGTATTTCATTAAATTTTTACGACTTTTATTCACGTGTTTTCTTTTTCGTTACGCCACTTTTTTTACGCATGTAAATAGATTTTTATTTCGCGTTCGTTTTACGTTTCGTTTTATTGTAGGTATTTTATAATTAAGTTGGCTAATATCGCTAAAGTAGTAAAAAAAAAAACGTGTGGCACTCGGGAACTGCCGCGGTAAAGCTATTGCATAGCATTTTTTATCAACTTATGCAATTATAATTAGACAATGATAATTTCATATTAAAACAATAATAAAACAAGACCATGCTATATTAAACATTAATAAAAGCAAAACCTTAACTGTCCCCTTCACACTCATAAGCTAGACCGCGCGAGAGAGAGATGGGTAGACTTTTCATGATGCGCGTGCATTGTGACATCTCGCCACGCGCTTATTCACAAACACTACACAAGCGCAACGTGTGAATGTGTTGAACGCGAGCTACATGGTAGGCGGAGTGAGGAGTGTAAGGTTTTTTTCGTTACGGAATTTCATGACTATAGTGAGCCGCGCTCAAGGCTCGCGATAAAAGCTATGCAATAGCTTAAAAGTTGAAACTATTTTCAATTTTCGATGCCATGCTAGTTAAATTAATTTGATGTTGTGTAATTATTGTTTAGCTATTTGAGTATAATTGAATCAATGAACTACCTATTCTTGATTGCTCTATCGCAATGACTTGTATGTAATTATAATGACAGCATCTTATCGAGGGGTTGCAACTTTACAGGAGAACCATTTAAGGTTTAAAATTTGAAAAAAAAATCAAAACAAAAAACTTTATCAGTGATTTGTATAGAATAAACTTAATTGGAGTTCAAAAACTGTTGATGATAATACCAAATAAAACGCACCAATTAAATGACAAAGACAAAATGTCGCATATTAAGCGTAATGTCGCTTAAACCAAATAGTTTTTTACCCCTCGATATGGTAATATCGAACTGGTAGGCTGATACAAAACCCGCGAGGTATATCCATCATTACAACGAATGCTAGAACACTCACATCTTCCGGTAATTGCGTAATTTAAATAAGTGATTTCACTTCATTCCTGTATCTCAATATGAATTTAACTCAAAAAGAACTTAGTTATTAATGAAATTTATTACAGAAAATATAAAGGTTACATTATTCCGACATGGGGGAGTATTGTTGAGTGTTACACGGCGCCGAAAGCCCATTTCGCGCTATAGCCCGCAGCCATTAATGCAGGATCCTTATAACTTGTGTAATTTTTCATCGGCTCGATTCTTTAATGTTTACGAGGAAAAATCAGATTGAATGAAAACAAAATTTACTCAGGGCGATCACGATTAACCATTTTAACTGGGCACGTTATTTTACACGAGGAACAAATTTAGTAGAACAATTACTCGGGACCACAACGAGTAAATTAAAATGAAAGTGAAGCATATATATAACTATTTATATGGCGTATTAGCAGACCACGTGGGTAGTTGCTAATGTCCTGCCTATTTCTGTCACAAAGCAATGCGTAAGGATTTAAAGGGTGCGACAGCGGTTATATGTATCTACACACAATATAAATGAGATTACAACTTCATATATCAAAGTGATGGCATTCTCATTGTCATGTCTATGTCAGTATCAAGTTTTAAATGTGACGTGGCGGTGTCCGTGACCATGTATAGTACTTATAATCTAAAAATATTTTACCATCACCCAATCAAATAGTAGTTTCTGCTTTTTTTCTTACCGGTTCGCCGGTAGCCTAAGAGGCTATTTCAGCTACGCGTCGACGGGTAGGTAACCTCACGGGCTCATCCTGAGAGAATTTGCTAACACTAACCCTGACAAGCGCAGTACTTCGCAGAATCTACCATCGGGTCGGAATAGCGATCCTCTGAGAAGATCCAGCAAAAAACTCAGTAGGCCATTCCAAAAAAATACAAATACATCTACCATATATCTCAAGGTGAGTGGCGCCGTTCACTAATTATGTCCATGGACTTTGATGACTTAAGACCAAAAAGACCTAAAGGCGTCGTGAAAATATTCACCGCAGTAAACAATTACTCAATAATTCACCATTGACATCCTTTAGAACTTTTATATAATGGACGAAAAGAAATAAAAAAACGGACATTCGCAACCACATTTCCCAGTCTCATAGACAAAATACAGATTTAAATTGAAAAATCAGAGTATTATTTTTAGGAGCAAAGCTTTTATTGGCATATCGTCAGGCTGATATCGACAATAAAAACTAAACGAGTTCTTTTAATGCCGTATGAAAATAATCGCTTGTATTGTACAGTTTTAAAAATAATACGTTTTTTTTTCTTTTTCCTCAATACTTTTTACGTTTTTTGTTTTTTATTATTCAGCATTGACAGAAGCTAACGATACGCAAAGTTTGAATGGCTAAAGGAACACATTGATATCAGAAAATGAATTTAACGCCTATTTTGAAACATTAAGTCCGAATAGTTGGGATAACTAATGGCCCGTACTTCGAACCGGGACCGCATGAGTGCTTCTCGGCAAGAAAGGCAGTCGTGCCTACAAACATTGAAAGACTCAGCTGTATCCATAATAGACTTGATGTATACCAGAATTTACAGAGTTGGTGGTCAGGAAAGATTAAGGTTTATTCGCCGATTATTTCCGATGATACTGTATTCACTGATTTTTATATTCATTATTCAAATGTCAGACCTTGGAAACAATATAATAACAATAAAAACTACGCGAGATTAAACCGTAAAAGTATTTTTAGTTACGTCTATGTTTCGCGAAAGCTCATGAAATTACTATGGATCGTATTAATATACCAGTAGGTATACCTACGATGAAAATTTTGCGTTCTACGATTTAAAAATTACAAACAGTATGTTTATATACGCGACTTAAGAAGATTAAGACAGGAAATAAATAAATTAATACGCAAAAAACGACCCTAAAATTATTTTCGTATAAGCAAAAATTAAACCTACATCTTTTTATTCAACTTCATCTCACAGTAAAACGTAGTCGGTAACGCAATATTAAATTTTAAAAGTTAAACTCTCACATCGTTCCGCTTTGAGAATTAAAGAGGTGAAATGAATAGAAATGAACTCGAATTATTCCAAAACATTTTCATTTTGGAGTGCTTGAACTTTTATCGCCCTGGAGGCAAAAATAAACAGATATTTTTTAAATATGTACTATCTATCGATGACTAGAAATTCGGCCATGGTCCGCTGTGACTATGTTCTTTTAACGGAAAGATAAATTTATTCGGAGTATCCTCGTATATACAAAATAGATCACAGCTGTAACGATCCTCAGATTGGCTTAATTAAACCTACTCTTTTAAATAATTAAGATTACTTAAGTCTTAATAAATGAAGACTTCAGCGCAATTATAAAGAACGAAACTCATAAATTTGCCATTGTAGAACATATACTGGAGTCGGAACTTAATAACTGGATTAAGTTAGACCACAGATTTTACTGATTTACTAAACGTCGCTAGGTCAAAGAAGCAATTGAAATAGCAAAATATAAAAGTTTCAACCGAGGCGATGGCTTTAGGCTAGCCTGTGAATAACTCGGACTAAATAGAGGGTAGACATATTTTTTTGTTCCTAGCATCCTACCTGCAGTTTTCAGTCTACCGTTGATCATGGCGCTTGCTACTGCACCGAAATATCGGGAACTTATTACACGTGAAAATCGTAGTAAGATCTTGTTTAATAATAGTGTTTGTAATGTAGACCACAGTGAAATTTTTAGACAATTAATATTTATAGGTTTGTTTGTTTAGCGTTCGACACGCCGTTAATCGAATTGAGTTGAAGATTTGTACTATTGGTGGGATGTATGAGGTAGCTTACATAGGTTAATGGCAGAATCCTACCTGCAACAAATTAGTAATGCGTCACGGTTACAGAGGTGGGCGGAACAGCCGTGACATGATTCAAATAACTGATACTTCACATCTGAAGTATGTGGCTGCCTTTGGCTGATTGCTCGAAAAAAGTGGACGTGGTCTGGCCTGACGATCTGGTCACAATAGCGCATACGGACTGGACGAGAAAGGTAAGAGACCGAAAAGATTCGAAAGCATATGAAGAGATGATATGAAGAGATATGAAGAGACAAAATTGGGTGGATACAAGTTGAAGAATAGAGTCTCTGAGTGGCCAATTAATATCAGCTGAGCTGTGAACTCGATCATCGTTTAGAGTAATAAAACACTCTATATTTCTCGTTGGTTTGAAGGTTTTTGGCATAGTTCCAATTATACGCGATAGGTGTTGTTACATGACTCTGCCGTATATATGTACATTCAAACTGGAATGCTTTAAACAGATGTAGTTTTACCGGAACGATTATCTATTCGAGTGATCCTACGATGTCGAGATAAAGCTACCAAGTACATTGTTTGTTTATTTTGCAAGACCCAAACACTATTCTATTTTTTATTGCTTAAATAGGTAGACAAGCTCACAACCCACCTGGTATTAAGTGGCTACTGGAGCCCATAGACATCTACAACGTAAATGCGCCACCCACCTTGAGATATAAGTTCTAAGGTCTCAGTATAGTTACAACGGCTGCCCCACCCTTCAAACCGAAACTTATTATTGCTTCACGGCAGAAACAGGCAGGGGGTGGTACCTACCCGTGCGGACTCACAAGAGGTCCTACCACCAGTAAAATATAAACATTAGATAATTAATGTTGTAAGCGCTGCAATTCACGCTTATTCTCATGATATAACAACGGTAATGATCTATTTTTGGTTGAAAAGGCTTAGCAAGTCCAAGTGAAGTTCAATATCACAATTTAATTTAGCAAATTAAGATATTTAAAATAATACATGGTATTTATTTTAAAGATGATAACCTCATTTATTTAATAACCTTTGATCGGTTATTAAATAAATGAGTTTGCGACTCGACCCACTGCTCCGATTGCTGCCACTTCCTTCCTAGCAGTGCTCTTATCTATTTTCTTTTCGCTAAATTCCAGTGCCTGTTTTATATAATATTGTAATATTTTTACCATGAAGCGATCCTGCGATTCGGTTTGTATCCTTTGCATGAAAATAAATCACAATTCAATCTTACGTCTCGAGGTGGGTACAAGGATTCACATTAATTGACTCATCAGCATCCACAGGTCTTTCCCATCAGGTGAGGTCGTGATGACCTTCTCCCATTAAACACACTAAGTATATAGCAACTAGAAGTTTTTTTTTTTTGTTTCAAAACACAAGACGCACAGAAACCTAGAACATAGAATGAAAAAAATAATGAACCAAGAAAGCCATACTGTTAACCAGAAAACAAGTAACCGGTAGTAAGACCTTCAGTTTCAGTTTGGCTTCGATCCAAAACCCAGTTCGCTTCATTTGGCACGAAATGTGAATACTTATTCCATAGTCACATTTCTTTTACCGGTCTTACGTTAATACGGAACATTTATTCGGGATTTGTCCTATTAGGGAAGTAATGCGTTGTAATTTATCGTATGGAGTAGGCGAGCATGTGGACTATAGCGCGTGTTTGTGAATGCATAATTTTGGATCTACATGGTTTTTGTGTAGTAGCGTTCTACTTATTATCAGGGTGCTTACGTTGCTTTACGTGCTACGTTCGCCGCTAGGGCCGCTGTTCCAACTCCATACAAATTTGAGTTAACTTTTAGGCGATCTAGAAGTTAAAAAACGCGCACTAAGCACACGGCAGTGATATAACTCATTTAAAAAAAAACCCTAGTCTTTCGAATTGGTCTCGTAACTGTGTGTTAAAATATTGATGTGATTATAGACGAATCTTAGTTTTTTTGGGTTATTTATACGATTTACGGTTTTTTTTTTAACATCCCAGTCGACGAATTTTTACAGGACCTTAAGATATATTTCAAAACTATTATTTGTACCTTCGAATTGTCCGTCATTTATTTATTATAGAAAGTTGCCAGTTCCGTCTTCCGCAAATAAAACTCTCAATTTAACTAATAAAAAAAACCAGCAAGTGCTTTAGAACGATTTCAACGTTCAACAAGTCGACCGAATAGTGAAGCGATGAAAAACGATTCGATTGAAACAGGCACGGTACTCGTCTGACCCTTGTAATCGATTTGAAGTATCAAATAGAATACTGATTTTATTTTTTAAACTGTTTTTCCGTGTTTTTTGTTTTTTAAACATTTTATTCTCGTTCTTTAATTCAAAATTTGTATAACGTTTAATATTAAAACAAAAATACGAAATTGGAAGCTCAAATATTTTTTTTTCGGTTTCCTACTGTACTGTAACGTAAAAAAATGAGTAATTTTTTTAATTCAAATTTTCATAATCCTTACTCACACCATCAACGTCATTGCCTTATTCATGGAGTCCCTTCCGTTCACAATTCTTTGTTCAATTCATTTAAATTTATTACAGAAAATTGAATCTACAAATTGATGCACACATTTGAAATGGAGGTAAACGGAGGGAAAACTAAGGGCGGCCATTTTTTTTCTTTTCATTTTGAATTTCGAATTCGCTAAATATTCCTGAGTTTTATGTAGTATGGGTTTTACTTTGCCAAATTTAGTTTGAGAGCACACTCTTTTTTTTTTTGTTCTCTTTTTGTATTATCTATATAATCTATATAATCTATGAACACATGACGTGATAATTTTATTTAGGAGACTTTTTGGCGGGAACGCGAGGAGTGAAGTTGTGTGATTTGTTTTATTTTGTCTATTTAGTGTTTCTTCGGGTTTAAATGTGTAATAATGGTGGTTTATTAACCGTTTAATATTTGTGAAAGTTCACAAATGTGGGAAAATGAAACAAAGCCGCTGGACGTAACTTCTCGGGATCCCCCAAAAAGTCCATTAAAAAAATCTTAGTAAACGACCACCATTTTACTGAGATTAGATTTCATCTCATATCATCTCATTTAATTTCATCCCAGTTGATTAATGTCTCAAATTAATCATTTTCATTTCATTTCACTCCATAATATAATTTTTCATAAAGTTAAGAATATACATTAAAATAAGACATGACTTAAAGGTCTCAGTTACCAGGTCACAAAATCTCTTAAAAAATAATAATAATAATTTTATTTATTAAATTTATTTGTAATTCTTAAAGTGATAAAATTACATAAAAATCTTTGTTAATCATTTTTGTTCGGAGGCCATAAAGCAATGATCATATGATCTATATTACTATATACTAAACGTTTTGTTTTTATCATATTTTTAAAAATCATCTTTAATTGGTTTTCGCAGCAATAATTTAGCTAATACAACTGAAATTTGTGTATAAAATCAAGTACAATTTTTATTTCAATAAAACGATATCAAAAGCAGTTTAAATATCCGGCAAAAGTGTAGGTACTTCTAATTGTATAATCTATATATTAATACGTGAAGCAAAAACTTTGTATCCCTTTTTACGAAAATTGCGCGGACGGAGGAGTATGAAATTTTCCACACTTATAGAAAATATAGAGAAGAAGTGCACAATGCTAATTTTTTTTTTAAATAATGCATAAAAGAAACATTAAATCAATAAAGAAAACATTACACACACTACATACCATGTATCTGACGCACACACGCATGCATACTATTTAATGTCAAACTTTTGCTCTTGACGTCTGTTGTCAAATTGAAAATAGATTAAATATTGTTTGTCTTTGTTAATATTTTTATAATGTAGTCTCGGCGGGATCGATGGAGACAGTTGGTTGACGAAATCGGACGGAGTCACGATCCTCAGCAGTGAGGAACCGATCGAAGAGAGAGAGAGTCTTGGCGAAATTTGTGATTATAGAAGTATAAAATACAATCATAATAGTGTACAAACTTACAATCCCAATTAATTATAGTCGAATTACGACTACTGCGGGACCTCTAGTATGTATTAATGAGTTTCATTTCAGCTGACGTCTATGTCTTGACGTGTAACTTAGTGTTCATTTGACTTCATTTTTAATTTTCAATCAAATTACACAAGACTTTGTAAAATTTAACAAACATACAATTATTTACTGCCCTTACGGACAAATTTCGTCCATGTTTCGCAGTAGCAACAGGTAATAGATATCATATAGTGTTTCCAATACATCCGAATCCACACTACGCCCTAGAAGTAATCAAGACTGAATTTTTAGTAGCAAAGGAAAGTGAGGGCCGTAAACTCTTACCTCCTGAATAGTTAAAGACGGCCTTCAAGATCTTCTGGCAACACAATGTTTTCTTTCCAAATTAGCATCAAACATACGGTCAAGCTGTTCGGATTCCACGTAATTGTCCGTTCTCGTAAATGACTGCCATTAACAACCGCATTTAACGTCGGTCGGTCTCACCGCTAACACATTATTTTTTACGACCGGGTTTCATGTACCACTTGTTACGTGCATCACTCTGAACCAATGAAGCGTGATACATCTGAGTAATCTACGAAGCAAATCCTCACAGGCCAAACATAATGGTTTCCAAAACTCGTGGGCGTGTTAGTAGTAGTTAGTAGTATGCGGTAGTATTTATAAGACGTAAATGCAAAATAATTAAGCCCGTTTAATGCGAATGTTACGAAAAAAAAATCACTATAATTTTTTTCTTCTTAAACGTACCTAAGTGTGAAAACTGAACTTCAAAAGCATTGCTTTCATTTTCATCTTCTATTTTTAATGTATAAATATATGAAAATTTAATAACTATAAGCTTACCTCATCATAAATGAAATTATCAATTTCTTCGAGCGGCCGTCCATACAGCTTAGGCGGAAACGGCTCGTACTTCCGCGGAAGGCGCGCGCCATCTTCAACGCTAAGTCGGCGCCGCGGCATGAAGCCAAATTCACGCACGAGCTGTGCCCCCCGCGACCCAGCGCGCCTCGCAGACTCCCGCGTGAACGGCGTGACCGCAGCCCTGGGCTCTTCTCGCCCCCCGCCCCCGCCGCCGCCGCCACCGTTGGTCTCGCTCGAGAACTTAACACCTTCGAGTGGGATCCGCAGTTCCTCGCGACGGGGTTTCTCACATTCTGAATCGAGAGCATCGCGTGACTGTGAAGCAACGAGCGGTGCTGCGGCCTCGGGGTTTGTGGCCTCGAGGGTCCGCACGATCTCGCCGAGCAGGCGTGAGCCATCGATCTCTTCGCCGGGCGAGTTGAGCGGCGCCGGCGGCGGAAACGAGAGCCGCCTTTCGTCCTCGTCCATACCGAGAGGGTCAGCGGGGCTACGCGCGCGCCCGCCCCATCGCCACGCGGCCCCACGACCACTCGCACACTATTTGCGCACCGATGACGCCATTTTCTAATATTACTGCCACCTGCAAACAAAATTGCATTCCTTAAGCTTTATGAATCTACAATTGGACCATCTCACTCGTTAATATCATATATTTAGAACATTAAAGTCTGCATCACAAAAAGTCAGCGCTGTTTACGATAGCATTAGATTGATTGACGGTAGTCTGTAAATAAAAATTCGTTTCTTTAGTAATTTATCCAACTTTCTCATTAAGAAAGAATTTACGGTATCAATTAAATTACTCCTTATCTTTTGATGAACGGAGATAATAGGAATAAATTCAGTCTCAGTGACGTGTAATGTGCTGCTGAAGAAAATAAATGAAAAGATGATCTCGCAAACATTCTCAAAGTATCTAGTACTGTCATTAGAGTACAGAAAATCGGTAATTTCCTTGCTGAAATGATTTTTTTTGTTATTGTTTAGATGAGTAGATGATCACGCGGTGATAACTGGTTACTGGAGTCCATAGATATCAGCAACGTAAATGCCACCTCCCACCTTGAGAAATAACTTCTAAAACTCAGTTTTATAGTAAAACGGCAGCCCCAACCTTCAAACCGAAACGCATTACGAACGAAATAGACGGGGTAGTGGTTGCCATACAGGCTCACAAGACACGCCCTACCATCAGTATTTATGCAAATGCCGTGAAGCAGTAATGCGTTTCGGTTTGAAGGGTGGGGCCGTTGTAACTATACTTGAGAACTTAGAACTTATATCTCAAGGTGGGTGGCGCATTCACGCTGTAGATGACTATGGGCTCCAGTAACCGCTTAACACCAAATGGGCTGTGAGCGCGTCCACGTTCTAAGCAATAAAAAAAAAAGTTAATTTTTTTTACGGTCTTTATTTTCACTTACAAGATGCTATTCCTTAGTAGTAGAAGTAAATTATTGTGAACATGCGTCAAGTACGTATTTCATTAGAAGTCAAGTATACCTAGTGTTTTACATTTTACGCTATGTCATTCTCGTGTTCACGAACCTGCACTCAATTAAATATATCACCTGTGTTCTTACGTCTGTTAAATGTAGTAGCGAGAATTTTGAAAATATTCGTTTGATTTTTAATATTTTTAATATTAGTATTACGTACAGGACCTCAGATATCATGAGGCTAAGGCTCAATTATACTTTCCAGTGGCTGTCTCATCCTTCAAAGCGAAAGGCATTACGTTTAGGATCTATGGGCTCCTTAAGACCATCTGGGCCGTGAGCTCGTCCACTGATTAATAAAAACTATAAAAAATATATTTATTTATTAACTATTTATTGTTAATTAATATTTATTAACAATTCAATCCATGTATTCTAATTAAATGGAAGAAGGTTATTTGTTAAATAGCTAGTTATTAAAGTTACGGTATAAATTAGTAAGAATAATTTGCGATGTTTTAGGATTATTTTTAATACGTGAAATTTTTATTCGTAATAGCAAAATCTGCACCTACTTAGCTCTCCAATTGTAAACACTAACCTACAATACAAAGAGGCACTTCATCTTAAATCATTGATATTCTCGTTTTTTAATAAAAAACGGCACTTTGTTTTATTTTTAATTGAAAACGATCTTACAGTTTTTTTTTTAAATTCCGTCTAGTAAAATCTTCTTTTAAGAATTAATCGCACGACGGTTTCGCAGTGAGGCACTGGATTCTTGAAAAAAAATTCTGCTGCCTCATAATAAATATGAATTCGCTTTCATATATTATATAGGCTTCGAGAAGTTTCTCTCTTGACAAATTACAGTCACGAAACGTAAGCCACTTGAACAAATCATCCAAAAGCTTTGTACACACGAACTGTTTTATTCATTATTTGTGATTCGATCCCCTCCTATAGCTTCTACTAACTAAATCCGGATATATCCCGGGTATTGGGCGTCTCCATCAATCTCGATTTTATCCGGATATAATGATTCGTGTTCAGAATTTGCTTTCGAACAAACTGTATTGATGGGCAATTTTTATTCGAAATTCATTGGTGGATTAAGCACGATTTTTACAATTTTACTACTAGCTGGCCCGGCAAACGCTGTTTTTCCATATAAATTATTTCTAGGAAAGATAAATAACCTAGATACCGGCTGATTTTTAAATCTAAACCGTTCTCGAATCCACCTGAAAGTACACAGAAAATTTCATTAAAATCGGTCCAGCCGTTTATGAGGAGTTCAGTGACAAACACACGCACAGAAGAAATATATGTTTACGCAATAACTGCAAATTTTATATTTGATTTGATTTGGTTGTTAGGCGCATAATGTTGCCAACGTAAAGGCACAACATAGCTTGTTAAATCACTATATAATGTTGGTTGTTTTATCTAATGTCTTGACTACGATTATCACTGACATTGTCTACGTTTACAGTAGCTATACGCTCGTTAACTATCATTGAATAGCATAGTTGGTAGTCGTGTTATTGTGGTGAATTGCTTCATCTTCTTCATATTCTTGCGCTTACCGCACATTATGATTTTTTTTTTATTGCTTAGATGTGTGGACGAGCTCACAGCCCACCTGGTGTTAAGTGGTTACTGGAGCCCATAGACATCTACAACGTAAATGCGCCACACACCTTGAGATATAGTTCTAAGGTCTCAGTATAGTCACAACGGCCACCCCACCCTTCAAACCGAAACGCATTACTGCTTCACGGCAGAAATCGGCGGGGCGGTGGTACCTACCCGTGCGGACTCACATGAGGTCCTACCACCAGTATGTAGGGTTGGTTCAGCGTATCTCCCTATCATGCTACAAAAAGGATTCGTCGTGAATCGCTTCTCATAGGCTTATATAAATATAAAATAATAAAAGACAATTAATAAGCTCTGGTCGATACTTTTATAGAGCGAATTCATTGTCATCCTAAGTAAGTAATTGGAGCTACAAAAGTGTAGTGTAACCACAATATGGATAACTTCACTTTCATTTATACGCAAGGACTATACGACCCTACAAACAGAAACGTGGTGGCTGCTCGGCAATTAGGGCCAAATGACACAAAGGGAATACCGAATGGCCGTAATGAGGATGTCGGGAAATATTTTATATATTTTTATAAACGAATAACTAGTTTCACCACTGGAAAGATCGATTTTGCTTCCTAATTAGCACCCAATTGGTGTAAAAAATGAGCTAGCTGAATTTCTTACTAAATGCTCTCGCACGATGTAATTACTAGCAATGGTGCCATTGCAAGTAAAAGAGTCTCCCCGTGTGCACTTACAATGCTTACAATGCTATATATTTAGTTTTACATTTATTTTATTATACGGAATATATTATACTAAATATAGCATTGTTAACGTATTCTTCTAAAATATATGGATACTTAATTTAGTCGTAAAAATCCATAATTTGTATCCACCTCAAATGAGGAAATCCATCGGATCGACTGTAGGTAGGAAATAGCTTTTTGTCCCTTAAACGAAAAGGTGAAACCTTTTGTAGAACCTTCATTTTCCAGTGTAAATGGATTCCAGAAATTGGCACGAACACGCTGGCATGAAAACGCTGACGGTTTTAATGGTCTGGTCCTCGAGATTCAGTAAAAGTAATTGATTTCAATTTCTAAATCAAACTTCGAATTTCTTTTCTTTTTCAATTTTGAATTATTTAATTCTCATGAAAATTTAAAAATTCAAATTTGTTCATGTCCTTATTTAGTACATCTTCTTTTCATCTAATACATTGACTTCTTGTTAGAAATTCACAGTAGATTAGCAGTGTTGCTCCGAGCAATTTTCCGATATCCGTAGTACTTGTCGATTCGCTGTTCGGAATCGACTTGACCGATTTTCCGGTACATTTCGCTTTAACTCCATTGTAATCACGACCCCCCTCTTTATTGGCTTTTGTTGTTTCGAAATTACTCGGCCACTGTTTTCTGATTAACTTTCGCAAAGTTAATTCGTCGATCAATCATTTCTTTTAATGCGAAGTCGGGCCAATGACCTCACAGCCCACCTGGTGTAAACGGACAACAGAGACCATAAGCATGACAACATGATTGCCGCTATCTATAGAATATTCTTAACTTGAACTCCAAGTCTCAATTGTATTCTATAGCGTCTATTATCTCTTTCGAACTAGAACGCGAATATTTTATCTAGTAAGAAAGAAAAATAAAGGAGGGTAGTATCTACGCATGTGCGCTTACAGCATGCCCTACCATTAGATGACGATTGGCAGTCGCAGCTCACTGGTATAACACAGTAAATTTTGTTGCCTTATTAAATACACATAAACAGATAATATAATCTAGCTTTTCCTAACGTTTATATTTATAAGCTGTTTATTTAATAGGCCACGGAACCTCTCCCATAGTCCCAGTAGCAATAGCAACTTTAGCGGAAATGGAAATAATAATTATTTCTAAACGAATACGAACTATAGTTTCAGCGGTTTTATATATTAAAGACGAAATTAATTATGGCTATGTGGTCTAAACTGCGGCAGCGTTGTCTGAGTATTATATTAATTAACATACTGCAATTACTAACCGGCTTTTACATCTGTGTCTTGCGAGCTCACAAGCGTTTAGGTACTATTATCGTGTCTATCTTATACCGCCAAGCAAAAACGTAATGTAAAGCAAACAATTGTTTAGGGTAAGTACGCCACGCTCCTGCGAGACCATTAACTCTTTGTGCCACATACTTACTAAAAAACAAAGCAAAATACAAATTTGAAGTGCGATTTTCTTTTCTCCTGTCAGTATTGATAAACACTATTTTTGTGAGCGAATCCGTTAGTTATCTCCTTATTTATCAATTAGATTAAATTGAATTAGTTTTGATGCAGTTTTAAAATAAGTAGTAATTCACTACGAGTGAAGATAATAATTAAACAAGGACATCACGGATGAAACTAATTAACTAAATTAATAGCAATTTATAACGTAATGACGCGATAGCTGGTCGTGGAAATATACAAGATTCTATATTGTAGAGTCAGTGCATAGAAAAATCTTTATATAATATGAAATCGTAATATCCTATCCATTTACCCCATTACCTATAAAGGCTTTTTAGGGATGTTAATATGAAAATTTTATAATGAAGTATCCATCAATAGTATCCAATTTATGGTGAATAAACTACACAGATCGAAATATACTTAGTCTGGCCATAAATACTGTTACAAAGGAAAACAAAAAAAAATCTATGGCAAATAACATTTATTATTTTTACAGTGTGTTAGTTTAATACATAAATATAAAACAATTTAAAGTATAAAAAGCTTATTCGAAGTGGTCTCCATTGGCTGCAATACAGTCCTTTAAACGTTGAGGCCAGTTATCAATAGAAGCACGCACTCTTTCCATGGGAAAATTTTTCACTGCCCATCGTACGGATTGTTTTAAGGACTCCAAATTATCATGGCGCTTAGAGCAAGCCGTACTCTCTAAAACTCCATACCTACTTTGTGTAATGCAATCACAGCGATTCGGTTCTCTTTATCACCCCACTCCATTTTAATATCGCAAAATATTGTACAATGTATTGGCGCCAAAATGAGAAAACTCAATGAGCAATCATATAAAAATGACAGATTCCAAATGCAAATGTAATATTTTGCTTATTTTTAATTGTAACAGTATTTATGGCCAGACTAAGTATATTCGCTTTAGAACAAATATCTCCCAAAATACCAACCAAACGTTTATGGTAATCAATACGCAAGATTTTGTACAACACAAATCACGTCCAAACTCTGCAATGTATCTGTAGCTAAGTGAGTAAATGGAATACAACCAAATCGTATTGTACTCTGGCGAGATATTTTATCGTAACACCAAACGAACGGAACGAACTAAATCCTCTGACCAGATCGGGAACAATGCAAACAGTTAGATGCTTTGTGGCGAAGTAGGTCGATGTCTCGTTCATCACTGCTTCGATATGTAGGGTTGTAAACTAAGGAAATTGTATTATAACTATCGATCTATTGAAGCTGAAACACTACATTTAGTGACTATGTTTAATCTATATTAGTAAGAACCACAGCCAAATCGGAGAGCTATTATCGAAACTATAGTACGCAGACCTTGTGTGACTTTGTCTGGCAAAAGTTATTTTCTTAAACATTTTAAAATATATACCGTTCGAAATTTATGTAACCAAATTTAATTGCTTTCAAAATTCATTAAAGGTGTACTGTAGGCTATTAATATTTCTCTGCCCAGCAGTAGACTGTCACTACAGCCGCGCGAGATCCAATTACTTCCACACGATCGCTCAAACTACACAGGAGCTCGGCTACCTTTATTGCGCTATAAAATATCGTCTAATACTTCTTACCCTCTTTGATCGGCTTTCACTACATATACACATTGTCAAACACTGGAAGAGATTCCAGTGGCTACATTAATCGACTCACACCGCAGCAACAAAAAATATTTATTTGATGATCCTTCTAAAATTGGTGGTACATCAATTAATGAAAAAATATTTAAATTAAAATGGCCCTTTTTTAGTACATATAAATTATAATTGCACTTTCATAGCACATATTTGTACATGTATCTTACATAACTACAGTTTCTTTGGCTATTTTCAGATAATGTGGCTATACCCCGCACCGGGCTATTCGAATATACTATTCATCCATCATCCGTCCCTAATATCTTTACCATATTTTAAAAACTAATCCCAAAGCGGCCCAATTGAAAAACATTTAGCACTGCTTATTTTGTAAAGTGTTTACAAGTGAATGTGTTGTAACCAATTACAGTATTAATATGTGATGTAATAGTGTCGTGCAGTTTTCGTATTCAATACAGGCAATGTGCATTTGGTTTAGGGCACTTATTCAACCAAATATTTCAAAGCCAATGGACGGATACGATTTGGATATGTGAAATATTTGGTGTGTAAAAAAAGGGAAAATCAACATTTATTTTATCGTCCCTGTATTCCGTTTGCTAGATATAAACTAACACCAAGTTTAAATCTAATCCAGTAGCTTAGTTTTTCATGGTTGTATTTCTAAGTTTGCACTGTTCGAAAATGTAGTTCCGTAAATGAGAATATTGTTGTATAATGTTCCCACGTAAAACTAAGCACGCTTTGGGGTAATTCTCGCTCCACTCAACTCGTGATATGCGTCCACTAAACTTGTCGTACAGTTGTGTGTTGTACAGTCAACGTCGCCCTAAACACGTCATTACGGATCCTCCCGATCCATAAACGGTGCTTTTAGGTACCTCAAGCACCGGGCACTGTCCTCGCTGAACCCGTCGCTTGCGACGAAGGTCTCGACGAGTAAATTAACCCATTGACACAGCCCACTGAGTTTCTCGCCGGATCTTCTCAGAGGGTCGCGTTTCCGATCCGGTGATAAATTCGGCGAAGCACTGCACTTGTGTTAGCAACACTCTGGTTTGAGCCCCGTGAGCCCACCTACACGTTAAGGAGAAGCTGAAATAGCCTCTTAAGGCTATCAGTATAGGTAGGAAAATAAAAGTTAATTTAATTTTTCAATTTTTACCCAAATAATCTGCGAAATTCCAATTCTGCTGATGTCGTAGTGCCGCAAAAACGAAAAGCAATAAAACTACATTGTCATTTCTGCTTTCAATGACCGACCGGAGCGATTTCATTGCAGCTGGCTCGCCTACACTTTTCCGGATTATTGAAATATTAATTTATGCTTTTTCCATATCTGAGACCATTGTCCGTTTAGTACGTGGGCGACTTGCATTTTCCTTCACATTGAATTGCTAGTATAAAACTTTACGATCTACATAACTGCGTGATTACCAAAAAGAAATGCCTTAGCTGTGTATTTTGTGTGTTACAGCCACAAGTAAATACATAACCTAAGTTTCTCGTGTATGTTAGTTTGAAACTAGCGTTATATATTTAAGACTAGCTGACCCGGCAGACTTCGTAGTGTCTCAATCGATAAATAAAACGACCTAAACTTTTGTATAAAATAAACTTAAAACAAATAATAGGAATCCGTCCGACAGAGGACACATCAAAGGAAAAACAAAATTGATATTTTTATTTATTTCCGAGCATTTTCATTCATTTATATCTACCTTTTAAACCTTCTCTGGACTTCCACAAATAATTCAAGACCAAAATTAGCCAAATCGGTCCAGCCGTTTTCGAGTTTTAGCGAGACTAACGAACAGCAATTCATTTTTATATATTATAGATAGATAGATTAGACTCGATTTAAGTTATTTAAATAAAGTAAATATGTATCAAAACTACAAATGGCGTAATCAGATCAACTTTTGTCTTTCCTTAGTCATGAAATTTGGTAACGTAAATTAATATTATAGTCAGGTTAAGCTCGGCTCGCTTTGCAGGCCGATCTTTGATTTGAATTTAACCGACCACGACCAAATCACAGAATCATCGCCCAAACTAATATTGAGATTTCTTGAAAAAATCATCAAAATCGGTCCTGAAGGTCGGTACCTGAAGGTGAAAAAGTTGCTCCGCCCAAATATCTTAGATCACGATTAAAAACCTCGATATCCCTTTAGAAATAATTAAACCAAATCGGGCAACTTATTAAAACTACCCACCATAAGTTATTAAATTTTTTTTACATTTTGTTAAGGCCGCGAGTTCATTTACCCATCCAAGCTAATAAAAACATTTTTGCGAGGGAAAAAAATATTAACGTAAAGCATCAAAGTGAAATACAAAACCAACGAGCTGTGAGACCGGGTCGAAGAGTTCAATGATGAACCTGTCGATCGTACGAGTATAATAATCGAGTACTTTTGTAATTCGTTTTTACTATAATACTTATACTACACTATTTGAATATTTTTGTCCTTCATTAAGAAACACTGCGCAAGAATGTAAAAGTTTAATTTATAACAAAAGATATGTGGTGTCGTGGGACACCTGTAGGAACGAAGTTCCTTATTATAAAAATATTAATTTTAAGTTCTATTCGAGGTATAAAGAAAATAAAACTGGAGGTTTCGCAACAACCCACGGCCATTCGGTAACGTGCGAACTTATTGTGATACACTTCATTCACGGTTGTTTGCATAAGAGTTAGTGTATTGCGCAAACGAACGCTCTGAGAACGTAGTCAATGAATGATAAAAAAAAATTTTATTTTTTGTACTTTATTACACCGTTAAGACGTACACTGTGTGCATTACTAATAAAAATCTTACGTTACGGACGTTTTTTCCCGGTTCGGGTACCCGAACGCAACATCCCATAAGGAACTTCGTTAAAAGAAAAACTACATAGATTCCGTAAGGATCATGCTTTGTTATATCGCTGAAAAAAATTTTTTTTCTACCGTTATCGTGTTATTAAGATAAAGAATCATATTCACAAAAACAATCGAAAACAGCACATTTACGGAGAACTCTCGCTACGCTGAGTTTTGTTCCTTTCGTGGATCCATAATTTTCGTATGAATAGAAATTTCGAAAAATCAATGAGGCTCGCACATTCGGTACTGACGTTTTCGTTTTTATAATGTTTTTCAGCGCGAAGACAAAGGGTCGGACACGAAGTGTTGACACTCAAGTGTCGGCACTAGAGTCGAGAGCGACGCGTCGAGAGCTCGTGGTGTCAGACGCGCTCACCACACTGACTTCTGACCTCGATAAACATCAGCGCTGCTAAAATGAAAATTTTATATATCTTCAAGACGTTTTCGATCTCAAGATCTTGTTGAATTTGCGATCGTAATCACGGAGGGTGCGTTTGAGAACATAAATCAAACTTGATCAATTTTATTGCGCACCGCATTCTAATATCGTCTTCTCGCATTAGAACTGTATAATCTCAAAACTTACTAATTTTACAGGACAGTGTTTTAAAGGTGTGTTTAACATGTAATATTTTTATTAATGAACATATTTGCAACATTTTTATCTTTTATTTTTTACCGTAAATGTCTTTTAACTGTCTTTTAAAGTAAGATAAAATTATGTATTAATTTTGTTAATAGTAGTCAAAACAAAAGTAAACTAAAAAAAAAACTAAAACTAAACTACTAAACTATTTTTAACAGTATTTATGAGAAAAATACTGGTGATATCAAATGTTTATGCATATTAACTCAATTTCGAATATTTTTAGAAATTGTACACTTTTAATGCGAAAAGGCGATATGTCCACGGGCGAAATATATTCTACGCTCATCCCTTCCGAATTTAAAAAGTCTCAAGTTCGCATCATTTCACGTATTCCATCCAATGCGTTTTTGTAAACACATACCTTATTTCAAATTCATTAATTTACTCACAATCATGAGTACCAAAAATAAACCAGAACCCTGAGATGATCTCGCGATTTTACTGATGGTAGGACCTCTTGTGAGTCCGTACGGGTAGGTACCACCAACCTGCCTATATCTGCCGTGAAGCAGTAATGCATTTTGGTTTGAAGGGTGGGGCAGCCGTTGTAACTATACTGAGACCTTAGAACTTATATCTCGAGGTGGGTGGCATTTTTACGTTGTAGCTGTCCATGGACTCCAGTAACCACCCAACACCAGGTGGGCTCTGAGATCTTCCAACTATATAAGCAATAAATAAATAAAAATGTAAATAAACTTAACATTTTTTTTCTAATCACTATTCATATTTATCTTATAGATAACAACATAAACAACTTAAGCAATGTGAAAATAGGAACTTAAGTTATTTCAGAAGTCGGAAAAGGGATGGGTTCGCGCGAACGCGTCAATTCCCACGTCATTCTGTCAGAAAACTAATAATTTTCTTTGTGATATAACCTTTGCTATACATACAAACGTTCTTTGACAGCTTCGTTAAGCCTTCGAAAACAGGTAAGTGGGAACTGAATATTGTGTGGGATCTCGTTTGAAAAAAACAGGCACATCAAAGTGAAATCATCATATAATAGTTACTTATTGAACGGCTCTGAGGGATTGTGTAGTCTTCGATCTGTGGTCTGAGCTTTTTGCGACTTCACTCAGGTTTTTCTAAGCTTACTGCCACCACTTATCACGTTGAGCCATTGATGTGCCCTACAATGTGGAACTTAAAAATATTAAGCACGAAAAATTATATAACCCGTATCACCACCTAGATTTAGAATCACCACCGATCAGATTTTATTGAGCATCCAATTGTAGCTACAGTCTACATACCTTACCTGAAACATGCGTTGAATCTGAACTGATCACAAACATTCCCAGTATCGAACTAAATATCTCAAAGGCAATTGGACATTCCGTATTTATATTCGGAGCAGTTCTCGAGCGTTTAAACGAAGAGTGATAGACAATACGATGGTGAATCGGAATAGAATCGAGCATTTAATATCAAAGGCGAAATGCGTCTTGGCTACGGTGTCCATGATAGCTGGTGCTTGAACGCATTAAGCAAAATTAAAACTAGAGGTCCCGCAGTAGTCGAAATTCGACTATAACTAATTGGAATTGTAAGTTTGTACACTATTATGATTGTATTTTATACTTCTATAATCACAAATTTCGCCAAGACCACTCTATAAAAAATATTAACAAAGACAAACAATAATTAATGTATTCTCAATCAACAGACGTCAAGAACAAAAGTTTGACAATAAATAGTATGCATGCGTGTGTGCGTCAAATACATAGTATGTAGTGTGTGTAATGTTTTCTTTATTGATTTAATGTATCTTTTATGCATTATTTAAAAAAAATATTAGCATTGTGCACTTCTTCTCTATATTCTCTATAGGTGTGGAAAATTTCACACTCCTCCGTCCGAGCAATTTTCGTAAAAAGGGATACAAAGTTTTTGCTTCACGTATTAACATAAACCAATAACCAAAAACAAACAAATAATATTTTACTGTTACTGGTAGTAGCGCGTCTTGTGAGCCCGCCGGGTTGGTGCCACCACCCCGGGGACCGATGGGACAGCTGTTGTACTGCAAAAACCGAGACTTAGAACTCGTGTCTCAAGGTGAGTGACGGCATTTACGTCGTTGATGTCTAGGGGCTCTGGTAACCACTAAGCGCCAGGTGGACCGTGAGCTCGTCCCGTCTAAGCAATAAATAAAAACGTAGAAGAAAATCCTAATACTGATGAAGGTTATGGGGCGAATGGAGGATAACATTTAAAATAATGGTAATCCCACGGATCTTGTTGAGGATTCAGACCCGGCCCAAAAACAGAGTAGAACATCATATCTTGGAACCATCGAATGCCGTCTTTTCTCAATACTTTAAATTTAAATTGTCTAATTTTGTATTACGTTTTAGTGAAAATTAAAAACTAAAATTACCCAAAGTGTGCGTGTTAAAAACTCATAAAAAACCAAGACATTTGTTATAATGTTTCTTCAACAAAGAACTCCTCCTACATTTAAATGCTACTTTATGATTTGCTCAATATTTTTTTTTGTAAAATCATAAATATTTGAGTTAATCTTTACTACGATATAAATTGAATATGGTCACCCTACTAAAGCTAGAGTAACACACAGTCTGAATGTACAATGTCGCCTGTCGGAATCTGTAGAATCTTTGAAAGAAATTCAATTCAAATTTGACGATTATGCAATATGAATTTGCTTTTTGCACTAACAAAATACATATGAATCATATTATCTCAAAGTTGTTAAGTCAGCTAACCTTGGTCGATTTGGATTTTTTTATTCCCTAGGAAGACATAGGGATTCATTCCAGAGTCGGATTATACTCGGCATCTGAAGAGCGCGGCTGTTTCAGGTAATATGGATTACATAGTGACGTGTGGCGTGATGATGATAGGAATACATCAAATAATACCACAGAACATTCCCAAAGGAATACACATATGGTATTATACAAGATACAAAGTAATAAAGATTTATAAGAAAATTAAGTTCTATATCTACTTCTATATGGGACCAATAAGGATGACCTGAATACGTTGCACAATATTAAATGAGATCGAAATCTTGATTCAGCTTTAGCTACAGATATAAAACAACAAAAAAATTGGCAGAAATTTTATTTCCTGAGTCGTCTTTTTGAGTAATGGGAGTAGTTTAGAAGGTAAAGCTAAGATGACATCCAAGATTTTTGAAGTTATTTACGGGGCGATACGACACTTTACGTCTGAACAATGACTTATTCTGTACAAATCACAATTTCCTTTTCCGTAAACTATTCCCTACGATCGCTGAGCTGAGGCTCCCGAATTCACAGGGCTCCGAAGGTCACTTCACGTATTCACGAAATCAATTGACTATCTTGATTAATTAAAAGGATGAATCGGAAACTGGTTTATTACGTCAAAATAAATTTCGCAAATATTTAAAGCTGTTCTAATAATAGTCCCATAGCGTTGCTTTACTTCCTTTAAAAAAAATACAAGTTCAAGTCTCTCCCTTTGCTCATCTTTCCACAATAAGTAGCTATTTTACCCACAGATGTAAATATACATACCAATATACAAAAATTTGTACTTGAAATGACTCGCTAATATTAAAGTGTTCTAAACATTACTTTGACTGTTCTGATACCTCGGTTACACGACGTCAACATGACAACATTTTGTGAAGTAACCATACCAATGTCGTTTTTAACGTGATGACTTACAGCTCATTATAGCTTGCGGTGTAACAACAATAAAATCACTTTTAAGGTAAGGCCGCAGTCACGAAAGGGTATAAATCAGGTAAATACGTGAAAATGATAATTAAACTAGAATAATACGTAGGACCTTATTTCGTTAAATACAAGGTTGGTTTTAAATTAAGCGTAACTTATTATTAATCTAAACACGGCGTAATGAAAAAAATAATATTATTTTTGAATGTCGCCCCTGGATGACCATAGAAATAATTTGGACACAAAAAAATATATATTAAGGTAACTAAGAATTGTCTTTTTTTTATTGCCCTTTTAAGCAGCCGAACTTACAAGCCATCTGACCGTGATTACCGTCGCCCATGAACATCAGCAATGCCAGGAGAACCGCCATGGACATTAGGAGGCAGGGCAATACCAGAAGCAGAGCCAAGTCGCTGCCTACCGTTTAATACTATCCACAAAACCTCGTTTAAAGAAGGACATGTCATAGCGCTCGGGAAACACCGTGAAGGAGAGCTCATTCCAAAGCCGGATGGTACGTAGGAACAAAGATATCTGGAAACGCCCTGTGGATGAACGCAGTAGCTCCAGTTAGTATGGATGAACTCTACTCCGGTGGCGAGTGGTCGGATGCTAAAACCGACATGATGGTATCATCTCACACAATTCCTCAGAGCACTTGTTTGAAGAAAGATATGTCATAGCGCTCACGAAACGCGTTAGAGGGGAGTTCATTCCAATGAACTCTTTTAGATGCTGTTTGTAGTACTAGTTTGTAGTAATGTTTGAGTTTGAGGCCTAAGTGGATTTAAGTAGCTACCACAGCCGTGTTCATAAGATCGTTATCTGGACACTGCATCCGACCTTGAGACACGAGGTCAGCCTCGACTATGGAATGACCATTCGAGTTTATTTGTTGGTTAATTTTGCTGCGGATTTTCATTAATTTTTTTCAAGTTGGGTACTGGTATCTTCTTCTTCTTACTAGCGTTTTCTCGGTCTAGTCCCAGGGTCCGCTTTTTAACTTAAACTCCTCCACTTTGCCCGGTCTTTGTTACTTTTTTTAGTTGACTAATTGTTACTGGTTTAAGCCCCTAAATAATTATTCGATCTAGTCACTACTTACCAGTCCGGGTGGGGGTCTTGTGAACCCGCACAGATAAGCACTTCCATCCTGTTTCTACCACGAAATACGTTTTCCGATTTGAAGGAATCGACCTCATGTCGCAAGGGTGTTGTCAGTAAAAGAGCAGCATATACTTTGAGGTGTCTATAGGTCTATAGGCTTAGGTCACTATTGAACAATAGATGACCCGGAATCTATTATGCACAAATAAAGCAATAAAAATCTTAGCTAATTATTTAAACAGTAAATGTAATCTTAGAATCAGTTTGGTGTAGCCATCGATTTTTTTTATGTTTATTAGCAGTTATTTTTCGTGGAACTCTGAAGGAAACACCTCAAAAATAACTGTTATAATCAAATACTAATCCGAGTTGTATTATGAATGATTAAATATTAATCTTAATGACTAATCTTAAACCTCGACCCGGCTTAAGATAACAAGATTACGCGCCCTTTGACCTAAGAGAATTTTTGGCAAGACGCACTGTAATTGAAATTTAAATTCATTAATCCACGCAATATTTTGCTTATTTAAAAAGTGAATTTTAATTAAACTAACTACTTTGAAAGTAACTTTATCCTATACGATGCCATATGTCGTTCTTATTAACCCTAAAGAACTAAATATTTCTAATCTTACTAGTTAGTATGTCACAAAGATGATTATTATTACTTTTATTAGTGCTTTTGTCTTCTTTTCTCTTTATATCTCTATAATATGTCGTCTTCTCACTTCTTCTTTCATTCTTCCTCTTCGCTGTCATGTAACTCTAAGTTGTTTTATTTCAGTCTATAGCTCACCAACACACTAAGATATTCGAGTATTCTATCTTTTATATCAATTATGAGTTTCCACCCGATCAGATCCTAATTGCTTAAAAATGTTACAAAATTAATTCAACACATAAATGATTTAAACATCTGCATCTTTTCTAAGTCTTATCACATTGTATTTAATTGCATATATCCACCAAATGACCAGTATTCAATTTTATAAACACATCATTTTACTCTTAATAACTAAAACGTATGGCATTCTTTATTTCGGGATATCGTGGACCCTTATGGGGCACGGGGCGGGCCTCGGGGTGAGCCCCTCTACCCAGGCATAACGGTATTCCTTCGATGTGAAAATTGGTTGGAAGGTACTACTACTATTTGTAACTGAGTATATGACTACACTACCGGCACGCTATGATGGCCGTTTTGAAGTTTGTCCACGCATGAAGTTTCGTATTAATAGTAATTACATTTGATCTTTCACAATGATTTTTTATACAACAGATATGTTATCTTCATAGTAACTTACTCTTTAAATCTGATCGCGCCATATATATCGACATACCTACCGATGTGCACACACATGTTGACAAGTAGCATTAATGAAAAGTACAAAAGATGGGATAAGCGCGTGAGTAAAAAAGATAGCTATAATTGGAACGATTGCACTTGTTATATTATTATTGCATTTGTTTAGACGCGACTAAAGACGAAACGTCCCAATTGGCCTGTTTTCGAGTCTTCACTTGACGTGCGCTTGAAACATATCTGCTTCTTTTTACATATAAAATATCATTGATCTTTCAAAAATCTTTATTGTCAATAGTGACGTGCAGTTAGTCATAAAATTTATCGAATATATTATTTTAGGACACAAAACTTATTTATTACATTGATTTCTAAACTAAGTATGTTCCAATCCGGTCCCGCGAACATTTATTTTTTATAAAACTTTAAACCCGAACAAAAGCAAAGTTTGAGCTTCGCGGGACCTAAATAGATTTTTTTTTTGTTTAATTGGTATCCTGATTTATTAACAGTAGCGAAAATTCTACCCACATTTGGTTAAATAACCGCAAATGTCTGCGAGCGAAATAAGATCCATCCCCTGTTTACTGATTCATGAGCACGCAGTAATTCCATTTTAATTTTTAATAAAAAAATACCAGCAACATACATTTTAATTTTTTTATTAAGGATAACAAAAACAGGTCAGATTAGGATCTTTCGTGTATGTATTTTTCGGCATGTTTATATATACTTAGAAAAAATAAATTAGTACAGGAACGGTTTAAAAAACAGTTTTTGTCGCTTTTGATTGATTTTTTATTTCAAAATAATATTAATTCAATTAAGTACATTATTTTCTTGTGTTTTTGTGAGTCATGGGCAACGTTAAATAAAGTTAAATTTACTTTGACGGTTTAAACTCATCTTAACTTTTCGAAAAGAAACGTTATTCATTAAATATATTTTAAAGACAATTACCTAGTGTACTGTATTCAAAACGTCATAGTAAATAATAAAATTATAAGAATAAGCGCCACATTAAGCCGTAAAAATTAATTATAGGTACACTTTACATAATTGGGTTAAACTAAGATAAATTGGACTTCGAGAATACCACTTCATAAATTAATTACATTTTAATTAGTCGCAATACATACTAATTCCGTTTGCCAACGACGTGATTATCTCACAAGGAAGTTAAGTTAGGGGAATTTAATTGATGACGTCACATCCAGAGCCAGCCTGGAATTCCAATTCGGAGGGTGGAACTACGAAACTTGTCAACTGTCACTGACAATACGACACGCCCCACAAGAAACGGAACAGATGAAATAAAGGGACAGACATATACAAGTATAATGAGAATAATATCAAAGAAGATTTCTTTAATGAGAAAGTTTGAAGTCGTCTTTTTTTCAAGAGCGGACATTAACTTGTCATTTTTATTTAAAACTAGCTGACCCGACAGACTTTGTAGTGCCTCAATCGATAAATAAAAGACCTAAACTTTTGTATAAAATAAACATAACACACACAAAAGGAATCCGTCCGACGGGGAACACATCAAAGGAAAAACAAAATTGTTATTTTTGTTTAATTCCGAGCATTTTCATATTTATCTACCTTTTAAACCTTCTCTGGACTTCCAAAAGTAATTCAAGACTAAAATTAGCCAAATCGGTCCATCCGTTCTCGAGTTTTAGCGAGACTAACGAACAGCAATTCATTTATATATATAGAGAGGATATTCGCCAAAATTAATATGCAAACTATTTACATCTTTTGATCGTAGCTTTGTCCATTCTGATTAGGAAACTTTCTGTCTGACTCTTCTATGTATGAGAGCCCACAGCCACAGTCCAGCTTATAGACACCAGGATCCTGCAGAGGTATGCTACACTTAACAGATCTTAGGTACTGGCTCTGAACTAAGCTGGATGCTCTTATCGTGAAAATGTAAATCCAAGTCAAACAAAATGCTTAACCTCAAGAAGAGTTAAAGAGGATTATCTTAGCGATCCATGAACTCATCGTGTGGGTGCCGATTTTATCGTGTTTCTGAAACAAGAATTGAAGTAATGCCGGTTGACTTGCGACCCAGCCATAGGTTTGAGGGGCCTCAATCAATGCAAGTTACGCTCAGCACCATTCTCCGCATTCCTTTCCCTGTCTAGCCGAATTCGATAAGAGCCTACCAGTGCGGCTTCCGATATTAGTTCAAGTATGGAATTTACTGAAGCTCTTAAAAACTCAAGCTTTTTAGTAAGTTATAGAGAACTTTCGCCAATATACTCTCACACTCCCGATTCGACAGCATTAAAACTAAGCACGTGTATTCATTTTTGGTTAGTTCATTCATAAGATTAAAATTAGATTTTTTTTTAATTTGGACAAGATTCGCATGTGTTTATTTCCTTTTTTTGTTATAATGAAAGATGATCTTTTTTCAAAGAAAAGAAAATCTCAATTTTTTTTTAAATAAAATTACACATGCACTAGCACAATATTCAAACAACGACGGAAACTGTAATGTTTGAAACGTCGAAAAAAAAAACGAAAACTATATAGCAAGATTGATTAAACTGGAAATAATTGAATTTAAATCGTCGCTGCATTTGAAACTAGAACTAAACGTGAATGGTCCGCGACAAATACATACATACGGGTATGACAATACTTATCACTACAACAAATTAACTCATAACGACCTAACAAATTGACGTTACAGCAAATTTGATAGCCAGCTTGAGGTAGTCGAGAATGTGTGAGGAGTTAGATTATTGGAAACGTTTAACTGGTACCCTCCTTTTCTTTATAATTTTCAGAAAACTATTACTGGTGGTAGGACCTCTTGTGAGTCCGCACGGGTAGGTACCACCACCCTGCCTATTTCTGCCGTGAAGCAGTACTGCGTTTCGGTTTGAAGGGTGGGGCAGCCGTTGTAACTATACTACTTAAGACCTTAGAACTTATATCTCAAGGTTGGTGGCGCATTTACGTTGTAGATGTCTATGGGCTCCAGTAACCACTTAATACCAGGTGGGCTGTGAGCTCGTCCACACATCTATGAAATAAAAAATAAAATTATCATTTACGTTTCTTTTAAAAACTCCATGACTAATTTCGAAAATCTAATTTCATTTAATTCTCGAACAGCTATCGCTACCAAAAAGTTGCCGTACAAAACTTCCAGAATGTTAAACAATTGAAGAACTCCATTGAAATTCATCCGACTCCGTAAACAGTAGACAAAATGAGTATCTCATTTTTCATTCGGAGCCGCCTGTGACGCACAAAGGCCCCCGCTAATTATGAAGTTTGGGGAGCCTCCTGCCGCCTTCCACACTCTTTTTTGTATGTCGAACAGAAACAAAGCTATGACTCACGATACAAAGGATTATAAACCATCACGCTTCAATTTTAGATGATAGATTGGAATGATGATATATTTTCTGTGTTTTAAGTGAGGTGCTTTGAACTATGCTTTTTTTAGAAAATTAAATATGCAGCCGGTTCTATCGCTTTGTAATGACATTTTAGGTGCAAAGTATATTCATTTACTAGGCGGTTGATAATACCCGGTTCGTGGATGTCCTATGTGTGGCCAAATGATTGTTTGGCTACAGTTTGAAAACTTAAAAACCTTTCTGCAAACAACTTTTTTAATGGAAAAATAAATAGGTTTCCCGTCTCACATTAGAACACTTAAGAACTATTCTACGAATTTCAACTATGAAACTGATAGCGGACATCCAAGACATAGCATTCCAAATAAAACTACAAACATCACTCTGAATTTTGTTTTCATTTATTTTTCTTTATTCTTTATTGTACACACAGTTAATATTACAGTAATTGCGTAAGATATAAAAAATGCCGAGCTTAACTCAACAATTGAGTTTTCTACCAGCTAACCGTTCTTAACGAAGGAAAACTTTAAATGGGTGGGTAGAAGAATACAATCTAATCAATTTACAATCTAAACAAGAACAATAATAATAAAAAAAACACCAATACATAATATATTAGACTACATACATACACACATAAATGTACTGTTTTTCTTCCCATTCTTTCTCATATGGTTCATTTGATTCTCAATAAAACCAAATAAATGGTTTACGTTTACGGTGCTTATTTTTCTACCTATAAAGCTCAAACATACCAAACGTATACGTAACGTACTACGTTTCAGAATTACATAGTCTATTTTTAGCGATTTTTAATAGTACTTTTTTTTTTTTTTTTTATGATTGAAAGTTTACTGGTGGCCCGAAGGCCTTTCCAGTTTCACCAGGACAGGTGGGCGAGCAAAGGTTCAGCCAAGAGGGGTGGGATTTACTAACAACTGCCCGAGCGCCTCCGAAGGAGACCTAACAACTCAAGAGCAATTGTTTCGCGAATGAATCTACTACCGGATCGGAATCGCGACCCGCTGAGAAGATCCGGCGAGAAACTCAGCGGGCTTTAATAGTACTGTGGCGGATAGACAGATGCCTGAATCTCGCTTACGACATTTCCAAGATAAAGCACATATATACAAGTTCCGAACAACAGCATTCGGACCGTCGGTCTACCGAGCAAATATCACCCGCTCGGTGGAAGATCTTCCCTTAGTCGTTTAAGCCACTCCCAAAGTACTTTTTTAATATTTTCTATGGAACGGGCCCATTATTACACGTACATTAGGCTCCTAGGGGTCATATTCCGGTCGGGCCGTATATGTTATATATTACATGCCACCTTATGGCCCCTGCCTGCCAAAAGGCGGCCTATCATTGTACGGGGCTAAGAAGCAAAAAATATTCAGGAGCACGTAATTTCAAATGATGAATTTGACAGGCGATTGACTTCGTACCTCGTAATAATCGCGGGTCTGCTGATAGTAAAGGCAATACAACGCGTGCAACGCTATAAGCCTTTACTAAAATATAATGCTTCGAAATTTTATATTATCAACTAGTGAAACCAGTGTGCTTAGTGAGAGTTTTTTAACGTTCTCGATAGCGTAAAAGTTAGCCCAATTTTGTATGCAGCTGGAACAGTGCCCTTAGCGGCAAACGTAGGCAAACGATCCCATTCCATACAAATATGAGCTAACTTTTACGCTATCGAAAACGTTAAAAAACTCGCACCAAGCACACTGGCCAGTCTTCGTTGTGACTATCGCGGATGTATGAAGAAACGGCAATTTCTTAACACTACTTTACTCATGGTTATATGACGGAAATCCTGGAGATCCAATATTAACAGCAAATTTCTTCAAAATCGAATACGGTTTGGGAACAAACGTATCTACAAAGATTCACTATTAATTACACAGAATATAATATCAATGCAACCAACTGAACAAACACAACCTGCCTTCGTTTTCGGGCAAGATTTTCTTTAGCATATCATACCTATGTATACGTATGCTTTGAGTCTATTCTTAAATATATAATTTAATAATTTTACGAGATATATTGCGTCTAATACGTATAATGTCGTAAAAAAGACAATACACACCTTCAGAAATAAGATGAAAGTATCAATAATTGTAGTGCATTGCATCTTTGATATATTAATCCCTAATATTAGAGCAGATTATCCTTTGAAGTTCGCCTCAAAAGAACTTTTCTGAAGTGTATTCAGAGTTTCTTTGGCAGTAGCTTCCATGTTATCTCCGGAAGAAAATTACTCAAACTACTCACTAAGCCTTCTTAAATATTTAAGCTCAATCGATCCAGTTTCGAGGCTTTCTAGTTTACTGAAACACACAAACTAATATTGGTTGATCTTTAAAAGAATTTTTAATTGACATTAAGTGATTGATACTTTGTTCGTATTTCATAGGGTCATCTGTTCTGGTGTGATTGGTGGATATACTGGTTTTGATATTCAAAACAACAATGTGTAAGTTCACCTGAATTTAATTAAACTATAGTATAATTTATTCGTTATAAGTTAGACTAGCGCTGTAAAAGTTTATACAGTGTACTTATTTGGTCTGTTGAGCGAAAATAAAGGCAAAGCAAGCACGATAGGCAGCGGCTTGGCTCTGCCCCTGGTATTGCTGTCGTTCATGAGCGACGGTGACCACTTACCATCAGGCGGGCCGTATGCTCGGCTGCCTACAAAGGCAATAAAATATATATATATATACTGAGACAAAAAAAACAAATTAACACAGTTAAACTTTTCTATGTTTATCTGCATGCTTGTGCGTTCGGGCATCAACAAAATAGTACTAATATTGGGTACTCCGGAATAAATAAACAATAAAAGACTTAATTGCGTTTTCTGTTATATGTATAATGAGAAAACAACATTTAAAGCCCTTAATCTAATAAAATTAATATTTTTAAACAAACTGACTTTTCTTTGTACTGAATGTCAAACTTCACTGAATGACCACTTTACTTTATACCATGAAGGTTTTTCTTTACATATGCTTAAAGGCTATGATTGAAATTAGTTCGTATTTTATCAGATTTATTTTACTATCAATAAACTATTATTTTAATGCGAAAATTTGTGAGGATGTTTGTCACTCTTTCACGCAAAAACTAAGCGATGGATTTTGATGAAACTTCACAAATACATTGTGTTATTACACGTATTACATTGTAAAGTTGCACATAGATTATAATGACGTACGATCAATATACGATAGGTTGCAGTGGTGAAGCAGTTTCAAGCATCGATGCTTTTCATACAACTAGTGGTCCCGCAGTAGCCGAAATTCGACTATAATTAATTGGAATTGTAAGTTTGTACACTAATAAGATTGTATTTTATACTTCTATAATCACAAATTTCGCCAAGACTACACTATAAAAAATATTAACAAAGACAAACCATATTCTAGTCTCAATTTGACAACAGGCGTCAAGAACAAAAGTTTGACAATAAATAGTACGCATGCGTGTGTGCGTCAAATACATGGTATGTAGTGTGTGTAAGAGCGGTTACTTGATCACACCAACGGCTAGGTAATCGGCCGCGGGGTCTCTTTCCTTCTACTTTGCCCGTCACAATCACTTTGTCCAAGTTATCTGACTGTCGGCGGGCAATATGACCGAAGTAGCTGATGATCCTCTGGTAACAGATTGTTGAGAGCCTGACTCGGATGCGAAGCTGATCCAGGATAGATTTATTTGTCCTCTTGGCCGTCCACGGAATTCGGAGCATTCGTCTCCAGCACCACATTTCAAATGCGTTTATTTTCTTGCGCTCGGATGACTTAATTGTCCAGGACTCTGCCCCGTAGAGAAAGATTGAGAAAACTAAGGTTCGGACGAGTCTCATTTTCGTGACGTTGGAGACTTTGCGATTTTGCCATATTCGTTTGAGCTTGGTCATCGCTGTTTTGGCCATCTGCGTCCTCCTCCTTATCTCTCCCTCACTGCATCCGCGGTCGATCAGTAAAGACCCGAGGTATATGAACTCGCTGACGAATTCTAGATCTGATAGCTCTCCAGTTGCAACCGCCATTCGAGCAGCTGAGGACCGGGCGAGATGGAAACAGCTCACGAGACAGGCAACGGTCGAGTTTCAGGGACACGACCTTCAGCAATGAAGAAAGTGACGAAGAAGAAGAAGAAGAAGTGTGTGTAATGTTTTCTTTATTAATTTAATGTATCTTTTATGCATTATTTTAAAAAAAAATTTGCATTGTGCACTTCTTCTCTATATTCTCTATAAGTGTGGAAAATTTCATACTCCTCCGTCCGCGCAATTTTCTTAAAAAGGGATACAAAGTTTTTGCTTCACGTATTAATATATAGATTAGCAAGTCACAGGGGAGCGAGCACGAATACAAATTATACTCTATTCCAATTACGAATTCCCTTTTGACACTTCTTAGAATGTAACTAACTCTTCACGTTTTGCATAATTTGAAATTATAATCATTTTTTGTTCATGGTTGTAAATCATCCTTTAAAAAATACACAATCAAATTTTTATTTATTTATTGCCTAGATGTGTGGCCGAGCTCACAGCCCACCTGATGTTAAGTGGTTACTGGAGCCCATAGACATCTACAACGTAAATGCGCCACCCACCTTGAGATATAAGTTCTAAGGTCTCAGTATAGTTACAACGGCTGACCCGCCCTTCAAACCGAAACGCATTACTGCTTCACGTCAGAAATAGGCAGAGCGGTGGTACCTACCCGTGCGGACTCACAAGAGGTCCTACCACCAGTCCTACCACAATATCATTATACATTTAATTCACATACATAATAACATCTGTCTCATGGGTTTTCGTAATTGGAATAGAGTATAAGAAGACTTTTTTTTACATTAAATCTTTCTCAATACTATAAATACAGCTTATGCTACAAATAGATCCATATAATTACAAATTTCTTTCTCCTTTACCAAGTTTAGAAAATAATTTAATATTCCATCAATAATATTCTCCGTTACGTGAAACAGCGTTCATCCTTATGAACCTGCGTAGATTATATTTTCGATAAGGGTTCCGGAGAGAATCCCCCGGGATCTCCGTAACATATTGACTTTGAGACTCCCGGGTCGATGTTACAATTAATTTAGAACGTGTTCCTTAATTGTTTTCTCATTACTGTACTAACACTTTCAATATTTATTGAAATTAATTTGAATGAAATCGTTTAAGAAATCTTAAATAATTTAATACTAGCATTGTTATTGAGTGGATCAAAATATAGAGCCCTTAACTTAGACGTGATGATTTTAGATAAAGATTTAATATATCCGTAATTATGAACAAACGAGTCCATTCTAAGGCAGCTAGACATCCGAAAAAGGCTCTCTTCCATCTGCCGGGAACGTGTTATGAGCTTCTTCGGACACATCATGCGGTCTTCCAGACATGAATTAGAGAAGCTCATAATTACGGGTCGAATAGAAGGCAAGCGCGCCGTGGGCAGAACACCAGCCAGATGGTCAGATCTAGCAAGAGAAGCACTCGGTGGTAGTCTGTACCATGCAGTCCATGCCACCCATGATCGGGTGCATTGGAAGTACATCGCATGTGGTCGCGATCCTCAGTAGTGAGGGAACGATATAGAAGAATAGAAGAAGATCAGAGATTTCTAATAGTCTATTAATCAGAATAAAGGATTGCGCGGTCTATTCGTGGTACTGATTCGAAGTATTTTGCTATTAGCAATGCGTAACACCATCCTCGAATATTTTCTTAAGCCCTATCATCTTACCGATTGATGCCTTCATATATCCTCGTCGAGGCCTGGAACAGCCATTTCCTCTTCACCGATAAGCTTCGATCTTAAAGATCATAATACTTCAACACGTTTTTGCATGTTATCATCTTAATATGACAGGTCGTCTAAAAGAAATAGCTGTTAACTATAGACCGTTGTAGTATATAGAGTTTTTGAAAAAAAAATACTGTTTTTTTTTAAACAGTACAATGTACAGTGTGCAGTGAATTGTTTGATAAATAAATAAACATTCACGATGTAGTTTCGGTAGCCACTAAATGTCAGGTAGATCTTGAACTCGTCTGTTAGTGTTAACTAACAATAAAAACAATGACTCAGTACAAACGATAGCATTAGATGTGGTAGTATCGTACTTTTTATGGTCACGGTAATGTTTTGTATTATTTTATTAAGCTCCCTTGTTTTATTTACACGAAAGCTGTCTATTTTTTAATAATATTACAAAATTTTATTGTTTAGTTGGCTAGCTTTCAAAAGTGACATGAAGTGTTGTATTGAGTTACAAATATGATCGTAGATGTTCAAACAAAATTTAAAACACATCAAAAGTTTAACTAAATTTGTAACTTAGTCTCGCATTTCTTATTTACCTTATANATGAATTAGAGAAGCTCATAATTACGGGTCGAATAGAAGGCAAGCGCGCCGTGGGCAGAACACCAGCCAGATGGTCAGATCTAGCAAGAGAAGCACTCGGTGGTAGTCTGTACCATGCAGTCCATGCCACCCATGATCGGGTGCATTGGAAGTACATCGCATGTGGTCGCGATCCTCAGTAGTGAGGGAACGATATAGAAGAATAGAAGAAGATCAGAGATTTCTAATAGTCTATTAATCAGAATAAAGGATTGCGCGGTCTATTCGTGGTACTGATTCGAAGTATTTTGCTATTAGCAATGCGTAACACCATCTTCGGATATTTTCTTAAGCCCTGTCATCTTACCGATTGATGCCTTCATATATCCTCGTCGAGGCCTGGAACAGCCATTTCCTCTTTACCGATAAGCTTCGATCTTAAAGATCATAATACTTCAATACGCTTTTGCATGTTATCATCTTAATATGACAGGTCGTCTAAAAGAAATAGCTGTTAATTATAGACCGTGTACTATATAGAGTTTATGAAAAAAAAATACTGTTTTTTTTTAAACAGTACAATGTACAGTGTGCAGTGAATTGTTTGATAAATAAATAAACATTCACGATGTAGTTTCGGTAGCCACTAAATGTCAGGTAGATCTTGAACTCGTCTGTTAGTGTTAACTAATAATAAAAACAATGACTCAGTACAAACGATAGCATTAGATGTGGTAGTATCGTACTTTTTATGGTCACGGTAATGTTTTGTATTATTTTATTAAGCTCCCTTGTTTTATTTACACGAAAGCTGTCTATTTTTTAATAATATTACAAAATTTTATTGTTTAGTTGGCTAGCTTTCAAAAGTGACATGAAGTGTTGTATTGAGTTACAAATATGATCGTAGATGTTCAAACAAAATTTAAAACACATCAAAAGTTTAACTAAATTTGTAACTTAGTCTCGCATTTCTTATTTACCTTATATTATTTCCGTGACCACTAAAATTATAAATTGTGCGAATCGGTGGTAAAAACAAAGCTAAATTAAATCGTAAAAGTAGTTTTAATTCTGTCTACGTTTCACGAAGGCCCCGGAACAAACTAGTAAATTAAACTTTTTCTTCTGACAAACAGAAATATTATTTCTTCAGGGAACGAACTTAAATAAGCGTTATTAGAAAAATAATTATATCTGTCATAGTCTATTCAAAATATTAGGCAAATGAATTATGTACTATTTTTCTCCAATTCNAATTAAATCGTAAAAGTAGTTTTAATTCTGTCTACGTTTCACGAAGGCCCCGGAACAAACTAGTAAATTAAACTTTTTCTTCTGACAAACAGAAATATTATTTCTTCAGGGAACGAACTTAAATAAGCGTTATTAGAAAAATAATTATATCTGTCATAGTCTATTCAAAATATTAGGCAAATGAATTATGTACTATTTTTCTCCAATCCCAGTTATAATAATTTGTATGTTTTAAATACGATTGGCTTCGTAGGATTTAAAGTTTGATTTGAAAATCAATTGTTAGCGTTTCTTCCCGATTTTATTCTATTGAGTCGATTTGTAATGCTTTTGAACGTTGAACTGATGGCCTTCCTGATGATGCGTGGATACTGATGAGTGGATGGTGATGAATACTTCTTTGGACTTCTAGAAATTATCTTTGGACTATCTGAAACACACTCTGGGAATTCATGATTATAGGTAACTAGTCGTACTCGCCCGCATCGCTGGACATTTAAAATTAGCATTATTATTAGGAAGTCCAATACTCATATAAATATTAACCTATCCATGAAATACATGTATTTTCTACATGGATACCAAGTTTCAAGTCAATCGGATGCATGGTTCAATAGTTATAACGGAACATCCGAACACTGTAGATTTATATATTAGTATAAATAGGGATAAAGTTTTATCTATAAGTAAGCACTTCCCTAAAATCCACGGTATACAACACAAAGCAAATTAAAGTCCCTTCGTAGACCCGGAAGCTCCAAACGATCCGCGTCCCTTCATACTTTTCAAGTTAAATAGCAGTAGTTGGTATTTAGAAGCGTCAGTCCACGGAGGGCCGGACCTGTTCTTTTTAATGCCTAAGTATTTTCCCGGCATAAAGAATCGCTTCCAACTTAATTTGGCTTTACCTTACCAAGTGGCTTCAACATAGAATATCGCGTTAAAACAGCGGCCCCTACTATCTAAATTCTTTCGGAAATTTGCAGATACACTCCTTGAAACTGCGGCGTGATTACTAAAGGGTCCTTCTCCTAATTGTTATTATTATTTCACTGAGAGTTTATAGTATTTTAAGTTGACGCAAGGTAATTTATGAATTTAACCACGTCATTTTGGATCCTTCCGATCGAGCGCCGGTCATCATTCTCGTCGAGCCCGTCGCTTGTGACGAAGAGCTTTGTGAGTAAATTAACCCACAGACACAGCCCACTGAGTTTCTCGGCGGATTTTCTCAGTGGGTCGCGTTTCTGATCCGGTGGTAGATTCTGCGAAGCACGGCTCTTGCTAGGGCTCGTGTTAGCAACGTCGTCAGATTTGAGCCCCGTGAGCTCACCTACTAGCTCGGTGAATCTAGAATAACCCCTCGAGGTTACTAGAATAGGTAGGAAAAAAAAAAGAATTTAATAAACAAGCAATAGTCACAGATAAATGCGACCGGTTTTCACTATTATTAACTAAAACTATATGCGGATATTGCATTGGTTTTAGCGTTATACCGGTCACTCACATTCGCACGAATACGTAAACCCACAAGTGTAGGACGACATTTGCAAATGATTATGCAAAGTTTTCGCTGCATTCGTGGTTTTCCAAGCTGTGTCGGTTTTTCAACGGACATCAAAGCACGCGAACCGCGTTTATTTGTGTAGTCTCCCACACATTCTTGTGACCAGTTGCGCCCACGATTGCGAAGGTAACGGACGTTTCGCCATTTTCATAGTTCGTGACGTCTACTGTGTAGCGTACCTTCATCATGGATTGGAACAACACCAAGGTTTTTCAATTCATTGAATTCCTGCAAAATGAATCGATCATATGGGACCCTCAAAAGAAATCCCATAAAAACAGAATGGCCGTTAATGACGCCTGGGAAAGAATTAAAAACTTTTTTTCTCTTCAATGTTCTATTGACGAATTAAAAAAGAAGAGAAATTCGTGAGACATTGGTAAACAAGTGTAGGAGGAAGCGCAAACGGGTCCACAAGTTGAATACCGAACCCATTTACACAGCCGCTAAGTTTGCTAATGAATGTCTGACGGCCCTTTACATGCGCGCGAACATTCGTACACTGTAGAAATGTTCGCTCGTATGTGAGTGGCCGGCATTAGACGTATAAACTACACGGCAAAAGCAATCGTATAAGTAATGTATCGCACACGACGAAAGCCCGGTGGCTGATATCGATCGAATTCCCACAGGTGTCGAGCGTGCTCATATTTTGGCACCTCACCGACCGTATGTATGTCCGGTATGCAGAAACATAGAATAGTTATGTGCAAATGTTACTTGAAATTCTCGCATACCACTCATTTTTAAATGGCGTTTGTTAAACAAATTTTAGCGGTTGAACGTTTTTATTGCTCCAGCTCTTTTGCGCTTTTTGTTGAGGTTCCAAGGGTCTATAAATATCACTACATGACCACAACCATCAACCTTAAAATATAAGGCCATATTCACCCTAAAAAGTGGAAGGTTTGACTGCTTCGCCCTAGTAATACACAGAATGGTGAGACCTACCCGTGCGAACTCATAATACTCCTTACTACTTACTGATAATTAAAGTTTGATTTTTACTGGACGACATTTTTCTATGTATTTTCATTTAAAAATATATGATATGTACTAACAAACTTCGAATTCAATTCTGTTCTAAAATCTAATACCCAAACTTTAACATTAAGTAAAGAAATAAATAAAAATTCTATCATATTTTATTGCGACAATAAAACTTAATAAACGCTTACATCCTGCTCATAGCCGCAGAACCCTTTCGAAATTAAAAATTAAAAGGCCGCCACAACCTTTTATGTTCAAAAGTTTTCGTTAATAATAAACAATTACGACAGTTAAAAGTTGCTGTAACAAATGATTCTTTACAAACTTCGTTTTTCAGCAAACAAATTCTCCAAGTTTCCGGATTACGGGATTGTATTTTGCGGTTAACTAAACTGCGAGATACTTAAAGCCTCTCGCGAAACAGGGACACAACTATTTATCATAACTACAAGAAAATAAATTAGCTAGAATGGTCTTGGTGGCCACGGGAATATTCCCGGAAGACAATAATAATTATGGGTCTCGAAAAAATATACAGTTTATCATTAGTTAAGTAAGCGGGGTGAAAAAGTTTTTGATGATTCTTCTTCTTCTTCTTGCTTCGGTTTCCTCAATACTGAGGGTCGTGACCACCTCCTTGCGACAAGAGCTTATTACGGACCATTCCACGCCATTTGCCTCTATCTGCCGCCGAATGTAGAGCATCGTGAGCTGTGGTGTCGAGGGCAGTGCAACGTGTCGGGCCTCTACCTCGCCGTCTTTTTCCGTTCACCTTGCCAGTCACTATTAGCTTCTCCAAACTGCCGTGATCCTTTCTTGCAATGTGGCCAAAGTATTCGAGAACTCTACGTAGGCAGATGGTAGAAAGCCTCATCTTTATCTGGAGTTCTTGGAGGATCGACACGTTGGTGCGATCTGCTGTCCAGAGAATTCCTAGCATCTTTCGCCAGCACCATTTTGATGATTAGAACTACTTTAATTAATGTAGTAATAATACAATAGTAAGTATATGGATTTATTAAGTATTAATACTACGAGTAGAAACGAGTTGCGGTTTCATCTTATTATATTTTTAATGATTTTAATAGAATTGAAATTGGTACTTGGAATTGTTAAATGGGAAGGAGCTCATATAATATTGCTTGCACGTGGTTATTCAGAACGTACGACTTTCAACCTATCATAAAACCAAATAACCTCTTTTTCTTGTGGCTCATTGGATGTTAAGTATTTTCCAAAGCTCATAGACACAACAACGTGCAGTCTAACGCTCATCTTGAGGTCGAAGTAACAAGTCTGCGCCTCAAACCGTAACGCAAGTGCTTCAAGGCAGAAATTAGCAGAATAGCAGGTATCAATATCGTGCGATCAATAAGCCTGTAGACATAGACCGCTTCTAAGGAAAAGCTCATAACAATTTATACATGATAATGAATAGTTATGTTATTACACGGTCTGAAACGAGCTCTATAACAGCGGGCTATTGTACACAAAGCAGACCTATATTCGAGAACACGTAGTTACACGGTATTGTCTTGTTTTCCCGAGTCAGACGCAGTTTTAAACTGGCTTTTTGTGAATTTATTACACAATCAAAACTTGTACTTTAAAAACTAAGACATTAGAACTCATATCTCAAGGTGGGTGGCGGCATTTACATTGTAGATGTCCATGGACTCCGGTAACCACTTAACACCAGGTGGGCCGTGAGCTCGTCCACCCATTTAAGCAATAAAACAAGTATCGGTGTTTAATTTTAGAATATTTTGCGAAATAAAACATTGCCAGATGACCGTGGGAAAATTAATATGGATAATAAATATATTTTTTGTATTCATAGGCAGGCTAGCTAATGACCTATCGGTTATCTGAGACCCACCGAAATAGATTCTGAATGTCACGAACCACCTCGATACATTCGATCGAAATCTCAATTTCATGGTAGTGACGATTTTCTCGCTCCTCAAATTGGAGCGTATGAATGTTTAGCGGAAGGAAATAGGCAGGATTTACTTAGCCGTCCTCATTATTCTTCTTCTTCTTAGTCACATACTTCGTTGCTGAAGGTCGTGTCCCTGAAAGTCCTTCGTGGCTCTTTGTACCATCAGCTTCCATTTCCTTCGATTTTCGGCTTCTCTCGGGGCGGTCGCAACAGAGTCAAGTGAGCGCAGTTATTTGATCTGACCAACAGTTTGGTGGCCGACCGGCGGGTCTTTTCCCTTCTACCTTGCGCACCACAGTCAATTTTTCAAGGTTGTCCGCCGAGCAATGTGACCAAAGTAACCAAGAACCTTGTGGTATTAAATCGTCGACAGGCTCGTTTCTATGCGAAGTTGCTTGAGGACAGATTTGTTTGTTCTCTTGGCGGATCACGGTATGCGGAGCATTCTTCGCCAACACCACATCCCGAACGCTTCTAGTTTTTTCCATTCATAATTCTATGTTTTTCAAAATCAACTATCACCTGCTCACATTACGATCACAAACTTGGTACTTGACCCGGTCGACAATTATGCGGCAGCACAAACCAACGATGTAAAATTAAAACAGCTTCGACTATAATAATTTTATTAAGCACAACACTGACGTCACGTTGCGAGTGAACCTCGGCAGTTATCGATCGAGTGGCCACCGTGTAGCCACATGAGAAAGTTAGGCCACTTAAATGTGGACTCAGGTGTATTTTTGACCAAAGGGTTACTTGAGTTTTGTTTGAATAATGTATTATAACAACTCGTGTCAACAGTCACGACTATATGTTAGTTAAAACGTAACTTATAAACTTCGAAATGTGAACAATTTGGTTTTTTTTTATATATATATACTCGTATTTTCCTACTTAAGCTCTCGGGGCTGTAACCTGGGAGTGAGAGCAGTGCTTTGCAGAATCTACCACCGGATCGGAAACGCGACCCACTGAAAAGATCCGGCGAGAAGCTCAGTGGGCTGTGTCTATGGGTTAGTTTACTCGCCGAACCCTTCGACGGATTCGACGACCGGTGTTTGAGGTACCTAAAAGCATCGGGAGGATCCAAATGACGTTTTTAGGGCGACATCAACTGTTTACCATTCGGTCCACAGGATCGGGTATGTAGTTTCAGACGGCCACGACAAGAGAGTTTCGTGTCGTGCCGTCTTCTCAAAGTGTGTGAAGTGATGCCGACTGAAGATACTTACTAACGAAGTCAAGCTTTTTTGTTATATTGATTGATTGATTGATTGATTATGAATTTTATATCAATTCTGTTAGCCGAGCCAACGAACTCATCTTCGTGGAACACAAATGACTACGATGACTAAAGTAATTGGTGTAATCTTCTTACATTGCTTGTAACCTATAAAGTCACATCCTAAGATTTAATTCGTATAATTCTTCCCTGATCTTCTTAATGTTTGGAATATTTTAACAGGCGAAATGATATTTTTTGTGATTAAAATAATAACGAGTAAACCAATATGACATTTCACATTAATTTTATCGTTAAATATTAACACACAAGTATCGTAACATAATATTTTGTTCGGTTTTCGAATTGTCGACATAACTGAATCCAAATTTACGGTTTAATTTTCAGATCCTTATTTTTAAAGTATCTATATAATCTTGTTTCTGGCGTTTGGAATACTTTACAGTCTTCGTGGTGACGGACTACTGAAGTCGTCGTAAGCCGAAATACAAGTTTTTTATTATTTATTGCTTAGGTAGGTGAACGAGCTCACGGCCCACCTTGTGTTAAGTGGTTACCTGAGCCTATAGATATCTACAAGGTAAATGCCACCACCTACCTTGATATATACGTTCTAAGGTCTCAGTATAGTTACAACGGCTGCCCTACCCTTCACACCGAAACGCATTAGAGTGTCGTGGCGTGCAACCTCCTTTGACAGGAGATAATAACTACAATGACTAGACATAGACAGACTAAGACAGAGATTTGAAAATAATTCGAAAATAAATGGAACGAGAGCGTACGTGACCAGCAGCGACGCAGTACATTTTTTGACTTCTGAAAAGACAGACATACAAAAAGACGAAAAAGAACGAATAATAATTGACCGTTCTTATATAAGACGTTCAAGTAGTCATTCGACCGTTCAAGAGCTTTAGTTATATCATAACATCAAGTCAATCCTAATCAATATCGGTAAAGTGTGTTGTAATAAATCGTTTTTACCTAAAAACCAAATAAAGTTGTGAGTTACTCTGTTTAACCAGGAAAAGAAATTACTTAGTCACCGTTAGAAAACCCGAATTGTACTTACCCTGTTTTACCAGGGTTTCTTCTCGAAGTGAGGCTATAAAGTAAAAATACAAGGACATATATTTCTCCTTTCAATTACCCTCGTTCGATACGACGCTCGAGAGAAAAATTATAGCCCGAATAAAACCTAACACCGCTGTATAGTGGCAATGTCTTTTAAGTTTATTGCGGCGCGCAACATGAAGAGTCTTTTTTTGGAAGAAGATTGTTTTGTATAGGTTATTAGGGAGCTACGTCAACGTTACAGCGAAAAATGCCGAGACTGACTGAAAGTAATAATATGATATCGACAGGTCAGATTTTTTTGCCCTCGCGGTAGACGAGCATACGACCAACTTTATATTAAGTGGTAACTGGTGGTAGGACCTCTTGTGAGTCCGCACGGGTAGGCGCCTCCACCCCGCCTATTTCTGCCGTGAAGCAGTAATGCGTTTCGGTTTGAAGGGTGGAGCAGCCGTTGTAATTACTGAGACCTAAGAACTTATATCTCAAAGTGGATGACGCATTTACCTTGTAGATGCCTATGTGCTCCAGTAATCACTTAACACCAGGTGGGCTGTGAGCTCGTCCACCCATATAAGCTATAAAAAAAAAACACTGCCGGTAATGGACGTCAGCAATAGCAGGGGCAGAGCCAAGCCGCTACCTACCACTGAGTACTCACCGTAATCCTTTGAAGAACAACATTTCATAGCATTCGTGGAACACCGTGAAAGGGAGTTCATTCTAAACTCGAACGATACGTTGATAAAAACATGGTGGATTTAGTACTGTAACTTTCCCCATATGTGGCATTTCACTTTGTTTCTAAGCCCAGCAATCATTAGGTTCGTTAAATGAGTATGTATTATAAGATGTGAATTTACTTAATAAACATATTATATAACATTGGTTTGATGTGTTATATAATAAGTTTCTCATCAGCTGAAGAAAAAATTTAAAAAGGAGATCAATACAATACGATCTATGTGTTATATCAAACAGATATCCTTGATCTGACTCCTTTCTAGCTAGATTATGATAGCTCGTTATTTTATCATTTAAAATGGTTATCATTATATTCATGTTTTTTTTTTTTTTTATTGCTTAGATGAGTGGACGAGCTCACAGCCCATCTGGTGTTAAGTGGTTACTGGAGCCCATAGACATCTACAACGTAAATGCGCCACCCACCTAGAGATATAAGTTCTAAGGTCTCAATTATAGTTACAACGGCTGCCCCACCCTTCAAACCGAAACGCATTACTGCTTCACGGCAGAAATAGGCAGGGTGGTGGTACCTACCCGTGCGGACTCACAAGAGGTCCTACCACCAGTAAAAAAGTTGTTGTTATTAGACGCAAAATGATGTTTCCAAAATATTAGTCCAAATTTGGGTTATTATAATATTAAAAGCTGAAACTCGCAAAAACACAAGCATGTATAATTAATAGTGGAAGATTTGTGAGCCGGACATTCAGTATCATTTACATTCCCACACTCTGTTCGAACGTAACCTATTCAGCTGGTCTAGAATAAGAAAAAAAAGAGCAGAGAATAAAACCTCATTCAGAAATCGAGAAATTAAAAAACGAGACGAAAGCCTTTTATCCGTTTTTGAGGATGTTGACAAATGAAACCGGGTAATCCGACGCCGGAAAGGGTTCTTCGCTGGTCATGAATACTAATCAACCCACCACCGTCTGGGTTAAGGTAAACAATTAATAAATTAAGGTTTAAACGTTTTGAATTCGTTGCGACGGTACTCCGAATAATAAGTTGATTGCATAATAAAGGACAATTATCACAAGCAGTGCTCCCAATAAACTTTATTTACGATTAATGTGAGACTAGATTATTTTGTGTCGTAAACAATATCGAACATTATATAAATGTAGATTAAATCGCAATTTGGACACTGCCTTTTGGCTATTATTGCCTTCTAATGATGTGAACAAATTATTTTAATACTATGTTATAACTGATGTACCGTCCGAATACGCACTCCTTTATGATTTTGCCCCACCTTGTTGTTTCCTAGGGGCTATATCGTGTCCATCTACAAATAAGGTTTCAAAGGCCTTCGTCTGTGTGTGAATTGGTCTAATTGTGCCCCCGGTGTTACAAGTCTCCATAGGCAACTGCGACCATTTTCCATCAGATGGACCGTTTTATCGTCTACCGTTAATGGCAATAAAGTACTAACAATATTTTGGTCCGATAAATTTTAGGGGCACATGAAATACTTATATTCATATTCAGTAGGAATCCTTTTCGCGACAAAACAATTTCGTTATTATAACATTGCTTTAGAATAATCCAAAGGCGAATTCACTAAAAATAATTTTACAAAGCATACTTTTCGGTCCGTATTCATTTTAACATGCATTATTTAAATACTTAGGTAATAATGAGCCGGCATATTTCAGTCCTACGGTTTGTTTCACGATTGGCGTAGCTTGTTCCGGGATTTTTAGCTATGTCAAAAAAAATAGGCTTTGTATTACGAATTATGTGTGAATAATTGTGTTGGAGAAATGAAAAATCACTGTAATGTCAGTTTTAAAGTATAACAGCGATCCCACCCTTCAAACTGGAAAATATTACTGCTGCGCTGCAGAAATAGATAGACCAGTTTGCTGTTTTTATAAAATAAAACTTAGTTAATATACTGTTATTGTAGATGAGAATGAGCGCCATCTTAATTTCAAACACAGTTTTAAAATTAGAGTTTACATGCTTATGTTGCTGCCTCTTTGATTTTCAATGAATCCTCCTTGAAGGCGTAAGATTATTGAAAATGCATCACCAAAGAACATAATTTTGAATTTGGAACTCGCGCGCGCCATATTTGCATTCCGGCTATTTTACGCGGAACACGCAAATTATTAACATCTAAATTAAACCACCTTTTTACCTCCGCTGTCGCTTCATACCAGCTTTCTTTAATATTGTGAAGTGCTCGCCTTCCGTTCGCCGCTGAATACCCATCGAACAAACCTACCGCTGGAGAGTACGAGGACTTTGAGAACATCAGGTGAGTCACCGGTTTTGTATTCATAGTATTCAGGCTGTATTTCAGGCTATCTTTACCGCGCCGCCAAAATATCCCTCTCAATTGCACATCGCGTCGCATAATTTTGAATCATTTTTCAATCGCATACATGGAATAGCTATATTTACACGCTACACAAGTATTTTGCAATTACAAAATTCAGTGGACGAATTAGTACATTCCTACTTTAATGCGGATATATCAAAATGTCAGTTAAGAAACATCTAAAATTTAAGGCGTTATTCCCGAACCAGAAAGTGAGATGAGCTACTATCCCAACGGTAATTTAAAACAATTGACTTAACCTAACCATAAATGTAGCCATCTGCTAAATTCTTACTTTTTTTTTTATTGCTTAGATGTGTGGACGAGCTCACAGCCCACCTGGTGTTAAGTGGTTACTGGAACCCATAGACATCTACAACGTAAATGCGCCACACACCTTGAGATATAAGTTCTAAGGTCTCAGTATAGTTACGGCTGCCCCACCCTTCAAACCGAAACGCATTACTGCTTCACGGCAGAAACAGGAGGGGCGGTGGTACCTACCCGTGCGGACTCACAAGAGGTCCTACCACCAGTAAAATTATTTAGAGAAATAACATTGAAACGCGGATTGAGCCTCTGGGCCATCGAATTCTTTCGTGTCAAAGCAAGTCGTGTCCCGCGCGATTGTCGATTTCTTAGAAAGAAAGGAAGGAAGGAAAGGAGGAAAGGAAGATTATGAATTTATGTTTGTGTTCCGGAACAATCTGTTTTGAAAACATGTATATTTGCAAAGCCCTACATCTAAGCTAACGGAACAAGCTATTTAAAATTTATCTTATATGATATCTATCAAATCATATATTATTATCCAATAAAATAAAAAAATCATTTTATTTAGAAGGACATAAAAAAAAACTGAAAATGCTGCTATCTCTAAATTTGAACGCGGAACCAGTAAAGTATCTATACGATGGCAACTTTGCGTCGTCGCTCAAGATTTTCACTTGTCACAAGAGCCTCGGATATTCCCTATTGTTCGCATTATTAACGTGTACGAGAAGACCGGAATCTTATTCTTCCTTACTTTTCGGAATGCTTTAAGAAATGGATTTTTTAATAAAAAGAAAATTTTTCGGAATGTTTTACTGGTTGTAGTGTGAGTCCTTTGTGAGTCCGCACGGGTAGGTACCACCACCCTGCCTATTTCTGCCGTGAAGCAGTAATGCGTTTCGGTTTGAAGGGTGGAGCAGCCGTTGTAACTATACTGGATCCTTAGAACTTATATCTCAAGGTGGGTGGCGCATTTACGTTGTAGATGTCTCCAGTAACCACTTACCACCAGGTGGGCTGTGAGCTCGTCCACCAATCAAAGCAATAAAAAAAAAATATCTTGCTTGATCATTTACTTAGTAATTGATGTGCCACATAATAATATGCACTTATCAGAATTCAAGATTAGTAATCTTTTCATCTTTTATTTCATATCAAATTGTATGATTAAAATTACAATTCATGAAACTTGTTCTTCATTGCTTTAATTTCCTAGCATCAATAAACTCCATACTCTTTTTTTTTTAAACTAGATGAGAGCTAACCTTAATTTGTTATCATCCTTCTTTTTCTTTAAGTACAATGAGAGATAACAATAATTTGTTTTTTCTCCTCTGTACTAAACGCTAACAAAGCTCATCACAAATTTTCCCTTTTTTAATTAACGGCGACTCGTCAAACACTTATTAACTCCCCCTCCATTTTGTAACAAAGACTTTGTAATATTGTGCTGAAGCAAAATGTTTCTGTATCGTGGACAACATTTCTCACGAATGTCTCCTTAAATTAAGGAGATATATTCCAAAACACGAAGATATCCAGCTGATTCGACTAGAATAGACAAGACACATATTATTATATGATGATATGATAAAAAGTGAGAATTAAAAATCGCACACAGTCAAATGTTATTTACAGACCAAACCACATATCAGAATGATTATGACAAGCTAGTGAAATTGTAAAAATATATAAAGAGAGTCGTAACTTTTTGCGAGAAGTGAGTTTTTCCTGGGTGTAAATCTTCTACAATATAACCTATATTTTTCCATTGAAATACATCATAAATAGATAATTGGAGTTACATTCAAAATATTAATATCAATTTGTCGCACGCAAATAAGTAGGAAACAAAATTAAGAACTTCTTAACAAAGAGCCTTTATAACAAAATTACAACCTCCGCTTGATTCAGTCGGCTTACGGAATCGACGATGGAGTTGCTAATTATGCAAATCTCCTTTGTCGCCAGCTTATTATATTAAAGTGAAAAATTCTCGGGAGAATTAAAATTGGCAAGGGTAAAAACTGTTACGATGAAAATTATCTGAAGTGATACATTTATAGTTTCATTTGCCAAATTTTTTTTAATACTGTATAAATTATTATATGTATGTATGTATATGTGATTGTGTATATATGTATGTATATACTTTTTTTGTGTATGTATTTGTAAATTTAATCCAAATTTCATTGCACCTACCACTATTCACTCTGCACTACCTTTGGTTGACTGGTAGAGAATGCCTTAGGAATTAAGTCCGCCAATGTAAATTTTTACATGAAGTGTAATAAATGAATTAAAAAAAAAAAATTATTATATATATACATAGTATATTTTTTATTTTAAAGAAATAATACATTTCTGGTTTATTATCTAAATTGTGTTTCAAATGAATGCGAAATGTATGTATCTATTCTTACGCTGTCTTCAACTTCGGGAGTGTTTGAATTCGTTTTTGGTTATTATCATTTAAATTTACCGTTGTACAAAGCTCTTCCTATTCTATTCCTAACCAAATCAATTATTGAAAAGTCTCTAGCAACATTAATATGTTAAGCATATAGTTATTATTAATTCATACTAGAGGTCCCGCAGTAGTCGAAATTCGACTATAATTAATTGGAATTGTACACTATTGTTTGTACACTATTATGATTGTATTTATTTTTATACTTCTATAATCACAAATTTTGCCAAGACCACACTATAAAAATATTAACAAAGATAAACAATATTTAATCTATTCTCAATTTGACAACAGACGTCAAGGACAAAAGTTTGACAATAAATAGTATGCATGCGTGTGTGCGTCAAACACATGGTATGTAATGTGTGTAATGTTTTCTTTATCGATTTAATGTATCTTTTATGCATTATTTAAAAAAAATATTAGCATTGTGCACTTCTTCTCTATATTCTCTATAAGTGTGGAAAATTTCATACTCCTCCGTCCGCGCGATTTTCGTAAAAAGGGATACAAAGTTTTTGCTTCACGTATTAATATATAGATAACTGATAGTTAATAGTAGTGAACTGATAGCTTAAATACCTAAAATTCGTCAAGAACTATCAGGCGTGCGCTCGGCCTTAGCAAATAATTAAAGATTCTTACGTTATACATATATGTTCCTATTTTACATGTGAAATAAAATCGGTTCCACTATAAAGCAATATAGGCAACAGAATGACGAGAGAAGTGACTTACTATACACCGACGTAAATTTTCAGTTTAATCAGAAATCATTTAAAAACAGATATTATATACAATCACTAGACTGTATATCGAATACAATACTTTAGTTTCAAAAAATTTATAGCATTCACAATAATTAAAGTCCGCTTTTATGCATAGATATCTAGCAACAACAAAAAAAATGTACCGGTATTTTACGTCTAGATCCCAGAATGCTTTCATTGTTCTCGTCATTCGAAAAGATAGCAAAAATATTTATTACTAACGAAACAAGGCAGCGGCTTGGCTCTGCCCCTGGCATTGCTGAAGTCCATGGGCGACGGTAACCACTCACCATCAGGTGGGCCGTATGCTCGTCTGCCTACAGAGGGAATAAAAAAAAAATAAAAAAATAAAAAAATTCTTAACAAATGTTCGCGATTGACTTCCATGGTGAAGGAATAACATCGTTTAATAAAAATTAAACCCGCAAAATTATAATTTGCGTATTGTTCATGACGATGGTGAAGAAGAAACCACGCATGACAGAATTATGATAGTTTTATTTAAATACTTGTAAAATACATTATATTATTAACAAAGATTGACGCGTGTCACGGTTGCTGGTCGACGAACACGAATCTTAGGCCGCGGGCGCATCTTCCTCCCGCTGCCTTCCCCCGTCCCCTCTCTCGCCCTGAACGTCGTGAACACGTATTAACTGATGGTAGGACTATTTCTGCTGTGAAACAGTAATACATTTCAGCTTGAAGGGTGGAACAGCCGTTATTACTATACTGAGACCTTAAAACTTATATCTCAAGGTGGGCGGCGGCATTTACGTTGTAGATTTCTTTGGGATGCAGCAACCACTTAACACCAGGTGGGTTGTCAGTTCGTTCACCCACGACAACAATAAAAAATAAATATAAAAATCACAACCTCATATTGTTCACATTGTTCTTGCATGAACGAGACTTGAAAAAGGTCCATATCGGTTGACGGCTGCTTAGCTACGCCTCTGATATGGCTGTGGTCGGTGAGCGCCACTTATAATCGGGTGAGCCGTATGCTCGTCTTCATTCAAAGCTATATTGTTATAGCTTATAGATTTAACTTTGCTTTCGGTTAATGTCCCAATAAACCTTGTTACAGATACACGTCTACGTAAACATGAATCAGTGAAACAATACATTCGGTTCAGTTTGGATCGAGCAATTAGCGCTAGACACACAAACGGATTCAACTCGGATCGCTTCAGTTAATCCGTCTGAAATAACAAACCATATCTGAGTGAATGTCTCCCTAAATGATTAAAACGGGCCCGGACGATCGACTAAGACAACAGTGAGAAACTGTGAACTTCTAACTCGTAAATGAATATCGAGTTTCTGAATGTTTTTCTCAATGAATAAATATTGCATTGAATATTGAAATTCTTTTTTAAGTCACAGCAGCAGCTTGTTACATAAATGTAGAATAGGGATTATAGCGCATAAAATAAAACCTCCACTGTTCCAAAATCTTCAGTTAATATAATAAAAAAATATCTAACACATTTTTTACGCCTTAACCGTCTGCGTCATCTTCCGATTCACTGTCATCTTGTCTGTCATGTTTTCTTATCGTTTCCTCTCAATCACATCTTAACGCTCCGTTCCACACTCTTTTCATACGTTCCATTCTTTTTCGTTCTTTCCAATCCTACATAGATGATGAAATACTAGATTCGAATACTCACATAAGGACAACAGCTAATATTTAAGCAGAATGTTGACTCTGTAAGCATTCACCCGTAATAATTTGATTCTCAACTCTATACCTAGAGTAAAAATAAATCGAATGATGATATACTTTTACGAGAGTTTTGTTTTCTTCAAATTCCTTATGTTAACATAGACATTGTTTGGCCTATTTATTAGGAAAACTAACAGCAATTCTATTACTACGATCATAATGTATATAAGGTATATTTAAATCATAGGGACTGTCTTAATGCGAGTACATTATAATATCTTTTTTTTTTTAAAAATCCTCGCCCCTACCAACTCTAAAATTTTACAGCTATCAGATATAATTGTTCGGCTTATTAAGAATGGAGCGCTACAATAAAAATCAATGCGTTATCATTAAAAAAAAACAATAAAAATTTTGGGAAAAGTATGCAAACTGCAAATGCGCGTTCAACGCAACAATTCAATTTTTTTACAGATTTCTACAAATCATCATTAATTATCACTATAGAGAAAAGCAGGAAATTAAGTCTTAGGAAAGGGCAGCTTTGTGCTGGCAGCCAACATGTTCTTAAGTGGTTATTGTAATTCACAGGTACAAATAATTCCGCTGCCGGCCTCAAAACGTGAGATTAAAATCTAGGCTAACGGCAGAAATAGGTAAGCACCTATTCAATTATAATTTTTATTGCTTAAATCGGTGGACGAGCTCCCGGCTCAGCTGATGTTATGTGGTCACCGTATCCCATAGACATCAACCACGTCAATGCTGCCGCCCATCTTGAGACATGAGTTCTAAGTCTCCGTTTTTGCAGTATAACGGGTACCCTACCCTTCAAATCGAAAAGCATTACTGCTTCATGGCAGAAATTGCCAGGGTGCTGGTACCCATTCGTGCGGCCTCATATAACGTCCTACCACCAGTAATTACGCAATTTTTTTTTTTTTACTTGTTGTTATTCTTTCAGCTTTGAGTTAATTCGTGAACCAAGTAAGTATTTCATTAGAAAAATTGTTCTTGCCTGCGGATTCAAATACCAGCACAGTTGCATCGCTTGATACAAATGCATATCCAGTAGACCAAGATGACTTCAACATACCATACAATATATCATTCCATGAAAATCCAATAGGTATTTATTTCAAATAGTACATCAAATATCACATGAAATATTACATCTCGTATACCTGCGAGGCATAAATTAGATTGAAAATGTACTTTAGTTTTAATGTACTATAAACCATGTGACTATATTCAAGATTTACATAATTGCACCTAAACCAAAGTCTCTCTGGAGATCTCTAGAGAAATGAAATATTCCGATAGAGGCACCCGTCACGTGCGGACGTGCTCATCGACCACTCGTTCGCCCGGTCTTTGTTCGCCCGGCTTTTGTTAGCCCGGCCATTGTTCGCGCGGCCTGTGATCGTGATACATCTGCCGACCAAGTGTTTTTCCTGGAAGCTTTTATTTGTTTCGTTTTAGTTATTTTTGTGTTCGTGGTACATTTGCCGACAAAGTGGTTTCCTGCAAGTATTTATTTGTTTTGTTTCTTTTTGTTATTTTTGATTTGTTTTGCTTTTTCTTTGTCCTGTAGTAATCGCGCCGCATTGCCACCTGTGTTCAATAGAACCGCTCAGGTCCGAGAAGTTGGGGCCTCGCCGCAAGGCGAGTGTTTTCTAAGACCCAGGGTAGCCCCACCTGGGCACGTAGACATCATGGACGCTGTATTTGCGGAATTTCTCCGGCTTCGCTACCCAAAGCTCACTTCCGAGTTTCAGGCCTTCAAGGCCGATCACACCGCGAGCCCTCTCGTAGACTCCGCCGAGNAAAAAAAAAAAAAAAAAAAAAAAAAAAAAAAAAAAAAAAAAAAAAAAAAAAAAAAAAAAAAAAAAAAAAAAAAAAAAAAAAAAAAAAAAAAAAAAAAAAAAAAAAAAAAAAGAAATGAAATTTGAAGAACAAGGCAACCAGACGAGTTATTCGAATAAATACAAAAAGGAATTTGCAAAAAAAAATGGTCTGACTTTGTTTTCGAGATATATTTTAAGTTATGCAGATCTTTCAAGGCAATTGATTCCCATAACGTCAGCAAACCGTACGGTAGGATCAGCGTAACCATGATTACCTCTGGGACTCGTCTTCATGCATTCGCAATGGGGTCGACTTAACATAATGTGGTTACTTCGTTATTTTCGTGCCTCCATGGATATGTTTTCCGTATATCATATCTAACTTCAACTTAATAAGTCTTTACCAGACTTTTCGTCGGTTTGTGTTTGTACACATTAACCTCCCTAGTGACTGAATAAATTATGATATGGTATTCGCCGACAAACTCGGGTCAACATTTAGTATTTATTTTAGTACAAAAGGTATCTTATTAGAGTATCTTAATGATCTCTCGATTTATTTATCAGAGGACTAGCTGACCCGGCAGACTACGTAGTGCCTCAATCGATAAATAAAAGACCTAAACTTTTGTATAAAATAAATTTAAAACAAACAAAAGGAATCCGTCCGACGGGGGTTACATCAAGGAGAAAACAAAATTGTTATTTTGATTTCATTCCGAGCATTTTGATATTGATCTACCTTTTAAACCTTCTCTGGACTTCCACAAATAATTCAAGACCAAAATTAGCCTAATCGGTCCAGCCGTTCTCGAGTTTTAGCGAGACTAACGAACAGCAATTTATTTTTATATATATAGATTCAGTTAGGCAAGTACGGCCTGTATTGGCGATACCTTGACATATTATTCTACGGCGCGGTAGTTTCTGCGAAGCTCTGCTCGTTCTAGGGACAGGGTTAGCAAATTCTCTCAGGTTCAGTCCGTGAGCTCACCTAACTCTTAAATTCGGCATTAGGGCGTCAAATTTTTGTATGTACGTAGCCGTTTAAATCTGTTTTAATTTTTTGTTTAAATTTATGACTAACGCGATTATATTAGTTACAATCGCAGAGGTCGAACAGACATAAAATCTACAGTTTCGCAGCTACGCCCTCTCCTCCAATTTCAATTTAATCTGAAAAATTGATTTCTGTTATATCATAATATATATTAATAGTGTAAATATCGTTAATTGGTGAGTTGAGAAGTGCGCGTTTGGGATGGCCTGAACATGTGATGAGACGAAATGACAATGAGGTTGGTAAGAGAATGTTAATTGTGATTGTGGAAGTATATAGAGGAAGAGGTAGATCTAAGAAGAAATGGATGGATTGCGTGAAAGACGATATGCGTAAAAGGGTATATGTTAGAGGTGTATGGAAGGAGAAACTTTTTTTATTGCCCTTGTAGGCAGACAAGCATACAGCCCACCTGATGGTGAGTGGTTACCGTTGCCCATGGACTTCAGCAAGGCCAGGGGTAGAGCCAAGCCGCTGCCTAAAACATGTTGCGCCATCCCCGGGTGACTTTTTTTTTTTATTGCTTAGATGGGTGGACGAGCTCACAGCCCACCTGGTGTTAAGTGGTTACTGGAGCCCATAGACATCCACAACGTAAATGCGCCACCCACCTTGAGATACAAGTTCTAAGGTCTCATGTATAGTTACAACGGCTGCCCCACCCTTCAAACCGAAACGCATTACTGCTTCACGGCAGAAATAGGCAGGGTGGTGGTACCCACCCGCGCGGACTCACAAGAGGTCCTACCACCAGTAATTACGCAAATTATAATTTTGCGGGTTTCATTTTTATTACACGATGTTATTCCTTCACCGTGGAAGTCAATCGTGAACATTTGTTGAGTACGTATTTCATTAGAAAAATTGGTACCCGCCTGCGGGATTCGAACGCCGGTGCATCGCTCAACACGAATGCACCGGACGTCTTATCCGTTAGGCCACGACGACTGGGAGAAGGGCAGGGGAATGATGATTGTTAAGTCGAGATGAAAAGAAATAATGGAGGCAAAAGAATAACGTGATGCATACAATGCTTCCTCACGTAATTGTCCATAAAATACGAGAAAAATAGGCAGGTACTCCCACTCATTCTCATAAACATCTTTCAAACGGTTAAATCGTTACGTTATTCGAATGCAGTATTTACAAAACGAGTTATTTTGACTTAAATTTACTTTCACGTATATAATAATGTATTTACATAATAAGATAATGTGGAATATCACTATAGCATCACAAACACACAAAAGCGGGAATTTACAAATCAACAAACTCCCACAAAACGCAAATCAACGAACACAAACCCATAAAAGTTCCGCCGTTTACTTTACCCCGTATTTCGGTTAGGCAAAAACTTAATTACGTATTGAAACGAGCGTTCAGCGCGAGGGGGCGCCGCGGTCGACCCGCTGCCGGCTCCCGGCGAGCTCGACGGTAACGCGTCAAACTGACAAATATTGTTACGATTGTTACAACCAGTCCACGTTGCTGTTTGCTTATTGTTACGGTGTAAATAAAATTGCTACAGTAAAACTTTAGGGAGAGAACGCTTATTGAGGACGAAGTTTTAAGTAGGCGTAGTGACTTCGCAAACGTTATTGTTAATATAGAATTAACAGTACTAAAATCATTTAACTTCGTTACCGAATTGCAAGATTGTTAAACACACACGACAAGTGTACCCATCTGTTTCATATAAATTTATCCAATTAAGAAATTGATTTACATTTGTTGGTGAGAAAGAGCAGACAAGTAGGTAGTGGTGTACGAAAATTTTATGTTTTATTATTTCCTATGAGATTGTTTTTTAAATAACGGCTATTGAAGTGAGTGTGGTGGCAGTATTGCTACGTGACCGCATATTGCAGGTAATCGTACATTGTTAGGTTGGTAGCGTGTGTGCATAGACAGTATTAAAAACATATTTTATTGGGTTATATAAAAAAAAACAGCTCATTCTCGCTTGTAAAATATATTAGACACAAATGAAGCTATCAGTTACTGTACGTGAAATAGCTAGCTACCTTGACCTTTTGTTTGTTTTTCAAGGCTATAAAAAAACACAAAAGTCAGCAGAACCTTATATGTCCACGGAAGACTGTGACTTCAGTAGCTCATATCCAATGAGCAAACTTAATAGGCACCAACTAGTACAATATCCATTCGGATGGGACTAACACCACGCTCCGTGGGCATCGATTATTCTTCCTACACGCCACAAAAAGAACCCAATCGTCACATAACATCTATAGCAAACAATTACATTAGATTTTGTGAAAATCCAACATATTTTGATTACAAATAATATGAACGTAGATTAATGTATTATAACTATGTAAGAGATTTTCGTATCATAGCTGTTTTCTTAGATGAAAAATTACCTTACCGCTGATCTAATCTGTATTAGGTTGATTACAGATTTAGTTGATTGATGCAACACATAAAATACGACCAATCAACTTTATGGTACTAAATCAAATCAAATCAAATCAAAAATTTTTTATTCAACATAAATGAAAGTACATACTTGTTGAACCTCAAAAGAACTACCGCCAATTCACAAGAACTAGCCTCCGTCCCGAGAAGAATTGGCAAGAAACTCAGCGGGAATGTTTTTTTTTTTTTAAATATTAGATTATTTTTTAATATAAGGTTTTTTTAAATATTCATTTTTACATGAGTATAATAACATAACAATTATTACAATATTGAAATGCCCGGAGCGAGCAACTCATTCCCACGTTGTGCAATCTTCTAGATAATCATTGACTTTTATAGTAAGCTTTATTGCACAGATGTTCTTTAATAGTTTTCTTAAACCTATGTATATGTAGGTTCTGAACATCTTGTGGGATTTTGTTGTACAGGCGCACAGACAAACACCGGAATGAATTTCGTATCTTATGTAACCTACTCATCGGCACAACAAGCTTGTGTTTGTCCCTAGTATTTCTATTATGTATGTCCGACATTTTAGGATACTCCTCAATACGAACATACATCAAATTTTCAAAGATGTACTGGGATGGCATAGTGAGAACTTTAATTTCTTTAAATTTTTCCCTCAGGGATTCCCTTGAATGCATGTTATAAATAGCACGTATAGCTCTTTTCTGCAGAATAAATACTATTTCTACATCGGCCGCATTGCCCCATAGCAAAATGCCATAGGACACGACACTGTGGAAGTAACTAAAGTAAACTAAACGAGCTGGATGGAAAAAAGAACTGTGCAGACTGTTCAACGTAGAATTAACGAAAATTTGCCACATTGATTTGGTATTTTTATTTAGATACTTTTTATTGCTTTAAAGGGCAAACGAACATATGAGGGATTTGATTGTGCAAAGTCATAGACACAGCTGAGCTACTCTGCCTATATTAGGACTTTTTAACTGGTTTAAAAAAGGATATGCCATAGCGCTAATGAAGCAACCAGAAGGTAATTCATTACAGAGCAGGGTTATACGTGGAAAAAACTCTGAAAATGAACTGTGAATGAGCGGAGTGGTTCCAGGTGGTATGAATGAACACTGTTCTGGAGGGGGCAGTGGTACACTCATATAATAGAGATGAAGGGTTCTCTTTGTCCAGGCGCGTAGTACCACGTCGCTCTGTTGAATATTCCTAACATATTAGAAACCCACTTATCCTTTCAATTTTATATTACCTTCTAAATTAAATCAATATTGAGCAGCGCTCGAAATATAATATCTACCCCGAGAATACCCATACTCTTGGAAGGTTGAAGGGATATTCCTCGGAATTGTGGCGCCTTGTCAAAGTGGTTCTTGTTCGCAGAAATCGCAAACCTAAATATTCGAAGGGTTAAACTGAACTAAATTCAATTCGCCCCATTTGGAAATCCACCCCTAAGAGCTCTACACTTCAGATACAAGTGTCGATCGTATCTCATAACCGTGTTCCGAGGGCAAAAAAAACATGAAACAGTTATTTCGAAAAACGATGTTTTATTTTCCAAAATATATATTTTTTGGTACCAAGGAAATCAGATAGCGTTCTCTAGAGGCCTTTCATGCTAAACACGGGCTCAATTTGAGGCTAAAATAGAAAAAAAAAACTTTTTTTTTTAATTACCCGAATGTTTTGCAAAAGGGCTCCGTTTTGTTATATTTTTAAACGGAAATTCGTATGAAAGAGTTCCAGGCATCAGACATCTGCAGCGGGTCCGTTTTCCCAACACGATAGCAATCATAATACATTATTTACCAGTAAAATCTCCCGTTTCGGAGCACAGGGCGTGAAAACATTTTTCACGGTTCATTAAATATGTATAAATCGTTCGTAAAGGCTGGGTCAGTGTTGTTTCCGATGCAATCTAAGTTTTGGTTCGTTTCTCTCGGGTATCTAATGATTTATAATGCCGTAAAAGGATGGATTAATGATTTTATTTAGGTTCCGGGCTACCGTAAGTTGAATTATGTTTACGAGTACTCACGGTAGTTTGTTGGATATTTGCTAGCGTGCCTATGCTTATAACAGAGAAGACAAAATAAACCTTATTCCGGTGTTATTGAGACATCCCTTTTGATTCACTATGTGTTGCCCACAAGAAGATTTGTTTGTTTAATTGACCTATCTCGATTTTAAGATTGTCTACTTAATTGTACGAATCAAAGATATCAAATAAGTCCTAGACATATTTAAAACTATGTTATTATCAGTATTTCAAATACTTGATCACTTTTCATGATCAGTAATCTTAATTATACTTGTAATAACCCTTAAAATGTATAGCAGTAGGTTGTTATTGTTATTGATATCTATGAATACACACTGGCTTAATTATTAGTCCGAATAATGGTAAAAATAGTATTTTAAATAGGACTAATTAGCTGTGCCATCCTACTCTTCGGAAAGCAGGGCTACTTCACGACAGTAATAGGTAAATAGGTCTGGAAATAGGTATTCATTTTGTCGAGTTGGAGTCGCAGTAGCCTACATGATAAGACGCCTGGTTTACTTGTATCGAGAGATGCGCCAGTGCCGGGGATCGAATCCCGCAGGAAGGTACCAATTTTGGTAATAAAATACGTAGATACTTAACAAATGTTCACCAATGATTTCCACGGTAAAGGAATAACATTGTGTAACAAAAATGAAATCCGCAAAAATTATAATTCGCGCAATTACTGATGGTAGGGCGTCTTGTGAGCCCGCGCCGGTAGGTACAACCATCCTGCCGGTTTCTGCCGTAAACCAATAATGCGTTTCGGTTTGAAGGGTGGACCAGCCATTGTACTGTAAAAGTGAGACTTAGATTTAATGTCTAAGGACGAGTGTCGACGGTTATTGATGTACGAGGGTTCCGGTTACCATTATATACCAGGTGAGCCGTGAGCTTATCCACACATCTAGGCAATAAAAAATAAAAAAGTGACTGTACCGATAATCCGTGAAAATAGCCCGATAATGAGGCTACTGGCAGATCGGTGGACATATAAAAGTGGTAGGCATATAAAAACATGCATTCTCACAATATAGGGCAATGTTGTTGGAACCCACTTCTAAAAGATAGCTGAGTCTCGTTTATCAAAATGAGCCTTCATAGAGCTCAGCTTCGGAGGGTCTCGGGAGACTTTTAAGCGGACCATAATGTTGCGGCGCTTTGATACTGTAGAATACAAATAGTACATCAATGTTACCAACATAACAATGAAAACATATATATTTTTATTTTTATATGAACACATGCTAACCCGGCAGACTTCGTAGTGCCTCAATCGATAAATAAAAAACCTAAACTTTTGTATAAAATAAACTTAAAACAAACAAAAGGAATCCGAATTTTCATATTTATGTACCTTTTAAACCTTCCCTGGACTTCCACAAATAATTCAAAACCAAAATTAGCCAAATCGGTCCAGCCGTTCTCAAGTTTTAGCGAGACTAACGAACAGCAATTCCTTTTTCAATTTTTTTTTATTGCTTAGACGTGTGGACGAGCTCACAGCCCACCTGGTGTTAAGTGGTTACTGGAGCCCATAGACATCTACAACGTAAATGCGCCACACACCTTGAGATATAGTTCTAAGGTCTCAGTATAGTTACAACGGCTGCCCCACCCTTCAAACCGAAACGCATTACTTCACGGCAGAAGTAGGCAGGGTGGTGGTACCTACCCGTGCGGACTCACAAGAGGTCCTACCACCAGTAAAAACTTGGTATCTGCCTGTGGAATTTGATCACTGACATAATCAAAGTACACCGGGCATCTTATCTTTTAGGTCACGGCGACTTATAATATAACTATAACGCAGGGTAGTTTACTAGAGTGTTCCCTTTTTCAAACTGCGTGAACCATAACCCTTTCAAAACGCAAAGAATATATAAACTAGATAAATGAACGCAATTTTCCTCAAAACGTATATTGTTATTGTAAAATGAAACAGCCTTTTCGTGACTTGTATTACATTACATTATTTGACGATCGTCTGGTGTAGTGGTAAGTGACATGGTCACTACACAAGGGGGTCGCGGGTTCGAATCCCGCCAAGGCAAGATATTTGTATGATAAATACAAATGTCTTTTCAGGGTTATGGATGTATCTTAAATATATGTATGTGTATTATTAAAATCTTACATTTATTTCCGTTATCTGGTACCTGTAACACAAGTTCTTTACGAACTTATCACGGGACCAGTTAACGTGGCGTGATTGTTAATTGATGAATGTGATGATGAATATTTATTTATTTTATTATTATTATTATTATTATTATATTTAGATGTTAGATGATGTTTTCGAGCATAGCTATGTCGGTATGTCTTGTTCGTTAAATGTAGAAAACAAATATTTGTGGAGTTGTTTGCGTTCTACGTGTTTGCGACCCGTTCATCCGATTATGTGGAGCGTTGAGCTAGTTCTCAAATAAGAATCAGCATACGTTTGATGTCTACTCTATAATATTTGTTATAGATGTGAAAATGAACTTGTTCGTAGCCCTGTCGTGTCTTAACTACTTAAGATATGATAATGGAGTTTTGCGTACGCGATGGCCAAAAAAAGAGAACGTAGACACATTTTACAAAAAAAAAAAAAAATTAGGTACATTAATCATTAACGAACATTAAACTTTTTTGCACTCCCGCCGTATAAATATCAACATTTAAATATTAATAGATATTAAATAAACTGTATCTTAATAACAAAATAAACTTTGGAAGATAAAAAAGTAGATTTTATAACTGGTATCAATGTTTCCAGGCGCAAAGAAAAATAATCGAAGCCTCGACTCTCGTAATCTGCTATAATTTTTTTTATAAATTAATATGCCTTAAAATAAATTAATATGTTGAATTCACAGCCTGTGTACTCAAAGACCGAACGAAGACAAATAGGTGATTGAGACAAATATGGTTATAAGATTTTTCTCTTGTGTTATGGCTACTGTGTTGTGATCCATACGAAACTATATTTACATAGAAACTCCAAAATTTATTTAACAAGTTAATATTAGTATTTAACAAATAATTTGAGTCACGGTCACGTAGAAAATTGGTCAAAGACATGATTTCTAATATATATATTTTTTACTAGCTGACCCAGCAGACTTCGTTGTGCCTCAATCGAGAAATAAAATACCTAAACTTTTGTATAAAATAAACTTAAAACAAACAAAAGGAATCCGTCCGATGGGGGACACATCAAAGGAAAAACAAAATTGTTATTTTTATTTAATCCGAGCATTTTCATATTTATCTACCTTTTAAACCTTCTCTGGACTTCCACGAATAATTCAAGACCAAAATTTGCTAAATCGGTCCTGCCGTTCTCGAGTTTTAGCGAGACTAACGAACAGCAATTCATTTTTATATATATAGATAGATAGATAGATTGCTTAGATGGATGGACGAGCTCACAGCCCACCTGGTGTTAAGTGGTTACTGGAGCTCGTAGACATCTACAGCGTAAATGCGCCACCCACCTTGAGATATAAGTTCTAAGGTCTCAAGTATAGTTACAACGGCTGCCCCACCCTTTACTGCTTCACGGCAGAAATAGGCACGGTGGTGGTACCTACCCGCGCGGACTCACAAGAGGACTCACACTCATATTCTCAATAATATTTTTTTATTGTAGTATAATGTTAATTTTTAGATGTCTTAATTTAACACACAATAATACATAATAGCATGATGTGTTTTTTAAAGCACTGCAATTTACGATAAATGGTGGTACAATGTGGTTTCTGAATAAAGCTGAACATCATTTTTATTACAAATATAATTATTATTTCAAGATAATGTCTTTTTTTTTTAAATCAATCGAAAGGAATTATTTCAGGAATAAAAAATAAAACAAAAACTTATATAAATAGAATAATATATTAAGTAAAATAAGAACATCATATTTAAGAGTTACTAACGAAATCAAACAATCTTGTTACACGATTTCAATTTACCGTAAAAATAAACTTTTTTGCGAAGTTGATAACAAAATTATTTTTTCTCCTTAATTAGGAATTAATCTCAAAGAAATCAAAACTTATTGTAATGCAAGTATACATACACATCATCATCATTATCCTGCCTTTCTCCCAGTCACCTGGGGTCGGCGCAACATGTTTTCTCCTTCCATACTCTTCTATCATATACCATTTCTTCGCTCACTCCCCTCTTACCCATATCGTCTTTCACACAATCCATCCATTTCTTCTTAGGTCTACCTCTTCCTCTATGTCCTTCCACATTCATAGTTAACACTCTCTTACCAACCTCATTTTCATTTCGTCTCATCACATGTCCATACCATCCCAAACGCGCACTCCTCAGCTTCTCTGTCACAGGTGCCACTTTCAGACTTCCTCTAACATCTTCAATCACATATTAAGTATACATACACATGCATGCATATACCTATATACATACATAGCTCACCAAAAGTCAGTATTAAAAACCCTATGAAACGCATTCAATACATAATCAAAACGCTAAGGTATAATTAAAATTAAAATAGGAATGCCTGTTATCAACATACAGATCAGTGGCCCAAGCAAAACAACAAAACTAGATATAATGTAATAAATACAATTATAAAAGTATCATCTCAAGTCGCCTTTGATTATTAAAAAAAAAACGAACAAAACCTGCTTTTTAAGACTTTTTTTTTAATTTCACAATATCGAAAAGTTCCTAAAACTTAAATTAAATTGTAAGACGCTTTAGACAATATCCGAGCGAAGGTTCACGTTTTAGCAATGTCAAGAATTATTTGCTTGTATCTTTTCCATCCAACAGGCCGTCGNAAAGTATCATCTCAAGTCGCCTTTGATTATTAAAAAAAAAACGAACAAAACCTGCTTTTTAAGACTTTTTTTTTAATTTCACAATATCGAAAAGTTCCTAAAACTTAAATTAAATTGTAAGACGCTTTAGACAATATCCGAGCGAAGGTTCACGTTTTAGCAATGTCAAGAATTATTTGCTTGTATCTTTTCCATCCAACAGGCCGTCGCTTGTTTATAAATAACTTTTTTAATTTAGCTACGTAAAATATTCCGGAATTTCGGGAAATTTTATTAGACGTACAATTCGTACTTGTCCATATGGGGTTTTATATTGGTTTCATTGATGGTGAAAACGTAATTACGTACTTTGGTTTCATTGTAACACTTCTTATAGCTTGACATGTATGTATGTTTCTTTGTTCAATATTTATTTATTCAGCTTTATGCACCAAAGTGCAGTGGCGGACCTAATGCCTAAGTCATTCTCTATCAGTCAACCAAGGGTGGTGTAAAGGGTTCTGTGGCAGGTGTATTTCTTTTTGAGAGATATGAAAAATAATAACAATACTATATACCTATACAAATACTCATACAGTATACATACACAAACACAACATTAGTTGTAATTAACGGATTCTTTGAATGTCAATTTCACTGACTTCAAGACTTCAGTGCAAACAAGAGTGCAGTGATGTCGTATGATAGGCCGGAATGGAAAATAGAACGTGCTGTACCAATCCCATATAGTGGCAAAAAAAAAAAAAGAAGAATCAAAATAGAATCAAATAAACTATCTTTGACTATAATTGAATTCAATCACATCGAAAGATATGCAGTATTTACTGGCCCGAATATATCTCCAACGAAAGTCTCAAATGAGTTTGTATTGAAACACGGATATACGATGATGTCATGACTAAACAAGAGTAGACAAACTTGAGAGTATTAAGCGGTAGGCAGCGGCTTGGCTCTGCCCTTGGCATTACTGAAGTCCATGGGCGACGGTAACCACTCACCATCAGGTGAGCCGTATGCTCGTCTGCCTAAAAAGGCAATAAAAAATAAAAATAAAAACCCACAGTGAAGCCCATTCATTGCTCAAAATAGAACGCAACAGCTAAGCGATGAAAACTCTCTTTGTCCCACCTAAGGAATTTGTGCATTTTAAGGAACATGATTATTTTAGCAATGCCTCTTCGTAAATAGCGCTACAATTTTGGCGACCGGAAGATAACTATTATTATTCTTATCATTAGACAGACATAATGCGTTCTATTGTCTCCTATAATTTAATTTAATTTAATTATTTACCTATATAATAGTTATTTAATATTTTGATATTAACAGTTTTAAGAAATATTGAAATATTGAGTACTAGTTACTTCAATAAGTTATCTAAATATTAATACGTGAAGCAAAAACTTTGTATCCCTTTTTACGAAAATTGCGGGGACGGAGTAGTATGAAATTTTCCACACTTATAGAGAATATAGAGAAGAAGTGCATAATGCTAATATTTTTCTTAAATAATGCATAAAAAATACATTAAATCAATAAAGAAAACATTACAGACACTACCATGTATTTGACACACACACATATACTCTTTGTTTATTGTCAAACTTTTGGTCTTGACGTCTGTTGTCAAATTGAGAATAGATTAAATATTGTTTGTCTTTGTTAATATTTTTTATAGTGTAGTCTTGACGAAATTTGTGATTATAGAAGTATAAAATACAATCATAATAGTGTACAAATTTACAATTCCAATGAATTATAGTTGAATTTCGACTACTGCGGGACCTCTAGTATTAATAGATTTTCATTTGCTTTGTCGTTTTCCGAAAATTCGCTACATCAGGAGGACTATTGCATCATTACTTACCGACCCATTACTTAATTCTTGTAACAAAAATCGCAGTATATAGGGGTTCTTCGAGTAGTGACCAAATTTTCTTATATCATTATGCATAAGTTAATTTGACCGACCCGATCGATGCTCACCGAAAAAAAGCTCTTTTTCCATTTGGAGTTTTGCAAATACATATTATAAAGCTCGAAGTTTCGAAGTACGTCTACAAAAATCAGTTAGCGCTAATTTTACAATGTTTTCTTCTGTATTACGGATTAATAACGGATATTACGGATGAAAATATTATTACGGATTAATCTCACGTTTGTTATTCGAAGCGCCGTAAAAGATAAAAGAAAAAACGTAAAAATAAACCGTAAAAATAGTTTTAATTATAGTTACGGTACTTAATTCGTATGATTTCGAAACAAGTTCCTTTTTTAAATTCTTTGCAGTACACAAAAGACGCACACACACACTTACATCTTCTCTCACATTTCATTCTCTCACATTTTCGCTTTCGTACAGATTTATTATTGAGTGTACGCATGAATTCCTTCTCGAATCGGATGCCGGACGGATAATACGAGAGAATCGTTTCTCAAACGAAACATACGTTGAAAAATACGTGTCTACACACTTCTAAGACTTATGACCTAATCGTTTAGTGCACTATTCAAAGAACATCAAAACTGAATTAATTTTGTGTGTGTTTTAATTTATTTTTATACTTCAGGTATTATTGTATAACAAAAATATTTATTTGTTACTAGCTGACCCGGCAGACTTCGTAGTGCCTCAATCGATAAATAAAAGACCTAAACTTTTGTGTAAAATAAACTTAAAACAAACAAAAGGAATCCTTCCGACGGGGGACACATCAAAGAAACAACAAAATTGTTACCATTATTCAATTCCGAGCATTTTCATATTTATCTACCTTTTAAACCTTCTCTGGACTTCCACAAATAATTCAAGACCAAAATTAGCCAAATCGGTCCTGCCGTTCTCGAGTTTTAGCGAGACTAACGAACAGCAATTCATTTTTATATATACAGATAGATTAGGTACCTTGTTACAAACAAAAGACAAGTGCGCGCCTTTCTTTACGCCAAGTATGGATAGATGAGCAGGATAAATATCTTATTTCTCAATGAACTACGTCGGATGATAAGAATCGGATTCATAGGGAAAAAGTCAGAGTAGGACAACAAAAATCATAAATGTACACTGACTGTATCACACTTTTGAACGCGCTTCGTTGAATTTGTCGATACTGTCTGTTTCACGTTAAAACATACGGTCTATGATTCAACATTTGTTATAGTTTCACTCCTGCTATAATTAACGAAGACTATGTTTACGTATAACAAACATTGATCAATTACATCATTCGCAACGTAAATTCAACTCTTTATGAAAATTGTTTTTTTGTTTATATATAAATATTCAGAAAGGAGCCCCGAACATGACCGCCACGCATTTCGAACGTTTTTCAGGTCAGGCAGATTACGATCAAACACCGAACGTTACTTTTTATTACAAACTTCGTGAACGTCTTTAGCGTTGACGCGAGAAGTTTGGAACTAGTTTCTGACCTTTCACCTTTGTGGCGGTTTGGCGATTGGCGTTTATTACCGTGCCGATTTCCGGGCTCGCGTCGAACGAACTTATCGTCGCTTATATTTATATATTAGGTATTTCGTAAGTCAATTTATACTTGGAAAGGATTTCACGTTCAGATTTTATGTCATTGTCGATACATTACCGCGTCGCACACATGACGAGCGCGCAACGGTTTTGACTTTCGAATTCAAAGTTTCACGTTGCGAACAAAAAAAACCAATCTTATAAATAAATTAAAAATGAGCGACTAAACTCACCGGCAAAATATCGATCTCGGGACGAAACGAAAGTTCAATCGATTTCACATAAAAAGTGTAAAGTTTGAGTGGTGAGGTGCGAGGCGGCGATCGCGTTGAGGCGTGCGCATGGTCGCGTGCACACGGGCGGCCGGCGCGGGGCGCGACGCGGACTGGCCCGGGCGGGGTTGCCGCCGCGCCGCCGCGTTTCCTTGCCCTAAATTCGCGTTACAAGCGGCCGCGGCACGGTAATTGTCGTACCGCTGCCTGCAGCCGTGACGGCCGCACGCCCTATCGATTCGACACGAGGCGCGTACGTTCCGTGAAAGTAAAACTTAACTCGATCGAATGCGATGCGGTCAACGGTTCGCTGACGAAAACGCGATCCCGATGTTTTCTAGGTCACAAACTCGATTAAAACTTCATATTGATTCTTTACCTTTACCGAAAGCCGATCACGTCGTAACTACTAATGGAATGGACCGATTGTGATTGAANGCCCTATCGATTCGACACGAGGCGCGTACGTTCCGTGAAAGTAAAACTTAACTCGATCGAATGCGATGCGGTCAACGGTTCGCTGACGAAAACGCGATCCCGATGTTTTCTAGGTCACAAACTCGATTAAAACTTCATATTGATTCTTTACCTTTACCGAAAGCCGATCACGTCGTAACTACTAATGGAATGGACCGATTGTGATTGAAGCAAATAATATTAAGTCGATTCAACGATGTTTTCTTTATCGTGAATTTATAATTTTCACGGTCGCATTCAATCGATTAAAGAAATTGAATTTTTACATATATTATACACGTAATGTTTAATTTTCACATGACAACACAAATGCCACTCCAACTTCTGAAACTATGGAACAGGGAACAACAAAAACATAATGCTACGCTTTGTCTTCGTTCGGCTTTGTAGCGCGTGCTACGTAATGCTACGGCCGCTACATGAGCATCTCTACGAGAACGCTACGATGACTATTACCTTTGCTACGGAAAGAAATACATAAAATATGTGAAAATTTAAGTTCATTTTTGATGCTTATGTTTGAGAATAATCGTAAATACACCGTATCTTTTGCTTAATATGCTAGTTTGCTTTTTTTAATATTCTAGTACTATGTATCTCACATAACGATACCAAAAATTAACCTCTTTTGTTTTTCGAAGCACTATTTCATTTCAAAGATGTTTTCACCATTTCAATAGTTAGTTGAAATAGCAAGATTAAGCAAAATGAACTACACAATTTTAATCGGAAATATTGAGTCGAATAGCAATGAATTATTTGGCTGGATTCAATGATAGTATTTATCGTTTATTTCAGCTAGTTTTCTTGTGTTTTATTTGAAAATTTTAATTTATAACTCTTATTTCCATATTTTTTTAAATACTTTATAATTCAGGATTCAGCAAACGAAAGATTTCTAAGTAAAAAGTACCAAGTTATAGGTAATTCACTATACAATAAAAACTGACTTTTTATACTTTAAGGCTCTAATATGTGTTCTAAATTTAAAAACTTTAACACATTACGTAGTAAATTCAGATAATCAAATGAATCAGTAAAAATATATCTAATAACAAAAGTATTATCTATTTCTGTCCGTCAAACTAACGCAATTATGTATTTAGTAGGCTGTTTCCCAGTACTGGTTGCTACCAGCGCTTTATCTATTGCAACGAATGAGCACGATACTAATGCAATTGAAACTGTCTTTATATCTGAACTTGAGAGAGGACTTTGAATTAATTGTATCCATTGGCAGTGTTAGCTCCTTAGTTTGGTCGCGAATTTAGAAGAACATTTACGCTTTAAGAACAGCTGTCAATCAGATTTTGAGCCCACGTGTCAAGGACCACTTACCATCCACGCTACAGTACCTATGTTCTTTAGTAACCTAGCCAAGTTTGACATTCAGTTCGGTTAGAACTAATTTACTTCTGTAGACTTCTGTTTTCACTGGTAGTACTTCTCGTACATTGACGGGACTACATCATTAACATTCTTTGGTAAGACGTCTTGTGAGTCCGTACGGGTAGGTACCATCACCCTGTCTATTTCTGCAGTGAAGCAGTAATGCGTTTTGATTTGAAGGGCGGGGTAGCCGTTGTACTGTTAAAAGTGAGACCTTAGAACTCATGTCACAAGGTGAGCATCGGTATTTACGTTGTAGATGTCTATGGGCTGTGGTAACCACTTAACACCAGGTGGGCAGTGGGTTCGTCCACCCAAAAAAGACACAAAATTTAAATTATTAAAACTACCCCAATATCAGTGGCTGGGTGCTGTGGCGGCACGGGTAGCTTTACACTCACCACGCCTGCTTCTGCTGCAAAACAGTAGCTCCTTCAGTTTTGAAAGCTTAGATGGGCGTTGGCGTAATGTTGACTAATCGACTTCGTGTTTCAATGGGAGTGACGGCATTCTCGGTGTGTCGTCTATAGGCTCTGATAACCTCCTAGCACCAGAAAGGCCGAAATATCATTAGTAAAAAAAAAATTGTTTTTTAAAATAAGCTTTAACGAAAATTAGGTATGCCGTTATCTTTTTGCCGCAACACTGCCTTCTTCTGCGATGTGTTTATTTTCAACCTCACTGTAGACATTGAGACGTAGCTTTCAAAAGACACGAAACAACAAGAGATTATAATACAATTAAAACTAACCGTTAATCCCAGATTAAATATTTTCAATTTGTAATTTGTGACGGGTCAGCCGTTGTAACTATACTGAGACTTTAGAACTTATATCTCAAGGTGAGTCGTGCATTTACGTTGTAGATGTCCATGGGCTGTGAGCTCGTCCACCCATCTAAGCAATAAAAAATAAAAGTTTTCGTGGTCACGGACAGCCGAGCTATGATTCGTCGATATTTAAATGCTATGCAGACTTGCGTCAAATGTTCGACATTTACGTTTCTCTGCTCACATGAAGAACTAATAGCATATTTATTGCGTTTTCATTTTCACGATAAGCGAATCCGGACTTTAGATAAGCACCAACCATCTTCTCTATTAATATTATGACATTTTTGTTTAAATCATTAACCTCGCGTACCTTTCGTGGAATTAGCTTGTTTTCTTTATTGAGTATTGGGATTTTGTTAAGCCTTATGAATGGTTGGCGAGATTGTCTGAAGCATTCTCAAAAAAAACGAACATGTGCATTCGATTATTCTTGACTAGCGACCCGCCCTCGCTTCGCTTCCGAAACTGTTATTTATTATTAATTTCTCCACTATTTAATGGATATTATACATATAAACCTTTCTCTTCAATCACTCTATCTATTAAAAAAAATCGCATCAAAATCCGTTGCGTAGTTTTAAAGATTTAAGCATACATAGCGACAGACAGATATAGGGATAGAGAAAGCGACTTTGTTTTATACTATATAGTGATGTCCGTAATGGGCTCGTTGACTTAATCCGAAATGTGGATCTTAGTCTGTTCTATTTGTAAGAAGCTACAGTCGCAGTGCAGACACCAAGAGTCGAGATATGCTACACTTAAAATATCATACAAACTTAAAGACTAGAGCTTAAAACACCTTATAGATAAATGCTTAAATATATTCCGGAGTCTATTGCAACGCTGACATCTCCATTGAATATTTGAATTCCATTCCCTTATAATATCGAACTGCTAAAATGAAATAAAAAACATTAAAAAAAATTATTTACCCAAAATGAATTCTGATACTTGACCGATAGTAATGTAACGATGACCCTTTTGCCTAAAAAAAAAAAACTTTAGTGGCATGATGAATGGAATACGCAATTAGAATCGGAATCATCCACTTTCGCGGTAGGGTAACGATCGCTCAGCACTGCGGTCTAATCGAAACGGTCGCGTGAGTCGGTTGCGTGACAGGTTGCTGCGTGTTCCCAAGCTTTGTTTGAGATTCTTAAAAAAAAAAAAAAAACATTAAATGTAGCTCCTGCTAATGTGCTATGCTGGCCGCGCGGTCACCTGTCATTATTCGATAAATGTGCTAAATTAAAAATAAATCCGCTCCTCCGTATAAACTCCTCATAATCCTCATAAACGATTTTTTTTTAAATAGACACAATCTGATTTTTTTTTATTGCTTAAGATGGGTGGACTATCTCACAGCCCACCTGGTGTTAAGTGGTTACTGGAGCCCACGTAAATGCGCCACCCACCTTGAGATATAAGTTTTAAGATCTCAGTATAGTTACAACGGCTAAAACCCTTCAAACCGAAACGCATTACTGCAGAAATAGGCAAGACATGGGTACCTACCCGCGCGGACTCACAAGAGGTTCTACCACCAGTAAAAATATTTTATACGTCGTGAAAAACACTCGAACTGATTAGTCCCCCGGCCACTTCATTTGAGACGTCGACAATGTTTATGTATGAGTGTTTTTACTTTGAATTTTTACCGTCGCGCGGCTCTTTTTTTTTTAGAAATATCCAACGGAAATGCGAGTGCTCCACTTCAGTGGCGAACTTCTCGTGAAAATGTACAAAAATCTCGGCACTGTTAATGGATAGAGTGCTCAAACACACAGACCCGAAACATTCATGCAATATAAATGAACATTTGACGTTTGCGTCAGATATACAGGCATTTATTATTTTAGTGTTCGGGGTAATGATCAAAATTCGACCTTAATTACTGATGCCCTATCTTGCTCGACTTCCTTTAAGATTTAGATTCATTTTATGTACATATTACATTTTCTCTATTCTCAAAAAATTCTCTCTTCTATATCGTTCCCTCACTACTGAGGATTGCGACCACATGCGACGTACTTCCAATGTGCTCGATCATGGGTGGCATGGACTGCATGGTACAGACTACCACCAAGTGCTTGTCTTGCTAGATCTGACCATCTGGCTGGTGTTCTGCCCACGGCGCGCTTGCCCTCTATGCGACCCGTAATTATGAGCTTCTCTAATTCATGCCTGGAGACCGCATGATGTGTCCGAAGAAGCTCGTAACACGTTCCCGGCAGATGGAAGAGAGCCTTTTTCGGATGTCTAGCTGCCTTAGAACGGACTCGTTTTCAAAAAATTACATCATCAAAATATCAGAACATCGGGACATCAGTTGACAAATAGAGGAAAAAATAATACTTAATATACATACTAGTCTTTTCCAATTTAAATATTTAACAAATTTGCTTACTATTGTACATTTATCGCAATGAGTAAACAGCAGATAAACTAATAATTACATTTGATTTGAATTATGAAATATCGTTTACACAATATCTGTAATATTCAACTACTTAAAAATTTTAGCAATAAAACTAATTTGTTTATTTCAATAGAAAGGACATGGGCCACTCTCCATACATTGCACGATCCACTAAACGAAGTTCAAGGACAGTAATGAAATCAAGTTTAAATAACAGGCTATATGTCCCTTTTATTATAAACAAATTAAAATCAATATTGTTCATGGGGATACAGATATATTTAAAAAATAAGATAAGATTTTTAGGTTACCTATATCATATGATTTGCTGTCATTATACTTACACTTTAACATCATCATCAGCTTAAATATTATTTATATTACTATACTTTATAACACAGACCTAATTCAATGAACGCCAAGACTTAATTTTATGCACAAAAAATATAATAAGCAGGTATATTTCAACGAAACACGTAATAATATCCACAATGCGCACGAGTGCGAAAACGACTAAACATTAAACAAGCGTAGTTTTTTTTTTTTTTTTGCTTTAGATCAATAATTTTATTGATCAATGTAATGATTTATTCTACGGATTTAAAAGTATAAAAATAGATTTTTGTTTAGATATAATGTTTTATATTAGTTTTAAAATCCATTAATTAAATACGTTAATATATTTTGATAGTTTTTTGCAATATAATGTCTTTTTTAAGAAAATTGAATGTGGATTGTTTAAAATATAAATATATTTTACCTATGGCAACTCCTTCAATATCATTGTAGGTTAGTCATGCTTATTTCTTTTTATTTATGATTTTATTTATCCCACCATTAAAATACCCTTAAATTTTATAATAAGTATGTAAAAATGAAATGTTTTTTTCTATAGATATTTCATTCGTGTCCTTGAGAGCACTACTAGCTGGGCCGAAAATGGCCCATGTCCGTTTTCTTATTAAATACAAAAAATAACTTTTTTTTTTTTTTTTTTTTTTTTTTTTTTTCCTACCTATGCTGATAGCCTTGAGAGGCTACTTCAGCTTCACCCTAACGTTAGTCGGTGAGCTCGCGGGGCTCAACCGNACAAATGTGTATTCCGATGCGTAGGTCGCAAGCGACCAACGGATTGGAAGGCACGTTCACACACAACCGAGTCGTAAACGAGAATGTATTCACGGTCACTAAACTGTCGAGCACAACTGTGAGTTCAGAGACGCAGCTCGCAAGCGGGCCACGGATCGGAAAGCACGTCCGCGCACGACCGAGTCGTGAGCGAGAATGCAAAAAATAACGGAAAACATAACATTATCATAAGGTTATTTTATAATTGAACAAAATTTTTTGTTTTTATTTTTTTATGATACAGCATACAAAAATACATACTACCCTAAATTTTCACCCCTCTACGATCAACCCTTATTTTTTATTTGTTAATTAAAAACTTTAATTTTTTTGGCCAGAATTTTTATTTTATTTTGTCATGACTTAAAATAAATAATTTCATATTGCTCTCAATTTTCACTGTTATACCCCTATTTTTCCATCTCGATTTTTATTTTTTTTATTCTATGCACAGATCCGCAATAAGGTTGCAAGATGGCAATCAAATATTATAATTGTAGTACGATAAATTCTTATTCAGAGTTTATATTTTCAAGTTTCTTTAATTATGATTTTTTTTTTAAATTCAATTTGATCTCCCGCCCTCGCCGGTCGACTACTGATCAGCTATCAATCGATCAGTTATCCCCGCCAGGTGTCACCACTCATCCAGCAAACATCACGTAGAAGGGATGAGGACGAAGCCGGTCTCCTGTCTTACTCACTATACATTTTTCAACCATTTTTTTTTGGTTTTATTCGTGTATCAATCGTAGCTTCCTAGCCATGTTGTTTTGGTTTTATTTGTGTATCAATAATATGTTCAGTAGGTCTGAGAATCGGCTACTATCTATTTTTCATACCCCTGAGTGATAAGGGTTGTCCACCCCAAACATTTGTTTTTTATTTATATTTTTTGGATAATTTTTTTTTTGGAATGAGGTATTATGTGGTTCAATGAGATTTTTCTTCTACACTAGAATTTCCCTAGAAATCTTATTTAAGGCAACACAACGTTTGCCGGGTCAGCTAGTATTATATAATATAATAATTATTAGTATATAATATAAATAATATAAAATAATCAATTATAATTAATAATATAATATAATATATAAAAAATCAATTATTGAAACTTTAAACTCGTGCTTCAAGGTCGGCGGTGGCCTTCACTTTAACACATGTATAAACTCCGTAACCACTGAATTCTAGGCGAGCCGTGAGCCAGTTAACAAATCTACGCCACAAAAACAATATTAAAGAGGTTTTTAGTTTTTTGTTTGTACAGGGAGAAAACATACTGCATGACCAATTTTTCTTTGTGTATTTAATGTTTTATATTTTTGTTTTTATTCTATGTTGTTGTAAAATAAATCATATTATATTCTACTGTCCTCTAAATATATTTTTTGGGCTTAGTTGTGTTGACAACTTCAACGGTATGTCTTAGCCAGGGTCTAGATATCAACGATTTTAATGACCCCCCCATCTTGAAATCACTTCACTACTTAAGCGCATTCGAACAACTTCCCGATGAAAAAAACCACTTAGTAGCATTACAATAAACTATATTTATCTAATACATCCGTTATCTCTCTTAATACTTTCTAAAGATTAGAAAAAAATATCAAAGTTACAAGCTAACAAAACCGACATTCCGAGAGTGTTTCCCTGAAATTCAGATTTAAATACAGCATTAAAAGTGTTTGTGGAACGCCGTGTGTGCTTAGTGTGTACACTGCAAACTGAGAAGCGGATCCTTCCTAACGACCTAAGTTACGGCTACTTGTTTGAGTATGTGCTAAACGATGTTTCCAATGGCAAACCCGACATTTACAATACACTTTCAAGCCTCTTTAAGTTTGCTATAATTAAAAACGTAACATTTACTTTAGTTTAATACTACTGTATTTTTTTATTGCATATATGGATGGACGAGCTCACAGCCTACTTGGTGTTAAGTGGTTACCGGAGCCCATAAACATCTACAACGTAAATACCGCCACCCTTCTTGAGAGTTCTAAGGTCTCCGTTTTTACAGTACAATGGCTGCCCCACCCTTCAAACCGAAACGCATTACTGCTTCACGGCAGAAATAAGCAGGGTGGTGGTACCTAACCGAGCGGACTCTCAAGACGTCCTACCACCAGTAATTACACAAATTATAGTTTTGCGGGTTTGACTTTTACTACACGTAGTGTAATTCTATTCCTTCACAGTGTATTCCTTCGCCGTGGAAGTCAATCGTGAATATTTGATAAGTACGTATTTCATTAGAAAAATTGCTGCCCGCCTGCGGGATTCGAAAACCGTCTTATCCTTTAGGCCACGATGACATCAAACATAATTGTAAAAATGCTTTCAATCGAAACTCTCCTATTACTAATAAATAGAATAAGAAAATCTATATTCGTAAAATTTTAGTAATGTGGTAATCGGATAATTCACGGTCTTGATATTTGGCGTTAATAAATAAATATATGTAGTTTTTACGCATAACAAAACCGTTACAGTCCTCGAATTTGTCCGCATCTGGCAACCCTACAACCACACAAGTTGTTCAAACCGTTTAATAGTTTATCATGTTGCTGGCCTCTTTAAACTATAAACATAAATTACCTATGCTAGACCCACTTATAAGTGGTACGAAACACGCTGTTATGACACTAATGGCAAAGCATACAAAGACAACGAACGCTTGAGAACTGGAATATGCTAACATAGCAGCTGATGCAGGATCTTCAGATTGCAGATGAGGAAGGTACAGTGTGCTTAGTGCAAGTTTTTTTACGTTCTCGAATCCTTTTTTTTATGATTGAAGGATTACTGTCGCGACACGCTGAGAAGATCCGGCGAGAAACTCAGCGAGCTGATTCATGGGTTAGGTTGCACGTCGAACTCTTTGTCGAGTTCGACGAGTACGGTTACCGGAGTCCCTAAGCCTGCTCCTAGTGTTAGAGCTGAAGGCGTCTAGTGCAAAGGTTATTGGATCTGATGGATCCGTAAGGACGTGTCTAGGGCGTCGACGGTGACTGGTTCCTGCGTGATCAGGATTCGGGGAGTAGTCAGCGGCGGCAACGATAAGGCGATTATCATGACGATTCTCGGTAGCGTAAAAGATAGCTCATATTTGTATGCAATGGGATCGTTTATCTACGTTTACCGTTAGGGGCGCTGTTCCAACTGCATACAAAATTGAGTTAACTTTTACGCTATCGGGAACGTTAAAAACTCGCACTAAGCACACATTACTGGGTTTGCGTCTTAGGTGTACGTTGGTTTTGGAAGGCTTCTCCGACTGATACGCCTCAACACTCATATTCAGTACTCAATACCACCTCCAAGTAGATTGATCTATGTTTGCCTTATGCAAAAAAATGGATTTCAAGTAAAGTTAATAAATTATACAATTTGGTTAAAAATGTTAATTGCAAAGTAAATTTGGTTTTTGATATATATTATGACTGTGCTATTTCGGGCACACATATAAAGTTATATTCTACGTATTCTATTAACGATATTACAGGCTTTTCAAGTTTTTATTCGCTGAGCTATTCGATGGGTCTGTATCAAAATACGGAATGAATACTGCTCCTCAGTTTGGAATGTGAGAGCAAACCTATTGTTCTTCTTTTCTATTATAAACGTGATTACTTTGAGGATTACTTACATATGATTACTACTTAACCGTACAAGTTTGTTATATGCCCTAATACCAGTACTTAAAGAAAGAAACAAAGCTGTTGGTAAATAAGTGAATAGGTAAGAAAACTGGTAATAATAAGTGTTGTTCCGCATCGATGAGGACGATAATAATTTGAGCTGCGATAGGTTTTCTTTTTTTTATTGCTTAGATGGGTGGAAGAGCTCACAGCCCACCTGGTGTTAAGTGGTTGCTGGAGCCTGTAGACATCTACAACGTAAATGCGCCACCCACCTTGAGATATAAGTTCTAAGGTCTCAATATAGTTATAACGGCTGCCCCACCCTTCAAACGAAACGCATTACTGCTTCATGGTAGAAAAAGGCAGAGTGGTGGTACCTACCCGTGCGGACTCACGCCGCCAGTAATTACGCAAATTTTATTTATAACATATAGAAGATAGAAGATGTCATGAACATTCTTTGGTAGCACTTATTGTGAGTCCGTACGCACCACACTGCCTATTTCTGCCATGAATCAGTAATGCTTTTCGGTTTGAAGGGTGGATTCCCAACCGTTGTACTTTAAAACTTTGACCTAGAACTCACCTTTCAAGGTGAATAGTAGCTATTACATTATTGCCGTCTATGGGCTCCGGTAACCACTTAACACCAAGCGGGCCGTGAGCTCGTCCTCCCATCTAAGCAGCAGAAAAGTCTACGGTACCGTTTCAATTCTATCAATTCAAAACTATATTTTATGTGTGTAATAAAAAATCAAATCTGAATTAGAAAAATGTTTAATATACTTAGAAAAGTATCATCACATCAGTTATTCCTTAGCTTATACGATTTGCTGCGAGGTTTGAACTCCGCCACTGAAATAGTTGACGAACAGATTGAACCAGGTCTGAACGGTGCCGAAAACACCAGCGTCTTCGGGAGCATTGAGAGTAACCTGTACTACTCCATCGTTGAAAATCTCGCCATTGGGAACTTGAGGCGCAGGAAGAGGCAGCTCCTCAACTGGCAACACTGGTTCCGGTACAACCGGATCTACCGGAGGATTATCGATGGGCTCAGGTTCCACGGGGATAACAGGTTCAGATGGTTCTACGGGGACGACAGGTTCAGATGGTTCCACCGGGAAAATAGGTTCAGGAAGAACGATGGGGTCTGGGTGCGGGGGTCTCACAGGTAACACAGGCTCAGGGATAACGATGGGCTCAGGCTCTCCGGGATTAATAGGTTCAAGACCAGCTTCTTCGGCGGCGGCAGCTGCAGCTTCGGCGAGACCGGCGGCGGTGAATGGGTGAAGGGGGTCGCTGCTGGCTACCAATTGATTGTCCACGTGCTCCTTAAGTTTGATGCCAACAATGTGACCAATCTCCAGAGCTTCGCCTTCGGGAACACCGTTCACGATAACTTCAAATGCACCCGTGTTGCCATCGAGGGGGGCAGTGGTAGCCGCCGCCACGAATAAAGCCAATATTAAAAATTTCATGTTTGCCTATAAAAATTAATAAAAACCTAAAGAGAACAATAATAATAATAAACTGCCACAAGACGTCAATGGACGACTTTATGGATGTGACAGTTACATAAAGTATAAAGCTATGTTATCTTGAACGTTTTTTTTTTTAATTTTTAAATTACTTACCTCCGTTCTATACGAAATCCCGAAACGTTCTAACGCTTGAAATAAGATTCCGATGATATTTGTAAATCCATAAAGATTAGATGAAAACTGCTAGACACACATAGTTAATTCCGCTATAAATTTCTTATAATTTATTGACTGTTAACGATAAAGGCAGTTAAGCTTCCTTATTGTTATAGTCGCTGATAGCTTTAAAATTTTTAATCCTTAAGACGAATGTGGATTTGACGACCGATAAGTTTGTTTTGATGATTTGTATAGCGGGCATTTGTTTATTACTGGTGGTACTCTTACTCTTGTTAGTCCGCACGGGTAGGTACCACCTAGGTAGGTGGTATGCGGTGCGGTGGTGGTGGTAATGCGTTTCGGTTTGAAGGGCGGGGTAGCCGTTGTAACTATACTGAGATCTTAAAACTTATATCTCAAGGTGGGTGGCGCATTTACGTTGTAGATGTCTATGGGTTCCAGTAACCACTTAACACCAGGTGGGCTGTGAGCTCGTCTACCCATTTAAGCAAAAAAAATAAGCGTATTTTCTTTCAGAAGTGACTCGTAGAAAAACATTGACTGTTACACTCAAACATACTAATACCTCATTATTAACCTACTATTTATACAGTAAGTATATTAAAAACTAAGCTGGCAACAAAACAAACCCGTCGGCGGAGCGGGTCAGCTTCCGAGAGGGTCGTTCGACCGTGGACGCGATACTTCGCGTGCGGGTTTCCTCAACGAGGCTGTCTCATGGGGAGGGGTGGCCCTGCTAGTGTCTCTTGACATCGCCAATGCATTTAACACCCTACCCTGGTCCGTGATAGGCACTGAAGAGGCATGGAGTGCCCCTCTACCTCCGCCAGCTGGCTAGCTCCTATTTAGAGGCCAGGTCGGTCGAATGTACTGGGTACGGTGGAATCCTTCACCGTTTTCTGCTTGTGCGTGGTGTTCCGCAGGAGTTGGTTCTCGGCCCCCTCTTGTGGAATATCGGGTACGACTGGGTGCTGAGAGGCGCTCTTCTCCCGGGCCTCCGCGATATTTGTTACGCGGACGACATGTTGGTCGTTGCCCGGGAGGATGATTATAGAGAGCCTGTTCGTCTCGACATAGCGGGAGTGGGCCTCGTCGTCGGGAGGATAAAGAGACTGGGCCTCGACATGGTGCTCAGTAAATTCGAGACCTTATGGTTTCACGGACTGCGGAGAGCGCCACCTGTCAACGTCTATATCGTGGTTGGAGGCGTCCGGATAGAGGTCAGGTGCAGTTGAGGTACCACGGCCTTGTGTTCGACAGCCGGTGGGTTTTTCGTGCTCACTTTGCGGAGCTAGTCCCCCGATTGATGGAGGACGGCCGGTTCTTTGAGCCGGCTGCTCCTGAATATTGGGGAGCCGAATCAGGTTGTGCGCCGCCTCTACGCGGGGGTGGTGCGATCGATGGCCCTACACGGTGCGCCTGTATGAGCTAAGCCGCGCAACCGGGCCGCAATAGCTCAATTCCTGCACCGGCCGCAGCGCACCCTTGCTATCAGAGTCATTCGTGGATATCGCAGCGTCTCCTTCGAGGCGGAATGTGTGTTGGCTGGGACGCCGCTATGGGAGCTGGAGGCGTAGTCGCTCGCTGCTGATTAACGGTGGCGCAACTAGCTTCGTGCTTTGAGCGTGGCGCATCTCCCCTAAAGTGAGCTGCGGGCGCGGAAGGCCCATTCTCGACGGTCCGTGCCTGAGTCGTGGTCAAGGCGGTTGGCTAACCCCACATGGAGTCTACGCACCGTCGAGGCAGCTTACTCTGTGTCTGATGACTCGATGAATCGTGGAGGACGCCTCACCTTTTGTCTGGTGCAGGTTGCTGACATTAAATAAAACGAGTTATTAAAAAGTATATATGTAATAATACTAAAATTGAAAGATTTGTTTGTTTGTTTGTATCGAATAGGCTCCGAAACTCCTGAAACGATTTGAAATATTCTTTCACTGTTTGGAAGCTATACTATTCCCGAATGACATAGGCTACAATCTTTTTTGAAAAAAATTAGGGATCCTTAATAAAACTCCAATAATGTAACCCAAGGTGTAAAAACTAACCTAAAATATTATTTACATCGCGTGCCCTGTGAAAACTATTGATGTCTGATGATAGAATAAAATAATGTAGTACGACTTTGTAGAACAAATTAATTTACAAAAAATAGCGCGACAGCATACGTCTAACTATTATGTTATGCCGCAATAAGTGTTATTTTATTTTAAAAAAAAACAACGTCAAATATCGTTGAAATTTTTGTTAAAGACCCGAGCGAAGCCAGAGCGAGCCGCTTGTAAAATATAAACATATCGTTCTCAAGCTGTAACAGGAATAACAAATATTTCGAAGGACATCTCGTTTAAAGTAAACGTACAAAATGCTAATTTAAATATGATTAGGCAAATAATATAGATATATCTTATGAAACGATCGTTGGATCCGAATATAGCAGAGATAGATTTGTTTTGTTTGATTTTGTAGAAATGGCAAACCGCAAAAGGCGATCACGAACTCACACTTTTGGATAAATAACAGAATTGTCTGTTTTAAGTTTGATTTTTCAAGCTCTCTGAAATACGACTTTTCAAACTGATTTAGAAATGACGTGTCAGCTATTATAATTTCTAATGGCATGGGTGATTATTACTAGCTCACACCGGAAGTCAAAATTGACAATACGATAACTCGAAATCATACATAAAATGTTATTTATAATCTGTGTATTCTATGTATATATTTAAATAAATCAACCGTTGGTACTCTATGAGAATGTGAAACTCCTATGAAAAAATATAACTAACCAGTCTGGCCATAAATACTGTGACATAAATACTTTTCTTTTTTTTCTTAACTTTTCTTTTTTCTCTTGGAAACAGTGCGTAAATCCATAGATTCGTGGCCAAAAAGATTAAAGGCCTGTATAAAAGCCTTAAGGTCGCCATTTCGAATAGAATTTTTTTTATTTTTTGCTGAGACTTTAATAAATATGTAGGTATGAGCTTATAAAGCTCATACTGAGCTCATACATATTGAGCTAATAATATTAAATTACTTCATTTCAAAAATGCATTTTCATCTGTAACAGAACTTATGGCTGAACTAGGTATTGTCATAAAATAAAATAAAAACGTGTTAATGTTATTATACTCTGAGCTATTCCCAAAACTGTATATAGAAAACAATGCACTGTATGAATGTAAGGTACTACCATAATATTTTTCGTGATTGAACTGTACAAAAACCAAAAGAATACTATTTAATTTATTATACTATAATAAATTTACGATAAGTGATTAAAGCTTAAGCTGCCTTGATCCAAATATCAGAGAAATGTGATTGTCATTATATGTTAATCATCATCATTTCTGTTATGTAATCCAGCCTAGACTATCATGACCCCAACTCTTCCCGTGTGGGTTTTTGATGAGCACCATCGCTCCCTGAATATTATTTCCCGGTGTACTGCAATTGCAAACTGATATTTACGCACGAGTAGAGCCTATTGTAAGCCCACATAGGTAAGTACCACTATCCTGCCTATTTCTGTGCCGAAGCTTTTTTTGTTGCTCATATATGTGAACGATCTAACGGCCCAACTGATTTTACATGGTTATCGGATCTCATAGAAATCAACAAAGTAAACGCCGCCAATCATCCTGAGACATGAATTCTAAGTCTCAGTTTTACAGTACCAACGGCTGTCCCACCCTTTAATCCGAAAACCATTACTGCTTCACGGCAGAAATTGACAAAATGATGGTATCTACCCGTGCGTGTTCATAAGGCCATTAATTACGCAAATAGTAATTTTTCGGGTTTGATTTTTATTACACGATGCTATTCCTTCACCGTGGAAGTCAGTCGTAAATATTTATTAAGTATATATTTCATTAGAAAAATCGGCAACAAGCACAGTCGCATCGCTCAATACGAATGCACCGGGCGTCTTATCTTTTAGACCACGACAACTTCAAATCATACGTTACGGTGGAAAAAGTGGGACAGCCGTTATATAATACAGTCGAGATGACGACGTGATATTTCCAAAGGGATAGCGGCTTTCGACTTCTATTTTATTCTACGCTCCGGTAACCACATAACACAACACAATTCAGGCCTTTCACTGTTTTAAAAAAATGTGTGCGTGTACTAGTGTACACACGTAAGAAGTGAAACTTATTTATGGCCTTATTTTTCGAAAAATGATCTACATGCAACTTTCTAGAAATTGGTTAAATAAAGTTAAATTAGATAAAGTTTAAACAAAAGGATTTTATTATCATAGACATGAATACAAAAAAGTTAAATTAGATAAAGTTTAAACAAAAGGATTTTATTATCATAGACATGAATACAAAACAGATGGCGCGTAACGGAAAAATGTGACGCGTAACCGAAAAATGTGACGGTAAATTTTTTTCCAACGCCGATAAGGAAGTTTCACTTCAATAAGCATTTAATTTTGTGCACATATACATTTATATATTTACTATATAGAAATATCGAATGATGCCAAATAAACCCCACTAGATGATGACCGAGCTTTGCTCGATTTTTTGGTTTATTACGCCATCTTGTGTTTTAAAGCGGTTAGTTGCCCTCAATTAAGAAAAATAGTATTATTATTCGCCAGTAGATGTCGGGAAGAGTTGATTATTGAAAACACGAAAACAACATTTTCTGATAATAAATCGTAGCTAGATCGATTTATCGCCCCCGAAATCCCCTGTATACTCAATTTTATGAAAATCGTTGGAGCCGTTTCCGAGATTCAGATTATATAGTTATATATTAATATACAAGAATTGCTCGTTTAAAGGTATAAGATAGTGCATACGTGCAACGTATTAAACATGCTTCGAAATCAGAGGACTCGGACTTCAAAGTAGGTAAGTTAAAATGAAAAAAGTAAAAATAAACGTTACATATGACAGTTAACCTATTATTTTATTAAATAAATTAAAAGCGATACATATAAGTAAGAAAAATGCTGAAACAAAAAACAATAAATTCTAATTTAAATAGCTTACAGATTAGGTCTAACTAAAACTAAGACGGGAGAAAGTTTTGAATCCCATGTTCCGTCATTCTTTGATTGGGGTGAATGGTCACCACTCTTTTCCGTTTCGGAAATTTTCACAAAGAGATCGTTGAACTTCTTCTCGACGCTGTCGTCAGAGATGGACTTGTCTACGTCATCAATAGTCGTGCCGGTGGGAAGAACCTGCTTGCCTGTGGTGTACGGCGTCTCCTTGGCGTATTGAAGGTCCATGTAGTCGTTGAGGATACCTTCCAAGACCTTTTTGGGGGTTGCATTGACGGTATTGTCATTGATGGCGTCAGACAATTCCCTTACCGTTACTGTTGGGACAGACATGATTCTGTTTGTGATCTGAAAGACGAAAATAAATTTAAACAAATTGATCGGGAAAAATAAAATGCCTTTTACGGTTTAATCTAGCGTTTTTTTAATGTCATTACCTTAATTTTTATGTTTTGATGTGCTTTACAGTATTCGCAGTCCCAGAGGATTAAGGTGTTATTATTCTTGGACAACTCTGTATTGTGGTAACTATTGTCTATGTTTGTATAAATAATATATTTCTAGCTTTTTACGTTTCAAATAAAACGTTTTTACAAGCTGGCCACCGGCACTCCCATTAATGCAATTAACTTTAGAAAACAACCTTAAATAAGTGCTAGAGATTCCCTTCATCGTACAGTGAGGGTATTCCACTTATTTATTTATTTATTTATTCAACTTCATGCACAAAGGTACAATGGCGGACTTAATGCCTGAGGCATTCTCTACCGGTCAACCAAGGGTGGTCTCTACACCACCTGTGGTAGGTCCATTACTTATAGCGAAAAAAAAAAACAAAACAAAACGTTTTACTACGTAAGCTTTGTCTGCCTACCTTATCTTTTTTATGAGTGAAACACGATCGTATTGGATATTCGGCTAGTGATCGCTTTGTGAAATTGTCACATAAATATTTATTATTTTATGTTTATGTAAATTTGAAGTCGTCGTGGCCTAAAGGACGTCCAGTGCATTCGTGTTGAGCGATGCACCGGTGTTCGAATCCCGCTGGCGGGTACCAATTTTTCTAATAAAATACGTACTTAACAAATGTTCACGATTGACTTCCCCAGTGAAGGAATAACATCGTGTAATAAAAATCAAACCCGCAAAATTATAATTTGCGTAATTACTGGTGGTAGGACCTTTTGTGAGTCCGCACGGGTAGATACGTAACTATTCTGAGACCTTATAACTCATAACTCATGGTGGGTGGCGGCATTTACATTGTAGATGTCTACGGGCTCCAGTAACACTTAAAACCAGGTGGGCTTCGAGCTAGTCCATCTATCTAAGCCAAAACAAAAGCATGAATAACGGCATGTCATCAACGACAATCATGAACTCGATTATGAAAATATATGCTTCGGCTAAGAAGCTATAATGCGCTGTGGGTTCAGACACTTTACTATGCAATTGATATTTAGACCTCATACCTCAAAGCGGGTGGCGGCATTAACGCTGTGATGCCTATGGGCTCCACCAACCAATTAAGAGAGGGTAAGCTGTAAACTCGTTTTCACCATGCAATAAACAATATTGTATGCTAAGCTGAACGAGGTAAGTAAATTAATAAATTACTATATTTTAATCATTACTTTATCATCTAATAGTATTCCCTGAGCCACAAAATTTCATTATTGAAAATTTAACTATAATCAAAGGAAGATAAAATAACTATCGTTAGAACATCACGCGAACAACTTTCAACGTAAATTGTGTGTTTATCGATTAATAAAAAAAATAAAAAAAAAACGTATCCGAGTAGCTATAGATAAAATTTTATACCACAACAATAATTGTATAAGAAATAATAAATATTTAGATAACATATCTACAGCTTTACGCATACCATAAATCTATTAATCAATTTATTATTTACATGGTACGTTTGTTTCGTAATGAAGAAATAGTTAAAAACAAGTTATACTCACAGTTATGTCGGCGTAAAATTCAAACTTGATCCCGAGATCCGCTCTAGTGTACTGATGACACTCCCCACCTGCCCTTCCTATTTATAAATCACACAATCAAATCACATCGAGATAGCGCGCTTGGGCTCTATGTGTCAGAATGCCCTAAAAACGACAAACTATTATCAGAAATACACGATGCTTCACAAACATTTGCGGTAAAATTCGCACAATGCAAACAGCCTGATAAAATTTCACATAACATATTTATCAATATCTTATACAAAATTTTGTAGTGCGTAATGCATTTTGCAGGAAAAAAAATTGTCAACGTTTCAATGACTTGATAAGATTAATGTGATCAACAAGTCGTGTGAAATGACTCGCCAACGGAACCCGACCTATTGGGAATTCAGTAATTATTTACTTTCTGATAATTCGATGATCGATGCCTTCCTTAAGTAATCGGTTACAAAAATATATAATTAAAACTTAATCGTTAAATTTTACGAACTATTCTTACGTAATTATTAAATATAAAAATGGAAATATGTATATAAAACAATATACATTTCGTATTATCATAGTATTTATGGAGAACTATTGATAAGAACATTATGTATATGAGCAAAAACAAAATGGTTAATTATCGTTGTCTCTTAGCTGTATATGAAAGAGTTTTTATTAAGTTATTTAATAGCTATTGATGATTGTGATGCATAGAGAGAAGATGCACGTGACTAGGATGGAGTGTGTGAATGACGATATGAGAGAAAGAGAGGAGTGAGTCTTGAGATGAAAGTTAATAGAAGAGAATGAAATAGAAAAATTCGCTGTGCCGACCCCACCTAGTGGGATAAGGTGGAGACAAAGAAAATTTGGCAGCTGTTAATAAATGCTATCAATAAAAAAATGAAAACAATAAGCCCTTTTTTTCTCAAAATGTCACCAATTAAAAAGGACATTTGAAACAAAAAGTGATAGTAAATCGCGAGGTATCAGTTATCTAATGTAAGTAAGCGTCCTATGCTTCTAACGATCCCTACCAACCAAAACACATACATACATACATACGAGACAAAAATAAATACCAAATATCTCTAAAGGTACTGGCTCCAAACGAGGTATGTACATATGTCAAAAAAGACCAAACCAAACAAAACACTCTTTGAATGTCAACATTTTCATTATTGTAAATGTAAATACGAATGATTTATTTAAAAAAACAATTAATATCTAATACAATGGTTTTTGAAGCAGTAATGTTCATTCCTACTGGCTGAGCCTTTACTCGCCCACATGTCCTGGTGAAACTGGAAAGGACTTCGGGCCACCAGTAGTCATTTCTTCCTAAAAAAGTAATGTCCTACGCTTTCAGAGGTCATTTATGTGTCATAGGACGATAAGAATTTTAAACAATAACATGATAAAAATGATGCATCTCCCTCAGAACTATCGATGACAATCAAAAGTTCCCACAATCTTTTATCTTATCTGAAGATTATTGTGTAGGTGTTGCAATATGTAATTTTGGACCAAACCGGACTCGTTTAGCTTACCTTGAGAAACTAGATAATATTTTGTCACATGCTTGTATATCGCGTTAGCTCTTACTTTATCTGATACATATAATATATAACCATTATACATAATATAACTATTGTAATAGATACATACATAACCATTGTATGGACATGCTATATTGGGGCCTCTATTCTTTTGATTTGGGATTTGTGGAAGAAGACATGCATATATTTAAATGCGCAATAATGAGGCCTTTTTTATTTATTGCTTATATGGGTGGACGATCTCACAGCCCACCTGGTGTTAAGTGGTTACTGGAGCCCGTAGATATTTACAACGTAAATGCGCCACCCATCTTAAGATATAAGTTCTAAGATCTCAAGTATAGTTACAACGGCTGCCCCACCCTTCAAACCGAAACGCATTACTGCTTCACGGCAAAAATAGGCAGGATGGTGGTACCTACCCGCGCGGACTGACAAGAGGTCCTACCACCAGTAATTACGCAAATTATAATTTTGCGGGTTTGATTTTTATTACATGATGTTATTCCTTAACCGTGGAAGTCAATCGTGAACATTTGTTGAGCACGTATTTCATTAGAAAAATTGGTACCCGCCTGGGATTCGAACACCGGTGCATCGCTCAACACGAATGCACCGGACGGACGTCTTATCCTTTAGGCCACGACGACGACCTCTTAGCATAATTTTCTTGTTAAGATTAAACTTGATTATTATGGTCTTTCTCTTCATCCAAGTTGCCCAGACTTCTTAAGGCCGCTTGTGGCACAGTTATAAAAACTGACTTGACTGAGAGAAGTGGGTAATTTAGCTACCTTAAGACTAAATCGTACCTTACGCCAAGAAGACATATTAAATGTTCTACAATCTTCGTAGCACATCACATCATTCGTCTCCAGGAGTTGTTTTTACTTGAAACCCCTGCACATTCGTAATCCTTAACCAACCTTAACGAAATCCTTACCTTCCTTTGTATCAAACCATTTTTTTAATCCACAGGACAAAATCGCTGGATCCCCACCCGTACGGCAGATGGGGTATGTGGGAGTCGAACCTCACTAAAAACTCCTACCGCTCACAGCCGGCGCCCTACCCCGGACCGGGCGGAAACTCAATCGGAGCTATTGAGACGGCGAGACAGGGTTTACGCAGAGCATATTACATCCATCCCGCCGCCGAGGAGAGCTTTGCCTCACTCGCCCCGCCGCCTCCATCTGCGAGATGGTGCACTCGCAGAAGTCGAGCATAGCCTTCCATGATTGTATCAAACCATAGGATTATTTTTTTCAAATCTAGATGCTCTTGTTATAAGTAGGGAAAAATGGATCGATGTAAAAATAAAAATGTAATTAACTCAAATTATGTAACAACACGCCTTATGTGAAGTAATTTTAATTTCTATGAATGTGAACTTATCAGTATCAATCATGAATGTCATTTAAAATCGTACATAGTGTATCTACTAATTAAATAATCGATCCACTAATATTATAAACTAGCTTTTGCCCGCGACTTCGTCCGCGTATAATAGTTACTTTGGCATAACGCTAAACTTTACCCGCCTCTTTATTTACGTAGAAAGTGAAAATATTGTTGAGAAATAGAATGTTAAGCAGCTATTTAATACCAAAACCACGCTTTTTAATTGATTCCAAAAGAGGAAGTTATCAATTCGACCATAATTTTTTATCTAGGCAGCGGCCTATCTATCGGTAGGCAGCGGTTTGGCTCTGCCCCTGGCATTGCTGAAGTCCATGGGCGACGGTAACCACTCACCAACAGGTGGGCCGTATGCCTGTCTGCCAACAAAGGCAATAAAAAAAAATAAAAAAAATCTATGTACGTTCACCGATTTCTCGCGAATACTTGAATCGATTCTGATAATTCTTTTTTATTTTTTTTTGTTCGAAAGGGTAGACTTTAGGAACGCCTCAGAGCGAGGTAGCGCCGCATGAGTCATGTTTTTTCATGCGTGCAGCCGGCTCCATGGAATTATAAGATTTTGTCACGTCAAAATGTACATGTAGGTGACCAAAGGGCTCGCACCTTGTGTCATAAGAAATGTCCGTGGTTGTATCGAAGGTGAAGGTTGTAAAAGTTGTTGTACCCTTTAAACAGACACTCGTGAATGGTTTACGGCACCAAAAGACAGTACAATGCAGGGCTAGGTCACAACTAGAAATAAAACAAAACGTCATAGTCTAAAGCAGGGGTGAACAACCTTTTTAATCAATGGGCCAGTTTAATTTTGAAGTGAAACTTCCTTATCGGCGTTGGAAAAAAATTTACCGTCACATTTTTCGGTTACGCGTCACATTTTTCCGTTACGCGCCATCTGTTTTGTATTCATGTCTATGATAATAAAATCCTTTTGTTTAAACTTTATCTAATTTAACTTTATTTAACCAATTTCTAGAAAGTTGCATGTAGATCATTTTTCGAAAAATAAGGCCATAAATAAGTTTCACTTCTTACGTGTGTACACTAGTACACGCACACATTTTTTTTTTTAGCGTGTCGCAAATAGATTAACACTTATTAATAATTTCTTTTTTTCTTTATTACAAGTAAACAAGAAAAGGACAGAAAAACGAATTGATAGGAGAAAGGCGATAAAATAAATTCAATTTTAGAAATGCTTGGCGGGCAGCAAGTGGCCCGCGGGCCGCGTGTAGCTCATCCTTGGTCTAAAGGATAAGACGCCCGGTGTACTCGTATCAAGCTATGCGACTGTCCCGGTATGCAAATCCATACTCAAAAACCACATACATAGTGTTACGCCGGTAAGAGTAGCGCCATCTATCGCCGAATAGTCAAACGAATTTAGTAGCATGTAGAACGCTCGAGAAGTACAACGCCATTTATTGTCAGAAGCGGAATCACACAATACTAGACTTTTATGAAATATTCTCGACGATTCTAGGAATTTCGTCTCGACTATAAAAAAGTTGCAGAGATGGTACGCAGTCAGTTAGTAATCGGAACTACTTGAAACGAAACAGCGAGCGGATCACCTGAAGCGAAGCGGAAGAAGCGAATTGAGAATTTTCAAGTGTTTGTTAAGTGTTCTAAGTGCTAAGTATTAGCACAGTTAGTTAACCGTGTTAACTTGTAATTCGGTAGAATATTTATTTATCGCGAACCCCAGCGCGTAACTATGTACCAAATTTTAAAGGAAATACCTACTTAGGCAAAGTTCACGAATGCCTTGCTCAATGAAAGAATTATTTCGAGCGTCCCTAATGTACAATTTATTTAATTCTATGAAATATTAAAAACTTGCACGCGTGTGGACCACCGTTTTGCCACTTTTGGCAGTGAAGCAGTCATGCGTTCCGGCTTGAGATGAAATATTCGGACGAGCTAAAGGCCTATACGGTGTTGAGTGCTTACCGGAGCCCCCATTGACCACGTGTATACCAGCATCTACCTTGCGACATGAAGTGGATCTCTCAACAGCGTTATTATAATACGGTTGTTTTATATTTTGCAGTGGAATTAAGTAGTTTTGTGGTAACGTTTCGTACAGGAAACAATGCAACAAACCTCTACAATTAATTTTACTAGTGGTCCCGCAGTAGTCGAAATTCGACTATAATTAATTGAAATTATAAGTTTCAACATTATTATGGTCCTATTGTTACAGATTCCGCCAAGGCTACACTATAGACAAATGCTCGTAATATTAAAGATAAACAATACTAACCTATTCTCAATTTGACTACAGACTTTAAGCAATAACAACAGTTTGACAATAAACAAAGAGTATATGTGTGTGTGTGTCAAATAAATGGTAGTGTGTGTAATGTTTTCTTTATTGATATAACATATCCTTTATGCATTATTTAAAAAAAAAATTAGCATTGTGCACTTCTTCTCTATATTCTCTATAAGTGTGGAAAATTTCATACTCCTCCGTCCGCGCAATTTTCGTAAAAAGGGATACAAAGTTTTTGCTTCACGTATTAATATATAGATGATGAAAAAATGCTTCATTAAAGTTAGCCGATAAAATGTTATTTTAATATTCGAAGGGCTGACACACACAAAAGAGTATTATTTATCAAATAGAACAAGCTAGAATGTTAGGGAAGAATATTCTTTCTTGTAAAGAATAATAATCAATACTGATTATAAGGCTTATAGGCAAATCTGCCTATTATTTTTACTGGTAGTAGGACCTCTTGTGAGTCTGCAAGGGTAGGTACTACCACCCTGCCTATTTCTGCCGTGAAGCAGTAATGCGTATCGGGTTGAAGGGTGGGGTACCCGTTGTAACTATAGGTATACTGATACCTTAGAATTCATATCTCAAGGTGGGTGGCGTCATTTACGTTGTAGATGTCTATGGGCTCCGGTAACTTAACAGCAGGTGAGGTGTGAGCTTGTCCACCCATATATGTAATAAAAAATAAATAAATAATGGATGTGCGGTGTCATGGGACACCGGATAGGAACGAAGTCCCTTAATATAAAAATATTAATTTTAAGTTCTATTTGAGGTATAAAGAAAATAAAACTGGAGGTTTCGCAACAACCCACGGTCATACGGTAACGTGCGAACTTATTGTGGTACACTTCATTCACGGTTGTTTGCATAAGAATTAGTGTATTGCCCAAACGAGCGCTCTGAGATCGTGGTCAATGAATGATAAATAAATGTTATTTTTTGTACGTTATTACAAAGTTAAGTCGTACACTGTGTGCATTACTAATTTGTACGTTATTACAAAGTTAAGTAGTACACTGTGTGCATTACTAATAAAAATCTTAGTTTACGGACGTTTTTTCCCGGTTAGGGTACCCCTCCGCATCGTCCCTTAAGGAACTTCGTTCCAAAAAAAAACATAATTATTAGAAGTTAGAATATTTGAGTAGTATACGGGGATAATGAATAGCCACCGCTGCTATTTTCACAGCGTCTCTCAGCAGCATATAAAACAGTCTACGGAGGGTTCTCTCTGCGTTTTGTACCGATGTTCAATGGAGAGTGCTCTGTGGGATTAGTTAACGTGATCCCGTTATTTCCTTTGCGCCACTGCACCTTTGACATCGAAGTAGAGTTTATTCGTACCGTCTAATTACTATCTTAATATTATTATACAATAAATGTATATATAAATTACGTGTCACCTAAACTACTGAACCAATTTTAACTTTTTTTTAAATATGTGTTTGGTTCCAACTTAGGCCATAGGATGGTTTTTATTTCGATTAATGGTCAATAAAACGTTTATTATTAATCGTAAGTTTCATAAGTCTAAAACAGATGGCGCCTTAAATCAGTTTTTCCAGACAATTGTAATACTCCCTGACATGAATATCTCATAGATGGCGCTGTGTTAAAAATACCAACGTTTCACATAAGCATTAATTTATTTCGTAGTAAACGCAATACAGTGGAATCCAATTGTTCTTACTTAGTTAATTTTTAGTATTAACATAACCGGCCACGTGTATTTAGAAACAAAAACCTTAGCCAGAGCAACGTGTGGCCGGGTCTGCTACTAGTAAATAGATTTCTACGGAAATGAATTTTTTATCAGCGGTGTTGAAGCGAATTCTGTTCGAGTCCGAGTTCATTTTCGTGCTCTTAGATTCGGGATCTGTGTGCTTAGTGCGAGTTTTTTAACGTTCTCGATAGCGTAAAAGTTAAGTCAAATTTATATGGAGTTGGAACATTTGCCCCTAGATGCACTGTTTTAGCTGCATACAAATTTCAGGTAACTTTTACGCTATCGAGAACGTTAAAAAACTCACACTAAGCACACTGTTAATAACGAATTATATATTGTGTTGGTATTTTGTGCGCCTCGTCCGAGATATACGAGTAACCGGCTATCACAGTTTCTCTCGGAACACGCTCTAATGAGGACGATCGAAGCTTAAATGGACAACTCTGGCTCTCCAAATGGGATTTAATTAAAATCAGCTCGTTGATGAAATAGACATTTACTTTAATAGAAACATCGAAAAAAAAATCTGTGAAATACAGTTCCTTATTTTCCTTACCTAGTGATTTATTTCAATATTTTTGTTATGGATCCGTTAGGCACTGACTTCATGTTGATGACCATTCTAATATATCAAGCCTTATCTAAATACTCAAAATTATTGATTACTTTATTTGCTAGTAATTTTATCAACTGTCCGTTCGTGCGTTCTTTATCCAATCGAGTTGTTATTGAAACTCGGATAAGCCGGCATAGTATTAATAACGTATGACGAAGTGACAGTACGAAGTTTAGTGTCAAAATGTACTTAACATGGGTATTGAGGTAAACAATGATTTGGACAGATGCGCTGCAACAGTTTTTGATTGATACCTGCCTGGGAGATTTGATTACTACTAGTACTGTGGTATCGTTTATTAGGAGTAAACGAGCGTCCTATTCTTAATCCCACCTCTTCAAGGCAATTACAATATGAAGATAGAAAAAATATCTTCCATTTTCGACTTTGGAAGAGTTAGATTCTTCTTCTTGGTCGTTTGCATGCTGGTCATGATCATCAGTTCCGGCGGTGTTGCGCTCAACAAGACGTCGCCATCCTATTTTTTTTTCCTATATATCAGCGTTACCCTAGCATGTAGGTGAGCTCTCAAGGCTCCAACCGGAGGTGTTGTTAACACTGGCACTAGCAAGAGCAGTGCTTCTCAGAATCTACTACCGGATCGGAAACGCGACCCACTGAGAAGATCCGGCGAGAAACTCAGTAGGCTTCCATTCCTCGCGTACCGCGGCCTTTCTTGTGCGCTCGTTGACGGGATTGTTTAGAACTGCCTTTATTTGGTCGGTCCGTCATAACGGTGTACAGACGCGCGGTCATTTACTCTCAATAACGCCATTGCAGCACAAGGCGCTCCACTGCGTCGTAACCCCGTCACGACACATGTCCAAAGAAAGTGAAAATGTGATCCTGCTAGAACGACAGTTAGATACATGTGGGTGAAAATAAAGCATGTATATATGTATTGTTGTGTAGTGTAATTATAATAAAACTAGCCGTACTCGCCCGCTTCGCTGAGCATTTAAAATTAACATTATTATTTATTGTCATTATTATTAGGGACTCGAATATTAGCCTATCCATTGAGTACATGTATTTTCTACATGGATACCAAGTTTCAAGTCAATCGGATGCATGGTTCAGTAGTTATAACGGAACATCCCTAAAAACCACTGTAGATTTATATATTATAATTTATTTTATAATATCTATATCTATACATAGATATTATAAAATAAATTAATACATGTGAGTCACACACATACATTATGCATATCGCACTAAGCTAATTAATAAGAGTAAAAAAATTAAATTTTTGCCATATTTCTATTTGTAACGCAATTCCAATCGAACAATATTAGATAGACTAAATGAAATGAATGAGTGATGCAAAATAATAAATGTAATAATTTTTATTTTTAGCACGTCAGAATGCAAGCAGAGACAATAAAACTGCTAATGTTACGAAAATACGTTAGCTAAAAAGCTTAATCGTATGCATATTAAATTTGAAAAAAAAGTATCGATAAACATTTGCTCGAACCTTAATAGACAGAAAATCAATTCATACAGAAGTGAAAAACCCATCAATGGCGTTAAAACGAATTGAATTCAGTTGTCCCCGTTGCAATACAATAGCACTGGACTCGGCAATTGTGGACGGCTAGTGTTCGCCCAATAACTGGCGGTATTATTATTAGTGGTGGTAGAACGTGTTGTGAGCCCGCACGGGTATGTACCACCACAATTTCTGTCGTGAAGCAGTAATGCGTTTAGGCTTGAGGGGGGGCAGCCGTTGTGTCTTTAATGAGACCTTAGAACTCATATCTCAACAAAAAAACAACGGGCATAATCCCTGAGGTTTAAATCTTTAGCTTCATTTTAGTATTAATGCTCGTCTGCCTACACGGCAATAAAAAAAAATTAAATTATCTTATGTTCGTATCGTATGTATCTGATGTTTGAAAATAAAAATTTATTCTTTGTTTATTGATAGCACTAAAGCCTGTCAATAAATACAAAACAAAAGAATTCTTATCGTGTGACCAACACGATGAAAAACTTTGTACCACTTATCAGTTTCGTCTTTACCTAAATGTATCATTACTGGTATTTTTTATTTTGGATAATTCGGTGTTCCTCAAGCTTTTCATACCACCAAATATGCTTTTTTCCCTACCTATTCCCTGGTAGCCTAAGAGGCTACACCCAGATGAGTAGGTGAGCTCACGGGCTCAACCTGAGAGAATTTGCTAACACTAACCCTGGCAAGAAGAGCAGTACTTGGCATAATCTACCACTGAATCGGAATCGCGACCCACGGGGAAGATCTGACGAGAAACCCAGTGGGCGAGTATCTCTCTGAGCACAGACGAGGTAAGACGATCGAGGCTTTGCCCTGAAATGGAGAACTCTTTTGCTCTCCAAAGAGGATTAATTAAAATTAATCGTATTCAAGTCATTGAAAATACGTGTTGATTGCGAAATACGAATACTAGTTTGCATTTAAAGACAATAGATATAGTAAAACAATAGAGAACACTACTCGGAAGCTTATGCCTGGATCCCGATAATCCAACTTTTCGTTTATAAATTTTGTACTTAAAGCGTGGTCAAAGATTTTTCCTTGACGAGTCCAAACTGATGGATTGCCGCTTTCACGTACGGGTCTGGGCGCATTAGTTTTAGTGTAGCATCACAGAGAAGTCGAGTATTCGGGACTATCGATAAATTTAGTCCCGCGGAAATTTGCTAAATTCTAGTTCGACAGCTGGCTTAGTGATGTCTCTCTGATATTGCTGACAAACTATATTCGACACCAACGAATCAATACTAGATCTGCTGTAGACTTCGATAGCAATAATAATAAATATCATATGACCAATTATTTCCAAACACACAGTGAAATATGGATCCCGCCACACTCTTCGACGGATCAATTGCGGGTATACGACTCTGTTATTAACTTTTTGATAATCTTTCATCGAAACCTCTTTGAACATTTTAATATTTCACTCTCTTTCTTTACATTCCTCGAATACTTATGACACGCATTTACCCTTAATGCAATATTAAAGCATTAATTGTCTTAAAGAAATAATCTCAAAGATTCTTTATATCATAAATCAGTTTTATTCGATTTTTATAGTGCGTACATTTCGAAAACAGATCCGAACTTCTTAATCGAGAGGGTTGATGGCGTTGATGTCGATGGGGTTAACTTAGATTTCGGGGCTAGCGACGATCACTGGGGACACCGCGGGTGGACCTTCAACAACAATGACCGGTTCGGGAGTGATAATGGGCTTCTCAACAACAATGACTGGTTCGGGCTTGACAGGAACCTCAACGGGGGAAGGAGCAACGGCGGCCTGTAAAGATTTTAAACATAGTATCAATAAACATCCGCTAATAATAAACATTTATGTGATCAACAAAATTTATGTACTTACTTCGGTGTTAACGTTGATGATGATTTGGACTAGAGCGCTAGAAGGAGCACTGGGGGCAGCAGGAGCCTCTTCAATGGGAAGGGTGGGTACGTCTACGGGCTGGACTGGGATCTCAACGGGGACCTCTAGGGGTACACCAACAGGGATGGTAACACAAACTGAAGTCTGAAATTAGAAATGCAATTTGTAAATTTTCGGCTATTCTTTTGCATATAACATAACTTATGTTAATGTAATGACAACGATATATAAAATAAACTTAAACTATAGTCAGTTTAAGGCAACTATAATCAAATGAGATTAAATATAATTTAGTCGTTTACCACTTGGTGTCCTGCGAACATGGCGTCCATGATCACGTTGAGGGCATTCTCCAGGTAAGGAACCAGAACAGGGTTAGTTACGGGGCTCTCAAGAGCAGCAGAGATCTCGTCCAGGGTCCAGAGGGAGACTTCCATAGCAGGGATAATCACTGGGGTGGCAACCTGAAAATAAGATAAAAACGAAACTTGATTTAAAATGAGGAACTAAGATTATGAGTTGGTTTCCTTAATTACGATTCCTTGATTAACCAAAACAAACTTCAAAAAACAAGAAAAAAAAAAAGAAAAAAACCAATAAAGCGAGCCGTATGGTCCTGTATAATAAAACTATATTGAAACCTGAGACCTTAGCTTAATGAAGCTAGAATTTAATGGAATAGAATTAAAATATATTATTCATTATTTTGCAATTTTGGTATGCCGTTATATTATTATTATTTTATTGCTTAGATGGGTGGACGAACTCAGGGCCCACCTGGTGCTAAGTGGTTACCGTAACCCATAGATATCTACATCGTAAATGCCGCCACCCACCTTGAGACATGAATTCTAAGCTCTCACACTTTTAACAGTAGAACGGCTGCCCCTCCCTTCAAACCGAAACGCATTACAGCTTCACGGCTGAAATAGGCAGGGTGGTGGTACCGGACTCACAAGACGTCCTACCACCAGTAATTACGCAAATTATAATTTTGCGGGTTTCTATAATAATATATTATTTGTAATACTAAATTAAATTAAATTTCCCGTAGTACCTGGCTTTGTCCAGTCAGGACGGCGGTGACGACCTCGTTGAGCGCCTGGCCAAGGTAAGGAATCATAGCGGGTTCAGTTTTAGGGTCCTGCAGAGCATTAGACAGGTCGGGAATGGTCATTGCGGTGAGGTCCAAAGCGGGAATGGTAACGGGTACAGCTTCCTGAAAAAAAAAATCAATATAATTATAGCCTATGGCATCTACCTAGGTCAATATCTAATTGGCCCTAAATAAATTATGATATGAAATGGACGCAATGAAAAATTAAATCCAATTTAAAACATTACTGTGGTTGCTGATCCCCGGAAACAGGTAAACTGCTTTTATAAAAACATTTTTATATTTTAAACCCAAGAGGACGACTATTACTAAGTTTTTATATTTTAAATTAGTACTTGAGTTCCCACGTGAGACATATTCATAGTTAATACAATCTAACTCAAGCTGTTGATTTTGGTAAAATTCGTTGAAAACAGAGACCGCCTAATTTACACGCAATAAAAAGGTAAAGCTATTGGCTAACGTTAATCACGTCACCATCATCTAAAATACCATCACTTCCCATTAATTTCTTAATAATACAACAGCAATATTGAATTTGGAGAACGCCCTTATAGTAAACATTCAAAGCAAAGCAATGGAAACCTGTTAATGGCTCGAAGGACCATATGTTGCGTTGTGGTAAATGAGCGTGGACTGTATTTATTGCTTTTGAGATATTTATTAGTCCTTAGGTGACAAATTAAAGATTGAATATTATTGTATGAAATATGAAATCAATGCGTCGCCCTTGATGGCTGGAATTGAAAGGGAAAAAGTGTCATAGCGAACGTCGCTCGACACTTTTGACGTTCCGAAATCAAGAAATGGACATTATCATTTGTTTTCTAATTTTGTTTTTAGTAACCACTGATAAAAAAATACTTACAATTTGTTCTCCTGCGTGAAGAGCAGCCATCATTTGGTTGAGAGCTGTCTCAAGGTAGGGCAGGACCGCGGCAGAAGTGTACGGGCTCTGGATGGCATTGGAGAGCTCATGCACGGTCCAGGTAGTCTGGTAGCCGAAGGCCACCGACAGGATAGCGGCGAATACAGTAATGAATTTCATTCTTGATCTAAAACAAGTTTCAATTTAGTTGCAGGATTGTTAGAAATCATGCAGGGTCATCATTTTCATGTTACCTTGCATGTCTCGAAAATTGAGGCTTAAAGTCGAATACTGAGGACATCAACCTCCCAAAACGAACATTACAATTTGGAGTTGGTCTAGTGTACTAAAAATGTCTTTGCCACATTTATAGCATACAGTTTAAAAACAAAACAGTTCACTTACCTGTTTTCAAGTAGTTTTGGAAATATTATTGCAAACTTCATTATTTATACTAGTTGCGTTGATAAAAATAATAAAATATATCGTAATTAATTTATTACGTTCACTGACGTAACGTAATTTGCGGTGGATGATGGTTGTAAACAGTAATCCTATTTTAACTCTATCTTATGTTACAGATGTATCAGAAACATTGAATGTTATTGTTAAAAACCTTATTTTTTCTTAAAGACATTTTGTTACAGCCCGAAAACTTAATATATTTGTAATTAATTAATATTCAATTTTTTTTCATGTTTTAAAGTATTTTTGTTTATTGCTTTGGTGGGTGACGAGCTCACGGCGCACCTGATGTTCAGTGGTTACCGGAGCCCATAGACATATACAGCCTAAATGCCGCCAACTACCTTAAGATATGAGTTCTAAGGTCTCAGTTTGTACAGTACGGCTGCCCCACCCTTCAAACTGAGACGCATTACAGGTTCACGACAGAAATAGGCGCAGGGTGGTAATACCTACCCATGCGGACTGACAAGACGTCCTACCATCAATAATTACGGATAGTATAATTTTGCGTGGTTGATTTTTACTACGCGATGTTATTCATTCGCCGCGAAAGTCAATCGTAAACATTTGTTGAGTACGTATTTCATTACAAAAATTGGTAACCGCCTAGGATTCGAACACCGGTGCATCGCTCAACACGAATGCACCGGAAGTCATCATTAGAACCCTCGACCTCCCTCTTTTGTCTTTACGCAGCTCACCGAGTTTCTCGCCGGATCTTCTCAGTTGGTCGCTATTTCGATCCGGTGGTAGATTCTGCGAAGCACTGCTCTTGTTAAGGCTAGTGAGGCTAATTCTCTCAAGTTGAGCCCGTGAGCTCACCTACCCGTCCGGCCGTAGCTGGAATAAGCCCTTAGCTACCAGTGAATAGGTAGGGAAAATAAAAAAAAAGTCTTAGAGCGATCAATTACTTTATTCAGGATCACTTTACATTACACCCTGTATAAAATTGTTTCAAATCATATAACATAAAAATAAGATATCTATATTAAAGCTTAATTTTATCAATGAACAGTAATTAAATTATTACAACAAAGCGCCAATATTTTGATAAATTTTTATCTCGCAATCATATTAGGGGGTCATCATGAAATTGCCGATTTGTACCTACTGAAAAAATGAAATTCGTTGTTTTTTTTATTTAACATATTTGTTCAATCAAAATATCTACCATTATTATCTATACATTGCTGCCATCTAATAGGAAGGTAATTTATGCCTTTGCGATAGAATATGTTGATCTAGATTCTACAAACTGTGTGAAAGCATTTTGTACTGCCTCCTGGGAAGAAAACTTTTTATCACGTAGAAAATTGTCCAAATCACGAAAAAAATGGTAGTCCGTTGGAGCGAGGTCTGACGAATACGGAGGGTGACGAATGGCTTCTAATTGCAGTTCCTGTAGAGTTAAAACGGTTTCTCCTGCTGTATGAGGTCTCGCGTTATCATAAAGCAATAATGGCGAAGATCGATTCATGAGTCGGGGCTGTTTCACTGCAAGTTTTGCCACCATAAGTTTTGCCATAATTGTTCGGAATTCGGCACAGTAAACATCTGCCGTTATTGCTTGATCAGCTCCGAGAAAGCTATAGTAAATAACACCATGCTGAGACCACCAAACAGTTACCATTACCTTTTTATTGGTAAGCTGTTTTTTTATTGCTTAGATGGGTGGAGGAGCTCACAGCCCAACTGGTGTTAAGTGGTTACTAGAACCCATAGACATCTACAACGTAAATGTGCCATCCACCTTATATCTCAATAAGTTCTAAGATCTTAGTATAGTTACAACGGCTGCCCCACCCTTCAAACCGAAACGCACCACTGCTTCACGGCAGAATAGGCAGGGCGGAATAGGAAGCTTTGCTTTAGGACACTGTTGCGGCTTTTGACCTGGGGCCAGCCATTGCATTTTTCGTTTACGGTTATCGTAAAGAATTCATTTTCATCACATGTCACAATTCAATCCAATATTCCTTCATTTCTGTATCGATTTAATAAGGCAACACAAGTTTCAACACGCGTTTCTTTCTGCAGATCAGTCAAATCATGAGGCACCCATTTTTCACAAAAAAATATATTGATTTGACGCAAATGAGTCAATATTGTTGGTAAGGTAACGTTAAACCATGCCGCTAATTCCTCGGTAGTTTGGCTCGGATCGGCTTCCACCATCTCTTTCAATTCATTGTTATTCACATGTGTGGTCGGTCTTCCACGTGGTTCGTTCTTCAAATTAAATTTCCATCACGAAGGCATTTAAACCAAAATAGCACGGTGCGTTCATTAGCAGTCCTCTCTCCAAACGCAACATTGATATTGCGAGATGTTTCTGCAACGTTAGTTCCGCGTCAGAACTCGTATTCAAAAATCACCAGAATTTACGAAGTATCCGTCTTTCTAATTTCTAAGCTGAATTAAAAAAATAAGTGAAAATCGATAATTGAATCTTGTACCTTTTTTAAAAGAAGAACCTCATAGGTTTTGAAAGGCATTTGAAAAAAAGTTTCACTAAAAAATCTCAAACCATGGAGGTTCTATATCAATTCGAAGTACCTATTACAATAAAACGGCAATTTCATACTTTAACCCCTATTATCTCACATTCGACGACCATTCGGAAAATTTAAGTCCTCTCGTATTATTTGTATTATCCTAAGAGTTTTGCAAGACAATGAAATCGTGTATTCTGAAAAGTGTAGTTCGTATAAATAATCTGGTAAATAATCTGGTTCGTATAATCTGGTAAAAAAAAACTATCCTTTTGAGCAGCCGCGTTTACGGTCCGCCTGATGTAAAGTACATAGTTAGCGTCCAAGAGTTCGTAACATAACATCTCATAACATACGAAATATTGTTTTCAAACTGTACTATTAGTTTAAACAATAATGTATCTTTGAATGTTTGTTCTCTGTGTGTCCCTAAACCAGTAATCAACCTTAGTACAAGTGTTAGCACTTTAGGGAACATTTGTCATAAAACCATTAACGTCAGCAATAATTTCACTAATTGAGTGTATTCTTAATGCTTGTAGACGAAAACTGGTATTGGTCTCAGGTCAACTTCTTAACTAACTTTATCTGTGATACATTTGCCTTTGGGTACATTTTGTTATTCGTCGTCTATGTTTGCAAGTTTCTGACACTAATTTTATTGAGCAGGCGCAAATCCTAGCTTGGGACGGTTGATTATGAATATATTTCCTTGTTTTTAAATGAGGGTAGTTTCATATGATATTCGGTGAGGTTAATGATCAAAATAGTTAAGTGTTTTCTTTTGTCCGTGACGTAAATCGTCGTTAAACAATTCGAGAATAAAAACAACGTAATATAACGTGAATTTAATATATTGTCCTTCACTTACACACAAACTTGGTCAAAACCAGAGCTGTCAAACGACAATTTAAAAGCATTTGAATGAAACAATGTAGATTAGTTATTAAGTTTAAATGTTTGTTACACAGAAATTGTTTTCATGATAATACAGAATATAAAAATGAGGTTATGGTTTCTTTTTGAATAACGATGATTTTTCGGTTTTCTGAGTCTTCACCAGACCTACAGGTGTGACTACTATAATTTTATTCTGGAAAGAAAGAAAATAATTTTATCAATTAAGACAATTCTAACGATAAGCCTGGCCTGTATTAAATGTTTAGTTGGTATTTCTTTTTTTTGCTTTTGCCGTAATATGCTGACCAGCATGCGGCCTGTCTGTTGATTAATGATCAATGAAACTCGAGAATATCAGACTACCTTGCGCTCAGCCGAGCTGGTATCTAACGGGCTTGAATTTCTATCTCAATATTAACTAATATCGCCTAAAATCGGTTATGAAAATGTACAAGCATCAAAAAATAAAACAAAATAGGTCTACTAGATGCTTCCACTACCGTTACGCTATGTTTAAATCGATAAAGACGAATAAATAGTTTTATTCAATTTTAAATGTGAATTAAATTATTAGTTATAGCAAAGATTACAATGTATAACGTGATAATGAGTGATGCAATGTAACAATCGCTAATGAATCGATGCCAAACATCAGATAACTTATAGTCCTCTGTGATTTTTGATGTTAACAATACAATAACAAATAAATTAAAAATTGTAATAGATAAGAAGCCGACTGGAATCGCATCTCACTTCTTCTTCTAACTTCCAATAAACAGATTAATATAGTTTATATGTAAGATCTTCTCATATTGATCAGCTCTCGAAATATTCATATGAGTAAAGAGTTCTTACGTTTTTTTCTGACGGATTTTTCTCGGTCCATTTACTGAGGGCTTGTTTTAAAAGATCCACTAGTTCTGGGTTCGTGTCAGAGCTATTGATCGCCTTTTCCAAATCCGGTAGTGTCCATATTGAAATGTCTAAAGCTGGCGTACTTACTTCAATTGAGTTCTGAAATATTTCAACACACAGCTAATTGATCGAACATTCCCAATGTAATTAGCACTATTTATAATTTCCATAACAACATAAACCTTTGAAAGGATTCTTCGTCGCTTTTAAAGTCAGACGATTCTAAAATTACCACAGGCTGGCTGTATCTTTTTTCAAATCCCTGCTTCTCCTACTTTTCTTCTTTTATCCTCTGCTTAAATACCCTCAGAAATTCTTCCTTTCCCCACTCGAAGTATCGAAATAGAGGAAATAGGCCGCATCGTGAACTAACACGGATGGACACCATCTACATCATACGTTTTGTGTGCTTAGTGCGAGTTTTTTAACGTTTTCGATAGCGTAAAAGTTAGCCCAATTTTGTAGGCAGTTGGAACAGCGCCCCTGGCGGCAAACGTAGGCAAACGATCCCATTCCGTACGAATATGAGCCAACTTTTACGCTATCGAGAACGTTAAAAAACTCGCTCTAAGCACACTGGTCTGACTCTAAACAGCTATAGCATGTAAAACTATTGAGACTTCCACATCATGTCTGAAAGTCAGTAGCAAATTCTACTTACTATGTGAAGTCTATGCACTCCTATAATGAAGCCCTCAAATATCGTGATTATAAAATAGAATTTAAAAATCTACCATAGGTTTTCCGTTATGGTTGTTGTAATCCAGATGTTCGACAGCTTGCATGATTGCAGGTCGCAATTCTGGCTTAGTATTCTGGTCTTTCAGAGCCTCCTTCAGCTCGTTCATGGTCCATGTTGCTGAACCTTCAGGTGATGGTACTAAAGCGTATATTGATTTCTGAAATCCAAATTCAAAAAGACAAAAGACATCAACAACGTAAATATGACCACCTTGAGACATGAGTTCTGAGTCTCAGTCTTTGTAATAGGTTTAAAGGATGGGGCAACACATCCTTTAAACCGGATCGCATTGCTGTTTCACGGCAGTAATAGGCTCAGTAGTAATACCTACCCGTGCAGGCTGACTAGGCGCTTTACCACCAGATACCATTAAACCACATCAAGCTACTAGGAAAATAATTATTAAAAAAAATTGTACCCGACCATAGACAGAATGCGTATGCGCATGATTCATTTAAAAAAAAAATACGCGTATTTTTTTTAAATATCCTATACATCTATATGTTTCATTTTCATGTTAAGAATATTCTGTTTCCCGCTTTAAAAAGCATTACAATGCATTGTTATCAACAATGAACATTAACCTATTAAGATAAATCACTTAGCAGTTAAAGTTCCATTGCTCTTAAAACCATGAAATTAGATATTTACTTTATTCATATAAACGTATTGTTATTATTGCTGCAGATACGTAGCTCTAGCTATATGACCTGAGGCCCAGGCCAAAGTCCTTGAATGGGTCCCCAATAAAAATCGTCACGTTGTAGTTTAACCTTAATAAATCACTAAATTAGTCACCCTAAAGCATCACTAATATGTTGTGCATTCTATGTTTTTATTTACAGTTAATAATTAATTATTTGTTTTACTTTTTACCCCGAAAAAAGATATCATTTCCAAGAGAAACTACAGTGACACTTTCCCTTGACCACGCGGGCAAAGCCGCGATTAACAACTAGCATCTTATATAATTAATATAAAAAGGAATAAATAGGTTATTACATATTAAATTGGTTGTAAAATAATAATTATGATATTAAAATTTAGTTTCGTCTAACTTTGATTGGTTTTAAGTAATTATATAAAATTTACAGCATAGCTTTTTGCCAACTCTGGCACCCTACAGTTATGCCATTCGGTTGGCACCTGCACTCACGGCAAACTTGGTATTAAGTGGTTGACGGAGTCCAGAGATATAACAATATCAATACCACTTGAGACATGACATCGGATTACCATTACTATCTAAGTACCAATCCTTCTAATGAAATGCGGTATTTTTTATACCTATTTTCATATACATATATATATATATATCCGTTAAGTATATATATATATATATATACTTAACACTCGTTCTTCCACATAATACAACAGCGTTTAATAGAATGAAAGAATTAATTATATTAAGATAATGATGATGATGGTGTGTGATTTAAATTCTATACAACATGATAAAAATAATATCCGGACTCATTTCGTTTAAAAATAAGGTTTTAATTGATACAAATGTACTTTTAGTCTCACCACTTTAAATCCAGTAAAGAGTGCTAACATAATCTGGTTCAGTGCGTCTTCTAGGTGAGGTTTGATTGTAGAGTCAGTTTTCGAGGAAGTGATGGCTTCTGAGAGCTCATTTAAGGTCCAAGTCTTGACTACGGGATCTCCAAAAACCGTTAGCGCCAAAGACAAAAATACTACGTACTTCATTATATTTCAGAAGTCGTGGTCCTCGTAGCTATACTGCAAGATATTTTTACAAATGCGTCATTTCGAAGAGGCAATCGCAAATTTCTTAAAGAAAACCAAAGACCATTTTAAAAGTTCGAATGTCTCCCAAAAATTTTAATAGATAACAGTCGATTTCTGTTAATATTACCACTTAATCCAAATTATTTTAAAAATTAAACATAATGTTAATTCTGTCCCTTAAAAACAGCCTTTATAACGGAACGAAATTTCCGAACGTGCGATACCGCCCCCGCCGCCGCCTTACCCCCCCGCTGAGACAGAGCTCTTTGAGCGCGAAAACAGACGCCCTCAGCGCGCGCGACGACGACCAGTAAAATATTGCGAGTCTTAGTTTAACTGTACGATTCTCAACTCATTTTGTATTTTATGTTAGTCATTGTGTCGCTTTTTTATATTAAAACCTCATACCAAATCAGTGTAAACATTATTTCTATATCATCTTCGCCAACAGCCCGGAACAACGAACTCACGAAAACTCACAAAAGCCCGCCAGTCGGACTTGTAGTGTTAAAAATGGCGCCCGAACGTTTAGCTGTGAAGTGATATTTATATGAAATTATTGTGCCTACATGAACGATTTGTGTTTTCCTGACTNCAGTTATCTGGTCCCAGTTACCAAGTAGGTGATCTAGTCCTTCTCTCTACGCACTTGTTAAGTGATGCCGCCAAAGGTAGAACGAAGAAGTTCATGCCTAAGCGTGACGGACCCTACCAGATTAGTAATATCGTTAGTCCTACTACCTATGAGGTTACTGATTTGAATTCGCAGGTTTTAGGGAAATTTCATGCTTCTCATTTGAAGCCGTATCATAATCAAACCGGTCAGGTCTCAGCTCTAGTACAGCCTCGACGCCTGCGTGGACGGCCCCGTCTTGTTGTTTCTGCCGAGCCACTAACGAGGCGTTCTAGTGACTCGGAGGGGGAGGATATAACGGAACGAAATTTCCGAACGTGCGATACCGCCCCCGCCGCCGCCTTACCCCCCCGCTGAGACAGAGCTCTTTGAGCGCGAAAACAGACGCCCTCAGCGCGCGCGACGACGACCAGTAAAATATTGCGAGTCTTAGTTTAACTGTACGATTCTCAACTCATTTTGTATTTTATGTTAGTCATTGTGTCGCTTTTATAGTAAAACCTCATACCAAATCAGTGTAAACATTATTTCTATATCATCTTCGCCAACAGCCCGGAACAACGAACTCACGAAAACTCACAAAAGCCCGCCAGTCGGACTTGTAGTGTTAAACCTTAGTTTAATTACTCATAAAACAAAATAGAAACATGATAGACAAATATAATGATTATAAAGAAGTGAATTATATTTTATTTTACCAAGAATCTTACTGTTCTTAAGCACGCCAAAACAGTACTGGGCTCAGAACAAGAAAACCGACTGTTTTAACAACACAAGTACTCTGGAATTGTAAGGTGAAAACCGCATTTTTCGACACCGTTCCAACTAATCGCAAACCCAATTAGTTTTTATGTCAAATTTAAAATATTTGCTTTGCAGTAAATAGAAAAATGTTTTTTTTTTTTTTTTTTTATTCCTACCTATGCTGATAGCCTTGACAGGCTATTTCAGCTTCACCCTAACGTTTGTAGGTGTGCTCGCGGGGCTCAACCGGAGAGTTGCTAACACTGACCCTAGCAAGAGCAGTGCTTCGCAGAATCTACCACCGGATCGGAAACGCGACCCACTGAGAAGATCCGGCGAGAAACTCAGTGGGCTTTGTCTATGGGTTAGTTCGCTCGTCGAGCCCTTCGTCGCAAGCGACGGGTTCGACGAGGACGGTGACCGGTGCTTGTGGTGCCTAAGAGCACCGTTAATGGATCAGGAGGATCCGTAATGACGTGCTTTGGGCGACGTCGACGGTTTACCATTCGGTCTACTGGGTCGGGTATGTAATTTCCAGCGGCTACGATGAGAGGGTTCTCATGTCGTGCCGCCTTCTCAAAATGGCGCAGCGATGCCGACTGTAGATACTTACTAAGAGAGTCGAGCTCCAGGTCATCGTGGAGATCCACATTCCTAAGGAACCATGGCGCTCCGACGGCTATCCTGCAGAATCGTGATTGAATAACCTGAAGGGATTTCAAGTGGGTGCGGGCTGCGTGAGCGAACACTACGCTTGCATACGTCATGACGGGGCGTATACAAGTTTTGTAGAGAGTTACCTTATTGCGGAGGGACAGTTTGCTTCGACTACAAAGCATTGGATAGAGTCGTCCTAGAATAAACGCGGCGCGGTCGCGTACCGTTTTTATATGGGGACGGAATGTCATCCCTCTGTCGAGGGTGACGCCTAGATATTTGACCTTCGAGACCCACGGTATGGGCTGGCCAAAGAGAGTGATGGGACTAACGGCGGAGGTGTTTGCGCGCCTACTACGGAGTGGGATGCTCGAAGTGATGTTCGGAGGGCGACCCCTTTTGAAGAGCACCGCTGCGCTTTTCGTGGGGTTGATGTCTATTCGCCACTTCCGGAACCACTGTCCCATGGTGGCTACTGCGATCTGGAGTCGCCGATGAAGCAGCGACATCTTCCTACACGAGTAGTAGATAGCCGTGTCATCGGCGAAGAGCGCTAGATGGGTCTCCGGAGACCGGGGTATATCATTGATATACAAACTAAATAATAACGGGGAGAGCGCGGAGCCTTGCGGGACTCCGGCAGTCAGTTGACGGGGACGAGAACGAGTTCCCTCTACTCGATATCGAAACGAACGGTTCGACAAGAAGTCTCGTATGATGAGCACGAGTCTGTCTGGCACTCCCATGTTGTACAGTTTGTAAATTAAACCGTTGTGCCAGACTTTGTCGAACGCCTTCGCGATGTCGAAGAAGAGGGCGCCGGTCGGGATTTGTTTACGCCTATTTAGTCCTATCAGGATGTGCTCCGTGAGGCGGTGCACTTGTTGTACGCACGAGTGTTTAGAGCGGAATCCGAACTGTTCGTCTATGAGAATTTTGTTCGCGGTAACAAAATCCCAGAGGCGTTTCCTAAGGAGCCGTTCGTAAATTTTTCCTATCGTCGGGAGGAGACTAATCGGACGGTAACTAGAAGTTTCGTTTGTCGGTTTGCCCGGCTTATGTATACCGATAACGTCCGCTTCTTTCCACACCGCGGGAAAGATGCAGTGCGTCATAGCGGCATTTAAAATTGTAGCCAACATTGCTATCAGTTGGACTGGCAAGAGTTTTAGCGCGCGGTTGCGGATGCCGTCGGAGCCGGGTGCCTTCCTAGGTTGGAGGTTGTGGATCGCGTCTCTAACTTCGTCAGTGGTAATGGGGGGTAACGCGTCCGAGGGCGGCAGGGAAGCTCTGCGCTCGACCTCCCTGTCGACTAACTCGGTGTGTTCGGGGTCCGCGTGTTGAGTGCTGGTGGTGCACTGCTCTTGCAGTGCATCGGCCAGCAGCTCAGCCTTGTCATCGTCATCGAATGCCGGTGGTTGGCCTGAAGGGCGTACGAGGGGAGGCATAGTAGCGGTAGTTTCGGATTTGAGAGTCCTAGCTAGTCGCCAGTATGCTTGGTGGGAGGGCGCGAGTTGTTCTAAATAACTATGCCAATTATCGTTACGCGCGTCACTTAGGCGGGAGTGGACTTCGCGTTGTAGACGACGCATCCGAATCCGGTTTGAATGCGTGGGAAGACGATCGTAGGCCCGGATTGCCGCGTTCCTAACTCTTAAGAGATTCCTAAGTTCGGAGGACAGTCTGATGCGGTGGAAGCTGTCCTCCACATCGACTTCTTTTGAAGATCTAATGATCGCGGAAGAGATGTGATCGGTAATGATGTTTATGGATTCGACGGTGTCCTCGGGGGATAGATTCGAATCCGGGCCGTAAGGGAGGATTGGCGGAGCGGCTTCGGCTAGGCACGTGCCCAGCTTATTCCAATCCACCATGGTCCTCGTAACAGTGACTGGGTTGTGAGGGCGACCGAGCTGCATAAGGACAGGTCGGTGGTCTGAGTCGAGCTCTGACAGTGCTTCGATGGAACGTAAGCGCAGAGTTACGTTCCTAAGCAATGCCAGGTCTATAGTGCTCGGACGGAGCGCGATGTTATACGGATAACATGTTGGAGTTGGGGGACCGACTACTTCAAAAGTGAGGTCGTCTATAAACGCGTCGAGACGCCTACCGTTAACGTTCGTACGATGGCAGTTCCACCTAGTGTGGTGGCAATTTAAATCGCCTGCCAGGATGACGGAGTCTCCCATGCCAAACAGTGACTCGATGTCACTGCTCAGGAGGGGCTTGTCCGGGGGGAGATAAACGGATGCGATGACGATCGGCTGGTGTCCCGTCAGCGAGATACGGCACACTGACGCCTCGATATGTAAGAGCGAGGGAGTATCGAGAGGAACAACGTGCAGAGCCCGCCTATAGTAAATGGCAGTCCCGCCTTTGGAGGCGGTGAGTCTGTCATTCCTAACCATGACGTAATTCGCGACTTTCGGGTCACGACGCGAGGGCTTCAGACAGGTCTCCTGCACTAACAAAATATCTACAAGATTATCGCGGAGGAATTCGAAAATTTGATCGCGTTGCCGCGCGAGTCCGTTAGCATTGTAGAATGCTAACGTAAGGGAATACGGTTTTTCTCTACCTTTTTGCGCCATTGATTACCGGTAAAGAATTTTTATAACGTGCGAGACACGGACTCGTAGACGTCCATGTGATCGAAAGCGGCCGCGAGCCGCTGTTCGGGGGTTACCGACCTACGGATAGCATCTGCGAACGATCGCAGACGGTCAAAGTTTACCGCGGTGACGAAGTCGCGCACGAGCGCGAAGTCGTTGACGACTGAGGGTTGCGGGGGGCGGTACGCGGGCGCGGGGCGAGGTGCGAGCAGGGGCTGAGGCGCGTGACGTGTCGCAGGCGGGAGCTGGGGTACGTTTTGTGTTCCCTCCTTCGTATACGGCAGCGGTTTTTTCCACGCCGAGACGGTGGGAACCGCAGCCGGTACGAAGGCTGGTTTCGGCACTGAAGGCGCCGAAGTCTTTGGGTCGACGGTTCGGGGGGCTGGGTGGTTCGGGCGTTTACGCGGAGCCCTAGGACATCCGCGGTAGTTTGCCGGGTGCCCTTGCTTAAGGCATAGGACACAGCTTGGGGGTTCCGTCGCGGTTTCCCTAACACGCGAACATTCTGTGGTTGCGTGATCGCCGAGGCATTTCACGCAGCGGGGGCGCGCGTGGCAATTACGCGCTGAGTGGCCATAGAGCTGGCACCTGTGGCACTGCCCGGGAGTACCACGTTTATGGGGGGCTTCGATGGTGACCCCGGAGAGGCCGCATATCGTTTTGAGACATGAGATTCTTTTCTTTGCCTCCGGGGTTGATTCTAGCGCGACGAGAATCATATTGTACGGCTGTCTGCCGCGTCCGCTGTGCATCCGGTGCACACTAATTATTGGGAGGGACTGACCGATCAGATCCTCCTTTACGTAGTCTATGTCGAGTTCCTTGGGGACTCCACGTATCACTACGCGGAGTTCGCGGTCCTCCTGAAGAGCATAGGTGTGATAACCTATGTTCTCCTTTCGGAGGTAAGCAGAGAGGGCCCTATGGTCGCCCGGCGTTGCGACCTTAATCTGAATCCCATGCGCGACGTTACGCGCATGGGTATAATTAATTTTGTTGGCCTGAAGGGCCTGGGATACGCGATTCCACGCTGACTTCTCCTGGAGTATCAGCGGGGGCGGGACAACTGTTTTAGGCGCGGGCGCGGTTTTTGGGCGCGGCGGTGGGATTACGCGGCGGGCGGAGTCCGACTCCGGCGTTACGACTACCTGCGGTCGGGAGGCGGTCGCGGACTTGGTTTGCTTCGTCATGGAGCTCCGGGACTCCACGACGCGAGTACGCTTTTTACCGCGCGTTACAGTTTGGAACCCATCCGAGGTTCCGGGTTGAGGGCTAGTCGCGGACTCGAAGTCCATCTCCGATTCGGTATCGGAGCCTGAACTAGACGCTATTGAGGTCGCGACGGACGAAACTGACGTGATTGACGCGGGCGCGGGGGTAGCGGGGGCGGGGGCGTTAGACGCTACGGCGACGGCGTGCGTACGTGCGCTTGAACACGGACCGGCGGCGGAGGACGCGAGGCATGCCTGCGAGCCATCTTTGGCGACGGCGGCGAGACATGCGGGGGGAGAATATTTACCAAATGAGGCCCTATAGGCTTCGAATTCGGGCGCGATTGACGGATATTTTTCCCGAATGAAGTCGATGAAAATTTTTTCCTCCATCTTCACGTGATTTTCGCCCGGGGGGGGCGGCCCCGGGACTTTTATTCAACTCGCCGAAAGGCGAGTCCCCTGGTTTGGGAGAACCCCCCTGTGCTGTAAAGACAGCAAGGAGCAGGGGGGGGGGGTGCCTATGCCGTGAAAACGACAGTCAGCGGGGGTAAGAGAGGGTTTGGGAAGATCGCTAGCCTGTGAGAGTGCCACAGAAAGCCTGATCGTAGCGATCCTTTTTGCTTTGAAAAAGACAGTTGGTATGGGGTATTCACGGTCACTACACTGTCGCGCACAACTGTAAGTTCCGAGACGTAGATCACAACCGAGCAACGGATCGGAAAGCACGTCCGCACACGACCGAGTCGTGAGCGAGAATGAGAAAAGTGTAGTGAGAAATTGCAATATAAAAAAACACGCGCGAACAAACGCGAATAGTGTTCTCGTTATAACTATACAATTAAGACTTAAACCTCTAGCCTAAGTGTGGCGATATTTTGGGTGCGATGTTTTTTTTGGGATTACTGGTGGCCCGGCTTTCCAATTTCTCAAGGACAGGTCGGCGAGCAAGGGCTCGGCCAGGAGGGTTGGGATTTGCTAACAGTGGAGCGATGTCTGCAGGCTTCGGTAAACACTTAACCAGGTGGGCCGCGTTCACTCACCAAAACTCAAATTCGAGTCAAACTCAAATTATAGTCTATTTTTAAACCCTATATCGACAGACCGATAGTTCAAGGTCTACATGACATTAAGGGTTTTCTGGAACACACTACATAGACGAGACACCACGACGTAAAGTGTGACATTACATTCTGCGGTCGCACCTTTCATATCGGATAGCTTCATGGCAGAAATAGGCAGGATGGTGGTGGCTACACAAACATGCATACTTACATACACCTTATCCATAGTTAAAATACCATTCCGGCCACTCATCATCATACATCATCTTAGTACTATGCAATCGCGCTTTGAAATTAGCTTTGCACCGGCTAGCTCACCGAATCGAAAATCACAATATGTGATAAGAGATTTATTGATAAAAAAAAAAACACAAAATCTTTCTTTATAAATAACTGAAATAAATCTTACACAAATTATTCGAATAATTCGAATTAATAGCTCTTAGTGAGATTTTGGATTAGGTAAGTACAATACCTACTTTTCTTTCACACGCTTCTATTAGCAAGTTTATCTATTTATGTAATCGGAATCTTTTAACGCAATTTTCACAGTACTTCATGTGTTCGATTAACTTTTAAATTTGCACAGGTATGAAAGACAGTACAAAATTTTTATCCTGACCATAATCATTTGAATAAAAACAAGTTTTTTTTTCTCTTTAGTTCGGTAGTTACTTCTTTTACGTATGTTTTATTAAACTTTTATTTTACTTATTAAATCCAACTTGTGATACGTATTTTTTTTAAATGTTTTATGAAGAACAGAATATATTCGAATTTATGTTCATAATCTAATTCATTTCCTTTTTTTTATTGCTTAAATGGGTGGACCAGCTCACAGCCCACCTGGTGTTAAGTGATTACTGGAGCCCATAGAAATCTACAACGTAAATGCGCGACCCACCTTGAGATATAAGTTCTAAGGTCTCAGTAAAGTTACAACGGCTGCCCCACCCTTCAAACCGAAACGCATTAGTACTTCACAGCAGAAATAGACAAGGCAGTGGCCTGTGCGGACTCACAAGAGGTCCTACCACCAGTAAAACTTCTCCAACTACAGTATTATTGCTCTTAATTAATTTCATCTCATAAAAAATAGTACATTTTGTGTATCTGTGATTTGACAGCAATCCAGCTCCCCTAGACTAGCAAGTTTATATTCTGATTTCTACATCGAAGGTCGAAAAGCCAGTTATAACTGTATAACAGTTATACTTTTACAGTTGTGTGTAAATATATATAAAACTACAAAATAGGTAAAATAGATTATGCATTGTCACATGCTTTGCCCACTAAACGAATACAAAAGACATCCAAATATTTACTAGACTGGTAATTAACTCCACAATTCTATAGATTTTTTAATATATAATCATTCTAAATCAGATATTGCATTAAAATATTACCTTAGTTTTTGTGGAAATCACCTTTTTTCTTCTTCTTTGAAACCTTCGATCTAAGAAAACCGCGACAAACAGTATTTAAAACAAGAACAAAAAAATATGAAAATAGTTAAATAAGCCCACAATATTCAACGGAAACTAAAGAACGTCTTATAAAGAACTGAGTTTTAATACCATACATTAAACCGTTACCTACACCAAAGAGCTTTTAAAACCTTCATGTAGCCATCCTTGTCTTTTCTAAATTAACATACAGAGACGACACGTTATTTACAAGAGAACCAGTTTCGCAGGACATTGCCATTTAGTCATTAACGTTAGTCATTGTTTCAACCACTGGATCCCAAAGTTTGTCTATCCATTTCTTCTTCACGACTTTATTCTCGTTATCGCCTTGTGAACGTCCTTTTTGAAGTGAAACTTCTTTAGGCGTGTTGAGAGTAAAATTTAAATCGCGACAAATTCGATACTGCTAGAGAGAAAAAAATACAATTTAGGAAGAGCGAGAGTGAGAAAATAGACAGCGTCTCGCGAACCACTCGACCGTGGAGAGGGCAAGGACTAAGCGAGTTAGGTCGTTTATCTTATACACAGCATTCCCTATTACAATAGAAATTTGATTTAAGATTGAGAAATGAAAAAACCACGATAGGTACAGTGTGTGTAAAAGAAGTTTCACTTCTTGCACGTGCACCAAATTGCACGCGCACTATTTTTTTTTTCTCGCACTTTTACACTCATACACTGTAAGCTCCCAATTTTGTAGACTCCGAGGTCCATTTGAATTTCGAGCATCACTGTTTTACAAAAAACATTTACGGTAGTCCGATTAGATATTTTTTGTCGCCAGACAACAAACGCGAAGACCAATTTTTCTTTTTTATTAAAACAAACAAGCCCCTANCAAATTGCACGCGCACTATTTTTTTTTTCTCGCACTTTTACACTCATACACTGTAAGCTCCCAATTTTGTAGACTCCGAGGTCCATTTGAATTTCGAGCATCACTGTTTTACAAAAAACATTTACGGTAGTCCGATTAGATATTTTTTGTCGCCAGACAACAAACGCGAAGACCAATTTTTCTTTTTTATTAAAACAAACAAGCCCCTATGAAAATAGTATGAGTGCCGCCACCCACTTTGAGATGCTAGGTCGAAGCCTAAATAGCGGCTATTTTACTGCACCCAGCAACAACTAAAGAAAGGAATTTTATAAAAGATTTTTCTAATAAACAGTCATACCATCTAATGTCTAGTAGTCTGCAAGTCACTCTGACTTGACACAAAAGATTTCAAGGGTCAAAGAAATCAGAAAATTGTTTGCCCAACTCCAACAAGCCAAGACAAGTCCTTCTAACGAATTTTATTATTTCGAAATTCCTTTCTATCTACTTTTTTACTGATATGATTATCTAACGTCATAGCGATTAATAGTTTATCAGTATACTAACTCAAGCGTGACGATAGCCCATAAATTTGTGGATTGACACTAAAAAAAATTGACGTAGGCTGGTATTTGATTAGTGTCGGTGAGATCTATCGGATAAATACAAGGTAAAATATTGAATCAAGGTAACAACGATTGCAAATAATGTTGGGAATTTTTAGTGCACAACAGGTTTGAAGCCGTTGTGGCTTAAATGATATTATGATCAATACGACTCTCCCGGTGTTCGGATCCCGCAGACAGATACCTTTAAAAAAATGAAATACGTATTTATCACATGTTCACTAATAACTTCCGCAATAAGGGAAAATGTCATCGTGTTATAAAAAATGAAACCGGCACAAATTTTAATTTGCTTAATTAATTGTGGTAGGATTGTGATAGGTATTGTAAGCCCGTTTGAGCAGTCACCACAGCACTGCCAAAGTTCGCCACAAAGCAATCTGGAATCGTTGAGTTTATCCACAGTGCATTTCCAGATGTCTTGTTTACCACGCACCCTCCATCTCTGAGATGAATTGAACAGCAACTTGGCTGTCTACGTTAAGGTCGATGAGCAACGGTAACCACCCATCAGATGGGCTGTATGCTGGTCTGCCTACAAAGGTCAATAAAAAAGAACCGTTGATACGTAAAATCAGATCTTATATCTCAAGGCGGGTGGCGGCATTTACATTGTAGATGTCTATGGGCTCCAGTAACCACTTAACACCAGGTGGGCTGTGAGCTCGTCCACCCATCTAAGGAATAAAAAAATAAAAAAAAAGGTAGCGTACACGTAAGAGAAAGAAAAAAACAATGTAAAATTTTATTTATCTTACTACTAACAGATATAATTACAATATAACTATCTACAAGTTAAACGAAAACTTTAAACAATTCGTCACTTTTTTTGTTGATGAATCTTAAATATTTTACTAAAATTAAAAGGAAAGATGAGCGAAAATTACATTGTATGGAATGATCGAGAATTACAATTAACTAAAATATTATTAATTCTGTAACAGAGCAAATTTCTAATTCAATCCGATTTGGCGATTAGCTTATTTGATTTCGAGTGTGTTGTTAACGTTGTTTTAAATTTAATTAACGACAGGGACTTAAATATGATGATACTAAAATTATTACATTCTTCTGCTTATACTATACAGATCTGAACAAATAACAACTGAAATCTCATTGAAATATCGCACTTAACTATATTGTTTATACGGTTTAAAATCGAGTTTATTATTTTCAATGAATTAGATATTACGGACGTTACGAACACATAGTTTTCGCGGAGGACTGAGGTACATATTAATGGTCGACATTTGAATATTTCAAATTTATATAACAACAAAATTGTGACGGTAGCCATTACAGAACACAAGATATTTGACGGATGCCTGAATCTCGACATTTACAAGATAAGCTTGAATATATACAAGTTCTGAACAACAACATTCTTGCCCACTGAGTTTCTCGCCGGATCTTCTCAGTGGGTCGCGTTTCCGATCCGGTGGTAGATTCTGCGAAGCACGGCTCTTGCTAGGGCCAACGTCAGCAACACTCCCGGTTCAAGCCCCATGAACTTACACGTCAAGGCGAAGCTGAAATAGCCTCTCAAGGCTATCAGAAAAGGTAGAAAAAAAAAACGTCGTTAATCTTCCCACAAAAATTAATAGATATTTACGGTTCTTTGCGCATAGAAGGAATGTCTAAAGGAGTTCCGATTTCATCTTCCCAGTAACCCTATTCCAGAAGTCTATATAAGCTCAACGCAAATCTTAAATATTTAAACTTGAGTCTTTTTTATTCCACGGCGCGTACTGATAAAACTGGGCTCCAGTAACCACTTAACACCAGGTGGGCTGTGAACTCGTCCACCTAACTAAGCAAAAAAAAACTGCCTTAACAAAGCAGTCGCTCAATCCACTACATGATTGGATTCCACTGAGAAGATCCGGCGGGAAACGCAGTGGGTGGTCTGTGGTCAGTTACAATAACAAGTACGTGATTAAACTGTAAAAACATTCGAATGCGGGCTTTGTGACAAATTTATATTACATATTAATTTATTACGCGGCTAAGGTTAGTTACATTGACGAATGTCGTAAATGCGCATCATATTGTGGCATTAAAAATTTAACCCTAAGGACGCGAAAACTTCGATTATAATTTACGATCCGAAATTTTATTATTGGGCAATCGAGTTTATTGTTGTGGATTAAAACGGACCAACGGCATCGNAGCACTGTATTAGAGGTGAAATATATGTCTGTACTTCGCAGCGAAACAAGTTGAGATACACATAACGGGGTAATGTAGTTGTTGAAAAAGTTATAGCCACAGAGCTCATAGGCATTAACTTCTTGTCTGCATTTCTTTTCATAAACCTCTTAATAGATATGATTTCAGCATCGCTACTAATATTTTTATAGATGTCTTCATTGGATAAGTCTGTAGGCACAAATTTAATCACACCCACCTTCTCTACTAAGTGAGCAGGTATAAAGGCGCGGAATTTGTGCTTGCTGAGAAAGTTGTCAAGTTTGATAAAGCTATTAGCATCTGCAGCTTTTTGGAAATTCACACCAATTTTATATGCATTAATTCGTGAAACACATGTAATGCCTTTGACATTTTCATTTAATAAACTTGTTAATTTTATTGGATTTTTATTTCCGAGTTTTTCTTTTTCCTTTGACTCCACATAAACGGTATAGTTTGCAGAGTCGTTTTCCAAGAATAATCTAGTGTAGTTCGTTTTAAAATATATTTTATATTTATCTTCTTCAAAACTATTACTTACATCTTTGGTGTTAGCGTATTTTCTTTTCTTTTTGTCTGAATGCTCTTCCCCGTCACTATGCTGTCCCATTTTATTAAATGGGACGCAGAGCGTCAAAACTTAAAGTTATTAACTTAGATATCAGATGAAAATTATTTAAATTCAATTACGAAATTAAAAAAGCGCGCCTTGTTTGACTTCCCGCCAAAAAGTCTGTCAACTGTCATCGCTCGGAATGTTGCCACCCTCAAAAAGTCGAAATTCCGTCAAATATACCAATTCGATTGTGTTTGCTTACTTTTTAATGATTACGCAAATGACACGATGATATTCCACGTCCCGCGTCCTTAGGTCTCGGCAGCGGATACCGCTAGTAGCTGTTTGTATGAGCCCGCCAGTGACTTAGCCGCTAACAAAAGAATTTCCCTCCTAGACACGCCGGTCGACGCCTCTTGCCAGTCTGTGTGCGGGACCTAGAACAAGTTATATATTAAACAGCTGACATCGAAATGGGCCACCAGATAAATAGTGGCCGTCGACAGCAATGCCAGGAGTTATTAATACGCTTTTATTAGCTTCAGACATATGTATCTTTCAATATGATTTTGACCCCCTTCAAAACGTCGGATTAACTCGAAATTTGGTATACTTATTAATGTTTATGTGTTTGTGTCTCTATGGACTTATTTTTTCGTATCNATATTTCTAAGTCTATTAAAATCATTTCAATCCTACAGCTAGATGCGTTAAAATAGAATTTATTCCGGTATTTCAACTTTAAATTAGTCTACCGTAAAGTTCACGCGTTGTCGCTTAGTCACGTTTGCCTTTCAAGCGTCGATATAATTATATAATTTGAGGTTCGGAAACGGCTCCAACGATTTTCATAAAATTTAGTTTACAGGGGATTATATCGGGGGCGATAAATCGATCTAGCTACGATTTATTTTCAGAAAATGTTGTTTTAATCGTGTATTCAATAATCAACGTTATCTTATCGATAAAGTAAACATAAACTTTTTTATTTTATTGAAAGAAAATAACAAATAATATAAAATCAATAGGTATGTAATTCGTATTTAAATCTAATATCTAAAAAACACAATTTATCAAAAAAAATAATCTCATCCTCTGGTAGCATATTAACTAAACAAACCAACTGAACTCACGGCCAAAGCGATTAATAATAATAATAACATTCGAAATTTATACTATTCGATTATTTACTGAGGTGCCTTTCTCAAATACTTTTAAAGATAGATGCAATTAAGTTTGTAGTAGAGTTTTCGTTGGTGTTTCCGAACGCAGCCTCACCAGCGCCTCTACCGATATATTGGAAAACTAAAATACAGATACTAGTACTGGTATCACTATACATACTTTTTCCTCGTATCTTTTTTTTTTTTATTGCTTAGATGGTTGGTCGAGCTCACAGCCCACCTGGTGTTAAGTGGTTACTGGAGCCCATAGACATCTACAACGTAAATGCGCCACCCACCTCGAGATATAAGTTATAAGGTCTCAGTATAGTTACAACGGCTACCCCACCCTTCGAACCGAAACGCATTACTGCTTCACGGCGGAAATAGGTGGGGTGGTGGTACCTGCCCGTGCGGACTCACAAGAGGTCCTACCACCAGTGATTACGCAAATTATAATTTTGCGGGTTTGGTTTTTATTACACGATGTTATTCCTTCGCCGTGGAAGTCAATGGTGAGAATTTGTTGAGTACGTATTTCATTAGAAAAATTGGTACCCGCCTGCGGGATTCGAACACCGGTGCATCGCTGTATACGAATGCACCGGACGTCTTATCCTTTAGGCCACGACGACATTAAAATCTATGTTATTATATAAATAATAACATAGATTTTGTAGAGAAGTAAATAATCTATGTATCTATGTTATGGTATTTTTTCTATAGTAGTTTAGTTCTTTTTATCTTTCATTATTTATTATTATAATGAAACTAAAAACCGACAAGGAAATTTTATTACAAAATAGATCGAATGAACAATGAACTGTTTTATTATTCGCAATAAAGTAGTAATTTTAATTGACACGATTCACTTAACATTCTCTCAATATCAGTACAATTACTCTCGTAGCCTCGCCCGAAATGAATGTTACATAATAATGTCAACTGTCAGATCGGCAATAACGTCATTTGTCAGCTGTCAACTGTCATTTTTTTTTTTTTTTTTTTTAATTTATTTACGGCCAATGGTTACAAGACCTTATAGCCTATCTTAAATTAATTTTCACGCATGAAGTACGTAAAAATTTACAAGTAGTTATTAAACAAAACAGCATCAAATTGAAGTTCTAACATTACTCGTTTGTTTTTAAACATTTCCTATTGTGTTAACGATATATCTATAAATTGGTTTAAAGTACAACGGGTTTGATAAAATTTCTTCTAAGTCCATCCTTACGCCTGTTTGTAAAGGCGAGTCACCCTTAGAAACATCGTCCAGCTCAGACACTAAAATTAATCTATTTATACTATATTTATGACATTTCATAACAATATGTTTCAGATCAGCGACCTCATTGACACAAAATTGACAGTTTTTGTCCGTTGCTAAACGTAGTTTAAACAAANATTAATGTTTATGTGTTTGTGTCTCTATGGACTTATTTTTTCGTATCATCAAATTTTAAATCACAACGTTTCTAAAGAAGTTTCACTTCAAAACAAAAAAAGGTTCGATCTCCAGCGTAGCACTAAGCCGTTTGCTTAGTGTGAGTTTTTTAACGTTCTCGATAGCGGCAAAGTTAGCTCATACTTGTATGGAATGGGATCGTTTGCCGTTAGGGGCACTGTTCCAACTGCATACCAAAATTGGGTTCACTTTTACGCTATCGAGAACGTTAAAAAACTCGCACTAAGCACACTGGAGCACACCGGGCGTTCAGACCTGTAGGCTGTCGGCCATGATGGATCCTACGGTGAGGCTGTAGCCGGTCTGCGCGTGCGGGTAGGAGGGCGCGGTGGCGGCGGACACGGCGGCACCCGGCACGCCCGCGCCCTGCGACTGCACTTGCAGTTCAACGCCTAGAGACGGCTGTGACAGGATCATCAACGACATCTCGTACCATCTGATGTGCAACGAAACGACAACACTGTTTTTTGATTGCTTAGATGGTTGGTCGAGCTCACAGCCCAACTGGTGTTAAGTGGTTACTGGAGCCCCACATGGACAACCCAACGTAAATGCGCCACCCACCTTGAGATATAAGTTCTAAGGTCTCAAGTATAGTTACAATCCTGCAGGCGGGTAACAATTTTTCTAATGATATACGTACTCACGGTGAAGGAATAACATCGTGTAATAAAAATCAAACCTGCAAAACTATAATGCGGAGTTTACATTACGAAATTAGTGTCATGCATGTTGAACTCAGTTGCACGAAAGTAGTTTCGATACATGCGAAAGTAATTTCGTTAAAAAATTAGTGTCGCGAAATCCACAGTATCGCAGTAACCATGGCGCCGCCAGCATCAAAGCTATATTTTGCTATATTCAATGTAGCTATAGAAATGCTTATATAATATATGCTTCTTTGACATATTGCATCTCCATGGCTTCCATAATTATTTTGTAGGCCGCATCTCGGGCATGCCTATTTTTATATTGTAGGTGTTTCGGGTCCCAGAGACTCTTGTCGCTGATATTCATTAATGAATTGTATTTTTTTTCTGTACTCCATCGTTAGTTTGCCATTTTCAAGGCTTGAAGCGCGTCCGGACTAACAATACACACGTCCGCGCGGCGCAGGCCCTTTCGCGACATTAGTTTCACGTCGCGTCTACACTATGAAATTAGTTGCATGACATTAGTTTCACCAAAAAATCGCGCAGGGCACGAAACTAATTTCCATGCATGAAATTAATGCATGCATTACGAAAGTATTAAATTACACGTGAAACTGTTGGTAAAACTAATGTCACGAAATTAGTTTCATGCCACTAATTTCGTAATGTAAATTCGCCTTAATTTGCGTAATTAGCTATGCTTATGCTTTGGATCTATAATACATCTGTATTATATATAGATATATTATATTATAATATACCTATCTCAGAAATACGGTAAAGTAATATAAAAATATCTATCTTACATAATATTTTTAGAATATTATTTCAACAATAATAGTCAATTGTGATGAATACCCTAACAACGATTTTAAAATCGATAAATATACTGGCGAGTATCGATATAAACAGACCTACATACCTGTCTGCGATCGCTTCGTGTAAGAAACTCTCAACGGCCACTAGGGGAACGTTGTTTGTTATTTCCGAATGTCTGGACCGAAGGTCTGCTAATCTCTGTTTCGCTGCTGCATAAGCGGCCGCATAGCCGACCGGCTGAGCCGCTGTCACGTCAGACTGAGCCGCGAAACCTCTACAACAATTGAGGCCATCAGCGCAAAAGTGACCTAAGCTTACCATAGCTATTATGGAGCAATGAGGTTTAAGCTCCGGTCACCGTCCTCGTCGAACCCGTCGCTTGCGACGAAGGGCTCGACGAGCGAATTAACCCATAAACACAGCCCAATGAGTTTCTCGCCGGATCTTCTCATGAGTCGCGTTTCCGATCCGGTGGTAGATTCTGCGAAGCACTGCTCTTGCTAAGGTCAGTGTTAACATCACTCCGATTTCAGTCCCGTGAGCTCACCTACTAGTTAAGTTTACGCTGAAATAGCCTCTCAAGGCTATCAGCTTAGGTAGGGAAAAAAAGAGTTATAAGCTTCCATGAATTTGAACTTGTAGTAGGAAAAAAAGATACGCGCAAAAATAATGTTTACAAAGCCATCTGTTATCTATGGCCGAAACTATGAATAGGCCGGTTTAGCATCAAAATTTATTATATTTTAAATAAATTGCGATATACATAATTATAAGCATGATTATGAAAAATTTTAAGTTAGGCCACTTTTGCGCTGACGGCCTTAATTAATATACGTAAACTTATACAACTACGTATAAATGTAAAACTACATAGAAAAAAAAACCTCTTTTTTTAAGTGAACTACAAGTTTTTATGACTAATGTGGAAGCAAGCCATAAGTGCTTACTGGAGCTACTAAAGTTATAGAGTTATCAAAGATTTCTACTAATGCTGACCATTCGTTGGAACCTGAAGATCGAACTTTTTCGGAACAAAAATAAGCTCAATGGTAATTAATACCTATGTACGTATTGTCCGTTTTGACTCACGATGCAACCTGACCCAGTGCTTTTTTTTTTTTTTTTATTGCTTAGATGTGTGGACGAGCTCACAGCCCACCTGGTGTTACTGTTAGTGGTTACTGGAGCCCATAGACATCTACAGCGTAAATGCGCGACACACCTTGAGATATAAGTTCTAAGATCTCAGTATAGTTACAACGGCTGCCCCACCCTTCAAACCGAAACGCATTATTGCTTCACGGCAGAAATAGGCGGGGCGGTGGTACCTACCCGTGCGGACTCACAAGAGGTCCTACCACCAGTAAACATTGTACAAATTGAGCAGGCTTGAATCTGCCATATGTCACAACGGTATTGCTTTGGTCCAAAAACAAAGCTGTGTGCTTTGAGAAAAGCATATTCTGTTCAACAACAAGTCCACATTAAACCATTTCTCACTAAAAACTAACGCTTCATCATATGTTTTGATCAGATTTCCAGCACTTAATTCCGTGGGAACATACATTTTAATTCGATATTAGGATACTCACACCACAGTCGCCTTTCCAAAAACTGTCTGAAAAGCTTCTCTTATTGGTGATACTTTCACGTCTTTATCCGATGCGACCACTATGTACAAATCTCCTCCACTTTCTGAATAACAATAACATAAATAATTGTAAATAAACAAGCTTTAACAAAAACCGACTTCAAAATAGAAAAAAAAAGATATTCCAAAAAAAAAAAATACACTAAAAACAATAATCATCGAAATCGGTTGGCGTGATATTCAGTCATGAGTTATTCATCTATTTGTCGCTCACGTACTTAATGCAAATTTAAGACTTATACGGTTTTGTCATGGATACCATTATCAGAACTGGACTAAATTGAAAGGTGACCACACGGGAAGCGTCAGCTTTCTACTAAAAAAATAATCATCAGATTCGATTCACTCAGTCAAAAGTTATGAGGTAACAAACATAAAAAAAAACATACAGTCGAATTGAGAATCTCCTCCTTTTTTGAAGTCGGTTAAAAAGAGAAACATTACATTGTTTCTTAACATTATACATTCCATCAGAAGCTATATTTTTGGTATTGAAATACACATATATGACAATAACAAAGAATACATTTTAAGTAGTGCTGATGAAATAACCAGCCCACCTAATTTCAGATGGTTACACTGGAATATGTTATTGCTTCGCTATACAAATAAGCTACCACAACCGTGGACATGCCACCAGGTAAAAAAATACAATTACTAATAGTAGATTCTCAAGTATTGTGTCGTTTTATAAGTACAGAGCAGACTATGAAACAATATTTTGTGACCTGAACATTTTTATATTGAGAAATGTTGGTTAAAACCTCTGAAGATGGTTGCACGAGCTCACAGCTCACCTGGTGTTAAGTGGTTACTGGTGCCTATAGACATCTACAACGTAAATGCGCCACCCACCTTGAAATATAAGTTCTAAGGTCTCAGTATAGTTACAAGGGCTGCCCCCCACCCTTCAAGCTGAAACGCATTACTGCTTCACGGCAGAAATAGGCGGGGTAGTGGTACCTACCTGTGCAGACTCACAAGAGGTCCTACCACCAGTAATATTATAAAAAAATATGTAATGTATGTAAAATATGGAAACTACACAATAATTAACATACTCACTAAGATATTCCTTCATCTGTGGATCAAGGGTAGTGATCATTGAATCTACTGAATTCTTCGCCTTCTCGGCTACTCTTTGTAGAATACCACCACTGGCAACTGCACCCTTCACCCACGTCAGCAACCCGGTGCCTGGCATTATATCACCTAGACAAGAAACTCAGCACATAAATTTTGTTCAGAGCCTAAATACTTCAGATGGAGAGCTGCTTCTAAAGACCTACCCATCTACCTATCCAGTGCCTACCCATGTGAGGATTCACAATATAATGTACAGCCAGCAAATATGCAAACCGACCATTAACACGAAAAACCTAGTTTTCAAAACATCAGAAATAGTATGACAATAAGAAATGCGAGATTAAGCCATAAAAGTAGTTTTTGTATTAAATATACAAATTGTTATTTTTAGCTGGTTTTATTTTTAATATGCAAAGTCAATGTGCAATGTAAATTCATTTATAACTCGTAATAATTCGTGAAAATGTGTTGGGTATGCATTTACATAGAAAAGCGGTAGGATCTACTGATATACAATAACTATGCTACTAACTGAATGAATCCATCTCGGGTGAAATTTCTGGTATGGATTCTGGAGTTTGTGCAGTCTCCGAGTCTTCGGGTGATCGTATAGACATCAATGGTGTTCCTTTACTAGGCGGGATTGCAGGGCTGTAATAAAATACATCAACTTTTAATTTGGTTCACAATATTTTACTTCACTAACTTGAAAAAGATAATGTTGAGTATTTACAAAAGTCACACGTTATTACGGATCCTCCTGATCCATTAACGGTGCTTTTAGGCACCACAAGCACCGGTCATGGTCCTCGTCGAACCCGTCGCTTGCGACGAAGGGCTCGACGAGCGAATTAACCCATAGACACATCCCACTGAGTTTCTCGCCTGATCTTCTCAGTGGTTCGCGTTTCCGATCCGGTGGTAGATTCCAGATAGCAACACTCCGGTTTGAGCCCCATAAGCTCACCTACACACGTTAGGGCGAAGCTGAAATAGCATCTCAAGCCTATCAGCAATGGTAAGGAAAAAAAAATGTTAAATTGCTTTCAAATTTGTATAGTAGAGAAGGGCTAAACAGTTACAGCAGCCGATGGACTATGAATGCTGTTGCATAAGTTTAAACATGAATTGGAAGCCCCCTCTGGTTAAATGTGAATTTTTAGACTATTTTACTCAGGCATGTTATCTAAAATGCTTTCTGTATTTTTGTTTCTTATAAGTAATTTATTTTATTCTTTTAATTAAATTAATATTCTTCAGATAATTAAAATATTTTATTATTATTAAAAAAAAATTATCTTATTATTTTGGTTTGCAACAAATAACTCTCCGTATTCTACCAAATAATTGTTTAATTTAAATTTCTCACCAAAACTTCTCTGATGCTTGCTGATCTATCTTCGTAGGTTGTTGTATTACTATTGGCTGAACTGGGACTGGATGCTCCACCTACAAATTAAGTATTTTTACTATTGAGGCTATTTATGTGACTAAAACTCACTTTCAGAAAATAATCTAGAAAAGCATATAAATAATCTACTGCTCTATATATGTTTAAGCTTTTATACCCTAAATTGTATCTTTGATATTAATAACTGATTTTTTTAACTCAACTGATTATGTTGTAGATTTACCGAAGTGTATGTTAGAATTTTTTTCACCACAAAATTAATACAATGCTTGAAATTTTTCCAAAAATATAATATGTTAATAACAAAATCAAAGTGTAGGAAGTAGGTATACACCTATCTTCAAAATATTTTAATAGCAATCAAAGGTTCATGGAAACAGATCTGTTTATTGTTCATACAATTAACATACACACTTGATCTTTGGAATGATTTCTGATCTACCTGTATTTATGTTTTAAGGTATCTACAGTAAGCAAGTATATGTTACTTGTATCAGCATTTCGTATTATCTATAACAAAAATCTCCACAGTATCTTGAGGAACAGTTCAGTCTCAACAGTGCAGTTTATGTGAATACTTACTGTTATTGTTGCGTTTGTCTACCTGTCTGTCTATAAATGTACACACTTAGTAGTGTACATTTATGTTTTAGTTTAAAATATAGCGCACTGTACTTTTTCATTTGTTTGTCTTAAATACATATATATAATTAACTATAACGATTTATAACAAGCCACACGCAACCAACACTGTTGTAATTTGATACAGATGTTTCGATATTATTACAACACTGGACTCCAACGTACCGGTTCACGCTGGGACGTAGGCATTGTTTCAGCGACAGCAGTCACAAAATTTGGAAGTTGAAGCGGTGGTGCTACATTTGAAAGCAAATTGCCAGTTGAAGGAACTGGTGTCGGAGGGTCAGGAATCTTTTTTCTATCAGAACTCATCTCTAGCAATCTACAAATATCAAAACATAAATTCAATCCGTCATCGTTGTTAATCAACAATATGTTTAGTATATAGCCCGAGAGCCCGTGGGATCTACCTGTATGTATTTGACCAGACCTGAATTTTCGTACATTGAGACCCCTATACCTACCATGCATGAGGTGGGGACTCATTAAGCACAAAGTGGTCGACGCGCCGAGCGCTCAGGTAGGACAGGTACCGATTTTGACGGATTTTAAATCCATTTGACCACGTCTGCCGTTTTGAAATTTTGAAAATATATGATTATTATTATCGGAAAATAAGAATGGCAGACCATTATCGCGCATTTTACTTTGTGGCAGACCACTTTGAAAATGCTAAATTGCATTGAAAATGCAAAATTTTGNAAATGCGCGATAATGGTCTGCCATTCTTATTTTCCGATAATAATAATCATATATTTTCAAAATTTCAAAACGGCAGACGTGGTCAAATGGATTTAAAATCCGTCAAAATCGGTACCTGTCCTACCTGAGCGCTCGGCGCGTCGACCACTTTGAGCTTAATGAGTCCCCACCTCATGCATGGTAGGTATAGGGGTCTCAAAGTACGAAAATTCAGGTCTGGTCAAATACATACAGGTAGATCCCACGGGCTCTCGGGCTAATACGTGTAACTCGACAAAAATACTTTATCGAAACAAGAGAGGATTGCTTAACCTGTTTTAAATTTTGCCCTGTTGTTTAAGAGATAAAAACAACGCTGACTGAGCTATTATCAATATTTTTAAACGTATGTATGTATATATTTCAAAATAAAACCGAGTGTTAATCTTGTCTTTTTAATTTTTATTTGACAAGTGACAATGGACAAAATTTGTCACTATGACTTTTTTATTTTTTTTTCGTTACACTTTGACGCAAAGTACTCTAGAATAATGTTATATAATTAGCATATTTTATGTTCGTACTGATTCAAATTTTTTTTTGCCAAGATTTAATGGCCTTTTCAGGAATATCCATAAAACCGCAAAATGCACTACATCTTCGTCCATAGTCCATTATTAGACAGTCACATACTTCCGAAAAGCGAAACTTAATGAAAGCTCAATTTTCTTCAGATTTTTCTTAACAGTTCTTCTAAATGAACTAATAAATTCTTTTAATTTGCCGTAATTATGCGCGAAAGTTTTAAAGGTCGTCTGAACAACTAGGATATGCTTAAAAGTCTAGTAGTCAATGGAATAACAATTTAAAAAAAAGTAATAATTAACGACTCTTGTCATCATCAGCGTTTCTGTTTTTGATTAAATTTTGACTAGTCAAATTAAAAAGTGGGTACTTACCTACTTGTCAGTGGTATTTCTTTAAAAATTCAAATCCTCAATTAGTTACTGAAAGTACATCATGTCGGCGGGCCCAGATACTCCGCCATTTAGCACCGTTGACATCAACAATGATAGCCGAGATGACGAGGATATTTTTGCGTCCGCTGTACAGGTATCTGGTAATCTTGTAATATCTACTGGTGTCTCGCATCCGCCCCCAGGGACGTCGACGACCACGTAGACGCCCCTTTAAACAATACATTTAATCTGATAGCAATACATATTTGGATATTTAATTAAAAACATTAATTATTTGTACCTACATACACCGTTAAATAAATATCTGTATTTTCACCTTTCAAATAACAAAACAAAGTGAATGTCAATATCTTCAGAAAGAAATTTAATGATACACTTTTTTTTCAAGTCTGAGTCATTGAATGTTAAACAATTAAATGCAAAACACATTCGGAGTTTCTTAGAATGCGTAATTTATTACAAATGCTTGAAGATCTAAGAAATGTTTTTTTTTACGAAATTTTTTAATGTATCTTATCCGTATTTAGAATCAGTCTGTTGTTATAGCTATAAATAAAATTCTGAGATATAAGTTTGGAAAGTGAAGATACAAAGGGGATGTTCTGTACATTTATTTCCAAATAAAAACATTTTTTTGTCGAGTAATAAGCAAATAGAAATTTGTATTAGCTTTAATTTGTGCTTCACAAACATTTTTAATTAAAACATTTTTAAGTTACCTAAAAAGTAAATAAACTCCAAGATCATATTAACATCACATCTGTTACTGAAAGTTTATTTTTTTTATACATTCATAGGAAAGAAAAAGGAAAGAGCTGTACACATAAAATATTAAATTATCTGCTCAATAGATTACTGTTTAATAGTCTAATTTAAAGTGACTTCATACTATACCTTTAATTAAACTAATATAATATTATTTTTACTAAAACAAAGCATGCATTGAAATCTTTAAGTAAAAGAATTAAGTTAATTAACATTATTTAATGTATTAAAAAGAATTAACAAAACTTACTACTTTTTAACATTCATATTACAAACATATAATTTTAAATAAGTTAGTCCTAGTCTATTGTTGATAAAAATAAATATTTTAGGAAGTCAGTTTGGATCCAGAAGTGAATGGAGCTCGTGAGGGTCTGGAGAAAGTTTCCATTGATGACACTCCAGCCTCAATAAGTACCTCTCTCAACAGTCCAGTTATGGAAGAGGTAAACAATATTAAATTTATCCCTGGTTACAGAATTTTAATCCCATAAATTCTCTGATACGCATAGTATATGTTAATAGGCACTCCTTCACAAATCAATGTTTTCTGATATCTACATATGAGGTTGTAATTGTAACAGGTGTGTGTACCCATTTTTTATTGTATTAATTTACGAAAAATACTAAGATAAGGTGGATGAATCCTCAAAGTTACCAAGTTAACTTTTCTTATTGCCCTTGTAGGCAGACGAGCATACAGCCCACCTGATAGTGAGTGGTTACCATCGCCCATGGACGTCAGCAACGCCATGCTTAAGTCCACTGAGTTTCTCGCCAGATCTTCTCAGTGGGTCGCGTTTCCGATCCGGTGGTAGATTCTGCGAAGCACTGCTCTTGCTGGGGTCAGTGTTAGCAACTCTCCGGTTTTAGCCCCGTGAGCTCACCTATACACGTTAGGGTGAAGCTGAAATAGCCTCTCAAGGCTATCAGCACAGGTAGGGAAAAAAAAAACGCCGTGCTGCCTGAATGGTGAACTTGTTTACTTATTTGCCTAGAGCTTCACATCATAACTCAACAATAACAAATTTAAGAAGTTTTAGTATTAGATAGAGAGTAAAAACAAATTTAAATCTATGATGATTCATATGATTTAATAAAATATTATAATTAGAAAAAAATTTTTTAAATATAATATTCAGCAGAGAAGATTGCTTGTCTACAATTATATGGAACTAATACATTTCTAAGCATTTCACAGCAATTATTAGTAAATATAAATCAATGCTGTAGCTTTAGTTAAAAACAGAATATGTACCGTAAGTACCTATGGAGATCAGCTGAACTATTGAACTTATATCAGAGAGAGAGCTTTATATTGTTTTCTTCATTTTTCTCTATTAAATGTCAGTGCTACATTCCCTTTATTGTTACCTATAATGTAAATAGTTTATCTATACTAATATTATAAAGAGGAAAGATTTGTTTGTTTCGAATAGGCTTTCAAACTACTTAACCGATTTGAAAAATTCTTTCACTGTTTAGGAGCTACAGTATTTCCGAGTGACATAGGCAATATTATTTTTTGAAAAAAGTTAGGGATCCTTACTAAAACTCTAATAATGTAACCCAAGGTGTAAAAAAATCACCTAAAATATTCTTTACATAGCGTGCCCTGCGAAAACTATTGATGATAGAATAAAGTAATCTATACTGATATTATAAAGAGGAAATATTTGTTTGTTTGCTTGTAGGTTATACAATGGTGTGCACATCTAAAATAAAAATAAAAAGTAGAAAAAAAAATTACACACAAGGCATATGTATTTAGAATATCATAGACTACTATTAGCTTTTATGTACTTAATACATGCAGAAACACTAAGCTGTTTTTATATCAATCTATGTACTTGCCTGCAATAACTATGCAATATTTAAAATAGTTAATTATAATAAAAAAGTTTTGTAGATCAGTGCATATGTTTTTTTACTTTGTCTTCATTAGGTCAGAAAGCATATTTATTTCACAACTCAAAGGACACCATTAAATAGACACAAATACAATTGTCTGACTGGTTCTAACATCAAAGAGAGTTCTTACATTTTATTTACTGACATGTCTATGTTAGGAATGTTTATATTGCTCTGAAAACGTAATTTAATGAAACCCTTAATTTTAGGGCTTCGTCGCCAAAACTTGCTATCTAAAATATTTAGTTCCTTATTTGAGACCCAGTACAGCCAAGTAGGTGTCTATCTAATATATCATTCACATCAAACACCTAAGGATCTTTAATTCAAAACTTCATAAAACAAATATGAAAAATACGTTCTCAACACTTGTGACGACAGACGATATATTTTACGTAGAACATTCATCTTTAAAAGTCTTAATAGCGAACCACAAGACTAACAAATCCACCATCAACCAAAGAAAAACGTTTAATTTTCAGATTGCCACAGAACGTTCAAATAACATCATAATAACGGTAACGGAACCACAAAAAATTGGAGAAGGCATGAGTTCGTACGTCGCGTATCGAGTATTCACCAAAACAAACATGCCGATATTTAGTAAGCACGAATTCGCTGTGCTCAGACGTTTCAGTGACTTCTTGGGCTTACACGAAAAGCTCACTGAGAAATATCTGCGCTCCGGAAGGATAATACCACCTGCACCTGAAAAAAGCATAGTTGGTAAGGTTTTAACTTTTTATCTATTCACGGCTATAATCACAATACTAGATGGCAAAAGCATAAGTTTGCTGTAAGCAGCAGCTTAGCTTTGTCCCTGGCGTTGGTGACATCCATGAGCCACAGTGATTACTTATTGTCAAGAAGGCGGTATGCTCGTGTTCTGAAAGGGTAATAAGCATAAGGCAGTTTTTCTTTATAAAAATATTGCATATGTAGTGGGTTTTTTCTGGGTCACAACTAATATAATGTTAAATTACACAAAGAATTGTCCTAACAATGCTTCCGTTTAAGTATATATACAATTGTTAATAATACATGCAAACTAGTTTTAATTCTAAACATTTAAATCTGAAAATTAGATTTTATCTGAATAGATACGTCAAATGTCGACATTATCTGAAACTCAACACGCTTTGCTGTAAATGATTAAATTCCTTTCAAAACCAGCAATGTATTTAAAACTAAATTGATGACACGATATTGAAATCGAAAAACGGAAAGGTCGCTGAACAACACGATCCGTATCCGTTTATCCTCAGTATATTAAATACTATAATTTTAATATATTGGATGATTCAATCCTTTCCTGTTTAAATGATAACAAATACCTCGTATTAATAAACCCAAACTAAAATAGATAAAAATAGCAGTGATATGTATAGATAATGCTTTTCCCTTGCACCATTGTGTTACTTACGACAAATCACAATGTTTTTAATGAAAACTCATGAGGCTCAGATTACAGTGTTCTTCTTTGTCTTTTTAAGTATCTATGGCATGGCTTCTTACCTTGCCAGTGTAGAATTTATAAATATATATACATACATATTATTTTTCTGTTAAATGAAGAAATGGTATGCTGTGAAACGAGATGAATTTGGTTTATTTGAGACTGTAATCAATTGAGAGAAATTAAAAGGAACAATATTAGATGAGATGAAACAACAGCTAATCAAAATGGTGGTTATTAACCGAGATTTCAGTGGACGATTTGAAAGAACCCGAGAAGCCATTCATAAATACTAAACAATTATAAATCACCGTTATTACACTCTAAATAAAATATAAAACAAATATTCATCGGAATAAAGATCAATAGTTAAATTCATCAAAATAAGGATCAAAGGTTCGGAAACGCATAGAGGACAAAAATTGATCTTTAATTATATATTTAAACGAATTGTAGCACAAATGATACGTATATTTTGAATAGCCGCCATTTATTACATGCTTCCCGGACACTAAGCAGCGTGTCGATATGCCGCCGTAATAGGGTTGCTCAATGCGAGTATACGGCGCTGCGGCGTGCCTTATCACGTTAACGACAATTCATTTTTACTGCTGCAAATACAACTCGTAGATTTAATTATTACCTTCAGGCTAGCTATTTATGTGTCTCTGTTCGGCCATGAATGGTTACGGTACAATTACGATAAATTGTTTAAACACAAAAGCCATTCAAGCAATTTGCTCACGGGGCACAAACCTGACGTCGTTGCTAACACGAACCCTAGCAAGAGCCGTGCTTCGCAGAACCTACCACGGATCGGATCGGAAACGCGACCCACTGAGAAGATCCGGCGAGAAACTCAGTAGGTTATGTCTGAGGGTTAATTTACTTGTCGAGCCGAAGCGACGGGTTCGACGAGAACGATGACCGGGACGGGTACAAAGCTTTCGCTTCACGTATTAATATATAGATAAACATTATCGGAACAGGCACAACGAAACTAAAGATGACATCGACCCCTTCAACGGAGAACGTGAATGGCAGCGTATCGAGCGCGGGGGTGCAGTCTCAGTTCGTGGAACGTCGGCGGGCCGCTCTAGAGAGGTTCCTTAATCGTGTAGCCCAGCACCCGGTCTTGAGCATCGACCCTGATTTTAGAGAATTCCTCGAGTCAGGTTAGTTGTTTAGAATTCTTGTTTAACGATTTGACTAGTGGTAGGACCTCTTGTGCTTTACTGCTAGTAAAACCTCTTGTGAGTCCGCACGGGTAGGTACCACCGCCCTGCCTATTTCTGCCGTGAAGCAGTAGGTAATGCGTTTCGGTTTGAAGGGTGGGGCAGCCGTTGTAACTATATTTAAGACCTTAGAACTTATAAGGTAGGTGGGGCATTTACTATCTATAGGCTCCAGTAACCATTTAACACCAGGTGGGCTGTGCGCTCGTCCACCCATCTAAGCAATAAAAAAAACGAAATAAGATATAGCGTACAGTAGAAGATTTTATGAAGCACACTGTACGGCGATACCTCATAAGCTTTCATGATCTCGATTCTGCAGTGTTTTCATTTTATTGTAATACAATAACGCTATCATGGTTCCTGCAGGCATGGACCTACCGAAAGCCACAAGTACATCGGCGTTGAGTGGAGCGGGAATGTTACGTCTCTTCAATAAAGTCGGTGAGACCGTCAACAAGATCACTTATAGAATGGACGAGGCTGATCCGGTGAGTCCATAATGGAGTCTTTACTAATATATTAGGTAGACGAGCATACAACTCACCTAATGGTCACTGTTGGACCATCGACATTACTAATGCCAGAAGCACAGCTAACCTGTTATCTGTTAGTGTAAAATATGCCGTTGAAATAGCATTTCTATATTTAAAGTTAAATGATAAGAATAGTATAAGTTCAAAGTTGTAAAAGTTAAAGATTCAAATAGGAACTAATTAAAATGCTTGTCATACTATTGTCTGTGGGTTTTTTAACGAGTATGTGATATAAAATACCAATTTACGGTTAAGTCTCACCTCTGTGTGCTTAGTGCGAGTTTTTTAACGTTCTCGATAGCATAAAAGTTACCTTAAATTTGTATGGAGTTGGAACATTTGCCTACGTTTGCCGCTAGGGGCGCTGTTCCAACAGCACACAAAATTGAGTTTTGTTTAATATCGACGTTTGAAAGGCAAACGTGACAATAACTTTTTTGTACATAAATGATAGGCAATAACCATATTCGATGCGCAAAAAAAGTATATTTCTAGGTCTAATAAAATCATTTCAATTCTACAGCTAGATTCGTTAAAATATTGTTTTTTCAGGTATTTCAACTTTAAATTAGTCTACTGTAAAGTTCACGCATTGTCGCTTAGTCACGTTTGCGTTTCAAGCGTCGATATAATTAGTAGTAATGGCGTCAATTTTGAATGTGCTTGTTACAGTGGTTCGAGGAGCGCGCGGTCCGCGTGGAGACGCTGGAGGCGTGTCTGCGGCGACTCGGCGGCGCGTGCGAGGCGCTGGCGGGCGAGCGACGCGAGCTGGCCGTGCGCACGCACGACGCGGCGCGCGCGCACGCCTCGCTGTCCGGCGCCGACCCGCACGCGCCCCTCTCCCGCGCTCTCTCGCACGTCGCCGACCTGCACGAGAAGGTATAAATATTCGGTAACCACCGGCTCGGCTCTGCTCCTGGCATTGCTGAAGTCCATGGGCGACGGTAACCACTCACCATCAGGTGGGCCGTGTGCTCGTCTGCCCAGCCTACAAGGGCCAAAAAAAAAAGATACTCCGCAATACGCACAGTGACACCTCAGTGACCTCATGCACACACATAGTACACGGCGGCCTAATAATAACAATTAGTCGTCGTCGCCTAAAAGATAAGACGACCGGTGCATTCGTATCTAACGAGGCAACGGTGTTCGAATCCCGCTAGCAAATACCAATTTGTCTAATGAAATACATACTTAACAAATGTTCACGATTGATTTCCACGGTGAAGGAATAACATCGTGTAGTAAAATTCAAACCTGCAAAATTATAATTTGCATAATTACTGGTGGTGAGTCCGCACGTGTAGATACCACCGCCCTGCCTATTTCTGTCGTGAAGCGGTAATGCCTTTCGGTTTGAAAGGCGGAGCAGCCGTTGTAACTATACTGAAACCTTAGAACTCATGTCTCAAGGTGGATGGTGGCATTTACGTTGTAGATGTCTATGGGCTCCGGTAACCACTTAACACCAGGTGGGCCGTGAGCTCGTCTACCAACCTAAGCAATAAAAATACCGAATAAAATAGTACTTGATGTTTAAATGTAACATACAAATTATTATAACAAATAACATTGTCTTAATAAAAACTATTAAAAAAAACATATAACTATTATTTCAGATTGAAAACTTGAGACTGGAACAATCAAACACGGACTTCTTCATTCTGTCTGAACACATCAAAGATTACCTCGGGCTTATCGGATCAATCAAAGACGTATTCCATGAACGAGTAAAGGTAAAAAAAATATGTTTATTATAAAACTAATGACAAATTTAGGAGAATGCTCCTCTATAAGTACCATGTATTAGAATGATTATTTATAGTAAATGAATTATCCAATATATGCATGACCTATTGTTTTATACATACCTTTTGCTTTTCTTAAAGTTTGTCCATAAGTGTTTCGTTTCGTTGTTAGCTTGAGGGTCTCTTAAATGTTCATGTGACTTGGATCTGGATATTAAGTCAAAACAATAAAATTATTGTATTGGTCTTTGATGCATTCGCAAGTTTTCAAGTTAATCGAACGTTCGTGACCAAAAGATGAAATATTTTTTATATATTTTTTTTCATTTCATTTTATTGATATTGCTAACAAAATAGCGTAGGTTGTATGAATTTGATAGTAAATAATTAAGGTTGCTCATGGACATCGACAATGTCATGGACACAGCCACGCCGCTGCCTAATATTACTGTTACAGTGAGTGTGCGAAAGTGCCCAACCATTATTTTTGAGTTCGGTCTTAAAGTATGTTTCAGTAATAAACTCGTGAATTTCTTGTAGGTGTTCCAAAACTGGCAACACGCTCAAATGCAGCTCACTAAAAGGCGCGAGAACAAAGCTAAGGCTGAACTGTCGAATCGACCGGATAAAGCTGAACAAGCAGCCAATGAAATAATCGAGGTAAAATCAAATATAATAACAAGAGAAATACAATTATGAACTAATTTATATTTTATTTATACTTAATAAGGTATTTCATTTGGTACCAAGATCTGAATTATGTACTAATTCAGTACCTGTTACTAAACAAAATCTCTGAAGAGTCCTATGTACGTACCACTTTGTATTAAATCCTACATACTCGAAATAATTCCAGCTGATCTTAAACTTTAATTTATAATTTAAAGAAAATTTTAAGTACTACTCCCACAACCTGTCTGGTAATAATTTACTGTGCAATATGAATGTAATTTGCCAATTCAGTCATAAATATGTACTCTATGTTTTAATATTTTTTATTGAATTATTAAAAATAGTATTTCATTTTTTTAGTTTACGGTATCATAAAGGTATTAGGTATGATAAATTATTCATTAACATACATTCAGGCAAATACAACAGTTTCCAAATTGCTTAGGTAAAAAAATAAGGCGCTCAAATAAATTTGTTGTTTTGACTGCTGAAAGTAAATAACAGGTCAAACTGCTTCAAATATTAAGTTGTCATCGGTCCTTTATAAGTACGCCAAATTTCGAGTTACTCCGACGTTTTGAAGTGGATCAAAATCATGTTCAAAATTTCCCTTACATACTAACATACGTATGAAGCTAATAAAAGCGATCCTCTAACTTTGCCTTTTTCCCATTTAAAACTTTTTTTAAGAGATTTTATGACGTGGTAACTGAGACCTTTAAGTCATGACTTATTTAAAGGGGATTGCCCACTCTCCATAGTGTGCTAGGCCCAAGATGGACATCAAATATTACTATAAAAATGTACTGATTCAAATTCTTAAATGTATTGGATATCTAAAAAATATATTGAAATTGACGCCACTATTACAAAAAATATAATAAAAATAAAAACTCGTTTTGAGGTTAATTTTCTATATAAATAAGTGTCGGATTGTGAGATACTTCAAGAACTTTTCTTTTCTTAATGTTTAAGATGTTCCTAATGTATTTTTATCCAATAGGGTATAAAAACACACTTAATTCTTTAAATATCTATATTTTCTTCATCTTCATACACAATTAGTATCATCTAAAAATAGCAAAGGAGAGCATATACACGGTTTTAAATCTCGGTCAGGGTAAAACCACAATTCACACAATGTTTTTTAGTCGTAGTATGAAACGTTATTGATAAAAGTAAAATAAATCGAAGAAAAATCAAAACACATCCATTTTGTACGCAAGCACAACACCACAAGCAGCAAGCGAAGTGTCAGTCAGTCAGATTAAATTCAGTGTTGTCAGTATAAAGAAAAATAATTACATGAAATTCATATATCGATTATTTTTTTAAATAACCGATAATTGATTTATATCTTAATCTTTTTTTTACGAGTACACATTATTTTTTATGTTTTTGTTTTAGTTGTACATATTTAAATAACAATACTAGTAAAGTTTTTTTTATTGCTTAGATGGGTGGGCGAGCTCACAGCCACCCTGGTGTTGCTAAGTGGTTACTCGAGCCCACATACATCTACAACGTAAATGCGCCACCCACCTTGAGATATAAGTTCTAAGGTCTCAAGTATAGTTACAAGTTAAAGTCCAATGGGTATGTCTTCGATGTTATTTTATGTGCATAAAATCCATTAAAATCGTTTGATTAATGATAATACTTAAAATGATTTATTTATATGTTTTATTTATATACTCAAAATATTTACTTCATACGTAAAAGGATTTGAAGCTGGCAATATTTTTCCCGCAAAAATAAAAATCCTTGTTTTTTCAATAGAGTTACTTTTTTTAAACTACTTATTGTAAACTATAGTGGCGCTTATTTGCAAGAAAGTAAATGCATATTTATTTATGACAAAATTAATGCACTAAGTATTTTTTCTATAATCTATTGTCCGCTTTGGGCCTAAAATGGGCCATCCCCTTTATATTCTTATTTTTATGAAGAAATGAAGATGATTAATTTCCCATTTAAAACAATTTTATTAAATCCTGTATGTTTTTTTAATACAGTGGGAAACAAAAGTCGAACGTAACCAACAAGAGTTTGACTCGATATCGCGCGTCATCAAGAAGGAAATCGAGCGATGGGAGGAGATCCGGGTCGACGAGTTGCGGGCAACGCTGCTGCACTACCTCGAGGAACACATGAAGCATCAAGCTCAGGTCAGGGCTGTCAATACGCAGCACGCGTACTTACCGAATTTAGTAATGCGTCAGCAATAGAATTTTTTTTTAAGGGATTTTATGACCCGGTAACTAAGACTTTTAGGTCAAGTCTTATTTTAATTTTAATGAAAACTTTTTTATATGAAAAATTATATTATGAAATGAAATGAAGTTGATTAATACGAAACATGGCATGAAATGAGATGAGATGGGATGAAATATAATATAATCTCAGTAAAATTGTGGTCGTTTACTGAGATTTTTTCAGTGGACTTTTTGGAGGATCTTGTGAAGTTACGTCCAGCGGCTTTGTTTCAGTAAACAGTTAATAAACCACCGTTATTACACATTTAAACCTGAAGAAAAACTAAATAGACAAAATAAAACAAATCACACAACCTCACTCCTCGCTTTCCCGCCAAAAAGTCCGCATCAGTAGTGAAACTTGTACGAGTAGGGATGTACAAAAAAAAAATATCGATAATTATCGGCATATACGTTGTTGATGTCTATGGGCTCCTGATGTCAACATCAGATGAACAGTTAACTCGTTGACCCGTCTAAGCAATAAAGACACGTTCACTAATAATTTGTACTAGTGATCGCCCAGTGGTCGAAATTCGATCATAATTAATTTAAATGATAAGTTTGAACATTATTATGGTTTTATTGTCAAAGAATATACTTTTATAATCTCGCACTATAGACAAATAATATTAAAGATAAACAATATTAATATATTCTCAATTAGACCACAGACTTTAACAATAAACAAAAAAGTGTGAATGCATGTGTGTGTACCAAATACATGGTAGTGTGTGTAATGTTTTCTTTATTGATTTAAAGTATCTTTTATGCATTATTTAAAAAAAATATTAGCATTGTGCAATTTCATACCGCAATTTTCGTAAAAAAGGATACAAAGTTTTTGCTTCACGTATAGATATATATAGATTAGTAGATTATAAGCATGTGCTTCTAACTAAAGTTTACGTTTTACAGGCGATTAGATATTGGGACGCGTTTCTTCCCGAAGCGCGCGCCATCAAATGAGTGAAGAAACGACCGCGGGCTCGAGCTGTACACGCGTGGCACACACGTACCTATAAACAGAACAATTGTAAAGATAACAAATACATAATAACCAATATATCGACGCTTGAAAGGCTAACGTGACTAAGCGACAATAACTGCTTTGTACATAAATGATAGGCAATAACCATATTCGATGTGCAAAAAATATATATTTCTAGGTCTATTAAAATCATTTCAATCCTACGGCTAGATTCGTTAAAATAGATTTTTTTTTCAGGTATTTCAACTTCAAATTAGTCTACTGTAAAGTTCACGCATTGTCGCTTAGTCACGTTTGCCTTTCATGCGTCGATATTATTATTAACTTACATTAAATCTTCATTTAACGTATACGAAATCTGAGAGTGACAGCTGTTTGAAAAATCTATAGTAAAATATCAACATTGCTTTGGAATGAGCTCCCCTCCACGGTGTTTCACGAGAGCTATAACATGCCCTTCTCAAACGGGGCTCGTGGAGAGTACTTAACGGTAGGCAGCGGCTTGGCTCTCCTCCTGGCATTGCTGATGTCCATGGGCGACAGTAACCACTCACCATAAAGTGGAGCGTATGCCCGTCTGTCTACAAGGGCAATAAAATAAAATGTATATAAAAATAGTATATTTATACGTTCGTATAGTATGCGTTTACGTATCGTTTATAATTAATAATATTAAATAGATTTACAAGTTTTCAGTTAATACGTATATATCTTATTATTATTATTAATAAATGAATATAGTTTGATCAACAATATAGATACACAATAATTTTAAAACTAATCGTGTCACTGAAAAAATCAAATGCATATTATAATATAAAGGAAAGTTTTTTTGTTAACTAGAATCAATGCCATTATGGATTCCAGTACCTAGTTAGATATCGAGCGGAATATCCTTTGTAAACGCGCGTTTCCATATTGACGATTTCTGTATTTGCAGCAAAGGTTTTACAGTAAATGAAATATATCTCAGAATCGTTTATCATCAAATACTGCTTTCGGGTAATAAAAGTACTTTAATAACTATTATAACCAAACTACAACAAAAAAAAAAGGTGTAGATATGAAAAAGAACAGATGTCATTGATATTACGATATTATCTAAACGTCACGACAGTTAAATGTATTAATATCACTACATAGCATAAAACAAAGTCGCTTTCTCTGTCCGTATGTATGCTTAAATCTTTAATACTACGTAACGGATTTTGATGCGGTTGTTTTTAATAGATACAGTGATTGAAGAGGAAGGTTTATATGTATAATAACATCCCATTAAATAGTGGAGAAATCAATAATAAATTACAGTTTCCGAAGCGAAGCGAGGGCGTGTCGTTAGTATATGTATAAAAACCACGCCCTAAGAATTAAGGGTATTCTTTTAAAAGTTATGTATGTTTTGAAAATTAATGATGATTTTCCTAGATCGATAATAACTGTAATAAAAGAAAGAATCGGGTCAATGAACGAGTGCTTAAAAAAAAACATGAAACACGACCGCCCTAAATGATACTAGGACACGCGCGCTCCACAAAAATAGTTAGATAACGCAATTTGAACCTTTGTCGTGCGTTTTATTTCCTGTCGGAGATAGCAACAGTATAGACTGTAGACGTTTCTTTGAGTAGACAATACTATATTTAGCGAGAAGTAGATTATTCTAACTGGTGGTAGGACCTCTTGTGAGTCCGCGCGGGTAGGTACCACCACCCTGCCTATTTCTGCCGTGAAGCAGTAATGCGTTTCGGTTTGAAGGGTGGGGCAGCCGTTGTAACTATAAAGAGATCTTAGAACTTATATCTCAAGGTGGGTGGCGCATTTACGTTGTAGATGTCCATGGGCATACATAGGGACAGATATAGGAACAGAGAAGGCGACTTTGTTTTATACTATGTAGTGATATATATTACTAGCTGACCCGGCAGACTTCGTAGTGCCTCAATCAATAAATAAAAGACCTAAGCTATTGTATAACATAAACTTAAAACAAACAAAAGGATTCGTCCGACAGGGGACACATCAAAGAGAAAACAAAATTGTTATTTTTATTTAATTCCGAGCATTTTCATATTTATCCACCTTTTAAACCTTCTCTGGACTTCCACAAATAATTCAAGACCAAAATTAGCCAAATCGGTCCGCAACAGCAATTTATTTTTATATATATGGATGATGCTCAAGTATCAAAATAAAAATTCCACGTCAAAAATGCATTGGGTATATATACGCACTGGTCATTAGCTTGTGTAATTCACAATAGCGTTAAATAGAACACAAGTAGAAATATCTAAAGCAATTTTTTAAAAATGTATTTGTTATCTTTACAATTTGAATAATTAAAAAAGTTTTTTTTTCCGGAAATAGAACACATCAGATTACAACTCAAATTGAGCATACTGTGTAAAGTTACCAGATATAAATGGTGTTAACACTGATACTGATTTTGTTTATCTCACTATCAATTTATTGATCAACAATCTATACTATTGTTTTCATTGAACTGTAAAACGAATATATCTATTGTATGTATGTGTAAGAGAAAAAAAAACAGTTTTTCACACAATAATGTATTTAAGCATTCCAAGAAATATTTTCTATCAAAACTTAGGGTTCGTAATGACGAGCCTTGTCCAAAATGTCTAGTTTAATATCAACTAGTATGAAGCTCAGTGTGAAATTTAAATAAATGTGATGTCTAATAATTTTCATAAATAATTTCCTTAAAGGATGGTTATGTTATATATATGATTCTATATAAAAACATTTTTCCTCACAGGAATATCTAACTATAATATATTATGTGTAATGTTTTAGATATAATAATTATTATCTGCATTAAGACGTTCTCGTATAAAGACAAATTTTGTTATCTTAATCAAGAACTTATTTGATTAATTAATATCTTTTTGTGTAAGTTAAATGTTTTTTTTATTTTTTATTTTGTATTTTTTTTTTGTATTTTTGTCTTGTACGAGAACGTTCTGCACTAGTTCATCTTAAGCACCTTTTTAGCGGAAGAACTCGTGAGATCTCTTTGATTATAGCAAAAAAAATTATAATCATAGTACATGACTTATGCATTGTAAAAAGTCTGATAATATTAACCATAGATGTTTTAGCATTTCCTTTGGAAGTTGGTTTGAAATTCACGGAGCCAAGAGCAAAATAATTTAATATTCTTCAAGAGCATTTTTATCTTTTTTTAAGTAATTTCCTAATGTATAATTATCTCTTTTTAGTTATAAGATTTCCATGTTGTTTCTTTAATATATTTTTTATAGTCAATTTGATTTGTAATATTGGCGTACGTTTAAATTTTTGTCGAGATTTAATTCGAAATTTTATTAAAAGTGGCTATGTTGATAACTAATGTAGATAGTGAACATTTAAAAATTGGCAAATAATGTCCAGAAATTTCTATACATTTAGACGTACGGTATAAATTATATTTACGTAGTTAGTACGATTGAAAGGTATCAAGTCTAATGTATTCCTTATTTTTATATTGCCAAATATATTTTAGCTGTAATTCGGTGTAATTGAAGAGATGGGGATATAATAAATAAAGTATATTGTTGATATCCATTTCAATGGTATTTTTTATCCAACCTTATTAATATTAAATCGGCTTTTTCTTCACATATAAATGCGTATACATTAAAGATTTTTTATGTGGTCTTTGAATATCTGATCGGCGTAAAGTATTGGCGCCCGTAGACATGTAAATGTCGCTAACCACCTCTAACGCATGACTGGCGTCGTGGCCTAAAGGATAAGACGTCCGTTGCATTCGTGTTGAAGCGATGCACCGATGTTCGAATACCAGGCGGGTACCAATTTTTCTAATGAAATACGTACTCAACCATTGTTCACGATTGACTTCCACTGTGGAGGAATAACATCGTGTAATAAAAATCAAACCCTCTTGTGAATCCGCACGGGTAGGTACCACCACCCTGCCTATTTCTGCTGTGAAGCAGTGATGCGTTTCGGTTTGAAGAGTAGGGCAGCCGTTGTGACCATACTGAGGTCTTAGAACTTATATCTCAAGTTGGGTGGCGCATTTAAGTTGTAGATGTCTATGGGCTCCAGTAACCACTTAACACCAGGTGGGCTGTGAGATCGTTCACCCATCTAAGCAATAAAAAAAAAAAAATAGGTGAGTTAACGGGTCTCAAGCCGGAGTGTTGCTAACACTGGCCTTAGTAAGAACAGTGCTTCGCAGAACCTGCCACCGAATCGGAAACGCGACCCGCTGTCCCCTAAGTCCCCTTATACAATACCCAAGAACAAAGATGCGGTGGTTAGACCTCGGTTCATGATGTGAATTCGCCACTGTCTGAAGCCGATTTGGAGACGCAGGCGATAAGCTTTATATTTCAAACTGCAGGCCAAACTCAATTAGAATTAAGTATTGGCAGGAGATCGGATCAGACATTAAGACTAATAATTCTTCATCCGTTTGCCAATTATGTCTAAGCGCTTCGATTTTTCCTTTACAATATTGGTTAATATTGGTTATAGTTCTGTTTTACCAAACAAATGTTAGGATTCTAGCGTAATTCCACTTGGCGCATTGGGATTGCTTGAGGCTTTCAGAATCCCTATCCTACCTTACTACTTTAGAAACTACAATAAAATAACTTCATTACTTCACCCCCTCTAAACGAGCAATATGTGTCAAAATTACTAGAGGAAAATCCGATTTCCCTGTAGGTTGGATGTGAACAGTTCTCTGCATTTCTAACAATTCTATTACAAACATTTCTAACAACAAATTCTAATCTAATGTGCATATCAGTCTCGTACAAATTTGCGAGGCTTGTCGTCGGCAGATAACCAGAGTGAGCGGGTGGTGAGTAAATGCCCTGGTACTAAACTCATAGTACACAGTATAGACAGACGTGATTTGAAATACACTTTCCAGATCGCAGTAACCACCATGGGACAGTGGTTCCGGAAGTGGCGCATTGACATCAACCCCACGAAAAGCGCAGCGGTGCTCTTCAAAAGGGGTCGCCGGGGGTCGTTAACGGCACCACAAGCACCGTCCTCGTCGAACCCGTTGCTTGCGACGAAGGGCTCGACGAGCCAATTAGCCCATAGACACAGCCCACTGAGTTTCTCGCCGGATCTTCTCAGTGGGTCGCGTTTCCGATCCGTTGGTAGATTCTGCGAAGCACTGCTCTTGCTAGGGTCAGTGTTATCATCACTCCGGTTTGAGCCCCGTAAGCTCACCTACACACGTTAGGGCGAAGCTGAAATAGCCTCTCAACGCTATCAGAATAGGTAGAAAAAAAAAAAGAAATACACTAATCAGGAAACAAACAAATATGATTGATAACACTGGCGGTAAAATATGTACTCAGTCTATTCAAATAAGGAATAAAAAATCAAACCAGCACAGTATTCGATAAGCAGTAAAAATAATTAATGTTGTCTTGAAAATTATCAGATAAGAAATCTCTGAACCCTTATCGAACAGACAAGTAAATTTTGGGAATCCCTTTAATCAAAAATACTAGCGTAGTAAAAAGTCCCTGTATCGCTTCGAAGCAGACTAATAGTTAAAAAATGTAATAAAATTATATTTTGTCATTTTATTTTTATTAAATTTATTTAACAATAAATTGTAAAATAAATTTACAAAGTACGAAAACAAGAACAATTATCATGAAAAAATTATGATGATGATGATTTAATCTTTAGATGCTCACAATTCATATTTTTATATAATGTTTTAATTTCCCACCATTAATAAGGATAATTATAATTCTATATGTATTCCTATAAGGTCGTATTAAAATATAGAATATATACAATTAGTACCAGCAGTAAACGTTTATAACGTATTGACAATAATGATGATCGTTATTCGAATTGCACTATTGCAACCTACAGCCATAACAAAACAATGAAATAGCTTTAAGTTGTTAGTTCTCTACGTGATCGAATCTGAAATGAGGAGATCCGTAGAAGAACGAAGGTTGCTGACATAGCCCGTAGAATTAGTGAACTGAAGTGGCAATGGGCCGGCCACATAGCACGAAGAGAGGACGGTCGATGGGGCAGAAAGATCCTGGAGTGGCGACCACGTACTGGCAAGCGCAGTGTGGGACGGCCACCTACGAGATGGACCGACGACCTAGTAAAAAGTGCTGGGTCTCGTTGGATGCAGGTGGCATTGGACCGGTTGCACTGGAAATCTATTGGAGAGGCCTATGTTCAGCAGTGGACGGCGATAGGCTGAAATGATGATGATGATGATGTTAGGAAAGTCAAATTTCACAATGAACTTCTAAGGAGAGAACTTTTTGATTGTTTCACAAGGTATTTAATTTATTTTTAACCATAAATTACCTCGTGAGCTCAAGCTTGGCAAGCTCAAGATAAAGGCAATAAGCACTGTGATGTTTTCGATGTCTGCAATGAACTCCGGAAACCACTTAAAACCAGAGCAGTTCGTGTGCTCATTATGAGCAAAAAAACTGGTACGTGTGTACGTACGTATGTAGTAATTAGTAATGTAGAGTAGTAGTTTACATTTTAGCATCCATAATGCAATTTTTGCTTTTTACTGAGTCGGCGGCAGTTCAATTTGCATTCGAGAGGATTCGATAAAATGGTGGATAAAATGACACTTGAGACTTGTTTAATCTGAATTGGTTTTTGCAGCAGAGTTAGCCCACTGAGTTTCTCGCCGGATCTTCTCAGTGGGTTGCGTTTCCGATCCGCTGGTAGATTCTGCGAAGCACTGCTCTTGCTAGGGTCAGTGTTAGCAACTCTCCGGTTGAGCCCCGCGAGCTCACCTACAAACGTTAGAGCGAAGCTGAAATAGCCTCTCAACGCTATCAGAATAGGTAGAAAAAAAAAAGCAGCAGAGAGTCATAAATTATAATCATAGATAATAAATAATAAACAAACATTATGACTCATAATGTTTGTTTATTAGATAAATTAATTTTTAATTTGGTACATTCTACTAATTCAATTTACACTAGTGGATTAACAAGACGATAATAAATTTACAAGTGTGGTCTTTCCTCTAATTTGAAATATTTTAGTCACTTGAATCTACTAAAAAATAAACTGGATATTTATCTACAAAATTAGAACAACGACCTTCACATTTTTTAATAATGAAGGCCCAAAACGCAATCTTTATTACCATTCAATTGAATCTTAAGACAGCAAACAAATCTCGCAAAAACCGAAAGATAAGACAACACTGTTTAGTATTTTTTTAATTCCGAAACAAGATAATCGAATCGAAAATATACATATTATTATTATTTGTCCTGACTCACTGAATGATTCATTCTCGGAGACCCTAAGCCGCTAGAGTTAAAACTTGAAAATTTGGCAGTTAATTTGACATTTATGTTGAAAGGAGTCAATTCGAATTCGCTAAGGAATTTTCGAAATTTCACTCCTAAGAGGGTAAAATAATAGATGAACCATTTACTGGTTATAACGTGAAGCAGAAAGGCGTTTCGGTTAAAATGGTGGGGCAGCAGCAGATAGTATATATTTTAAAAGCTCTTTTTATATTTTTCGACTGCTCAAGGTCGGTCGATCGGTTGGAAATAAAAATATTTATAAAAAAAATCTTTCTATAAATAAAGGGCATATTTATAAATAAACGGCAATTATACAAAGTTATACAAAACGACAAAGACATGATTTTAAGCGTTACAGGTAAAACGACAACCGTTACGTGGATTTTATTTCTAAATCCAAATCTTCAGTTACTTTTTTTTTATTGTTCGTATACCTATGTATGAGCACGAAAAATACAAACAATACATGACTCACACGGAACCCTCAGTTCACGAGTTTCAAACGCCCTTGTCCGGTTTTCTTAATAAGCAAAGACATGTAGACAATCACAATACCGTCAATCCTAAATGATTACCGCAGCAAAGACATTTACAAATTGAATTCTGACGCACACTTAATACTCTCAAGAGTTATGTAATATCTACTATCTATTAATCGATGTCTATCCTATACCTTATTGTCGGAACTCAAATTTCACGGCAGATAGAAGTCAGTCAGAAGTAAACAGCCCCTGAGGGGTTACGGTTGGGCTATCGTGATTATAATTACCTAATTATACTCACGGTAGCACAACCGATGCGGGAACAGTGTGCTTAGTGCGAGTTTTTTAACGTTCTCGATAGCGTAAAAGTTAGCTCATATTTGTATGGAATGGGTTCGTTTGCCTACGTTTGCCGCCAGGGGCGCTGTTCCAACTGCATACAAAATTGGGCTAACGTTTACGCTATCGAAAACGTTAAAAAACTCGCACTAAGCACACAGAAGATTTTGGGAGGAAGAGGGTAATTAAGAAATGGGCACTTCTACTACAAATAGGAGTATGTTTATTAGAATTAGATTAAGAGGTGGTTATCGCGTACGATTATCTCCTGATGACTAGTCGAACAGACAACTATCAGTAAAGATGTTACTCTCAATTTGTAGAACGCTTACCCTACACTTGAAAACAGAATGTGTGCTCGCAGCGAAGATACGGCACGGCGACGGTAATTAGCGGTGCGGATCCCTAACATCAGTAATTACGCAAATTCTAATTTGTTTACTTACTATGAAGTTCCACCATATTATGATATGTGTAACCCAGAGACGTGTTTGCTTTGAAAAAAAACCAGGATTTAAACTGGATACGATACGAGTACACTGAGTGCGTTACTGATTGAGCTATATATGTTTTGATATACCCTACTACCATTACTGGAAAATTTAATAAGAAATAAGGATAAAAAATAGGAGGTCTCCGTGTGCCCACAACCTAACGTTTTCCAGACTGTAAATAAATGATATCGCTAACATCAAATTATTTACTTCGATTGAAACCAGACATTGTTCAAACAAGATAGAAATGAGATTTGTATTTTATTTTATGTATCTAATCAGGTCTATCGGGAATATAATTGATGAGTCAAATATTTTTAAAGGAAATTAATGATGTAAATTCAGGGGATTTTATGCATTTCTTTCAAAATAACTTATGCCAAATAAAAATACGTGGACAAATCAAATCGACCTGATAAACGTAATCTGAAGATTATAACAGTATCATATTGATAAATTCATTCAGTCGCTTAATATAAAAGCAAGTGACGGAAATATTAATTATGATTTGTTTGTTTTGTAACAATAAAACTTACAGGTAAGATATTTGATTATTCTTCCTAATTAAATGATACTTTTTCGTAATTCATAAATTATCATCTCTTTGTATATTATTTTTATTTATTTACAATTTAAAAATTAAAATAATAATTGAATCGATTTTACACAGGAACGTGAAGTATTCTCTTTTTAAAATTGCTTTTTTAATTTTCTTCGATGGTAGAATGCGACCCACCTGAGTGTGAGTGGTCCACGTCGCTTTTGTTATGAGAATTAGCGATAATCACAGTGAAAAGTGAATCTCATTTTAGACTTATTCCTGTCGTCTGCTGTTTAAAGGGTACGGATTACGGTTATTCCAATACCATCGGAATTTCGAATTGCTTCCGAATCTTGTTTAAAGGTTAGGTGGTGGATATTAAGTTATAGTATAATTGGACCCCAGTAATTGGTTAAAAATTAACTAGACTCGTGAGCTTGTTAGTGTATTAAAAATATATTGCATAAATTATCGAGGCTAGGACCTCATATCTCAAGCTGTGGGCTGCTCGTTTTGGTCTCTATGATTCCATCACTTAACACAGCCCAAGATCTTGACAATATTGCAAAATAATGTACTGCAATGTAACGTTTTCATTTCAGAATGAAATTGCTAATTGTCCTCGCACTCATTGGAGCGGCGGCCGCCGCATCAATCAAACCCGTCCAAATCGCGGATATCCCAATACCGAAATACGAGAGCATCGACGCTGGAATGTACATCATCCCCGACGAAGTCATTCAAGAACTCGCCTTGGCCGGGATTGAATTGAGCGAAAATGTAGACAACGTTGCGATTTTTGACATTGAAATTCCCGTTGACAACGTCGATTTCCCTGTTGATTCTGTAAACTTCGTAGAAAATGTCGAAGCTCCAGTTGAGAACGCCGATTTCCCGGCTGACTCTGTAAGCTTCGTAGAAAACCTCGATGCTCCAGTTGAGGACGCCGATGTCCTGGCTGATTCTGTAAACTTCGTAGACAACGTCGATGCTCCAGTTGAGGACGCCGATGTCCCGGCTGATTCTGTCAGCTTCGTAGACAACGTCGATGCTCCAGTTGAGGACGCCGATGTCCCGGCTGATTCTGTCAGCTTCGTAGACAACGTCGATGCTCCAGTTGAGGACGCCGATGTCCCGGCTGATTCTGTAAACTTCGTAGACAATGTCGATGAGGTTCCAGTTGAGGACGCCGATTTACAAGTCGCCCCTGTGAACATCGTGGATGAACCAGTTGAAAAGACGAATGAGGAAATCGAGAATGACAGTGAAGTTGGCTCGATCAGCTGGGTTGAATATCCTGCTGAATTGGACGAAGATGGAAACGGACTTGTTATTGTTGATCTACCTATTGAGGCACAACCCGAAGATTTAGAGAAAGCCCAGCTTGTTGACCTTCCCGTCGAAAATGCCGCTGAACCAGAAGACTTAAGCCCTGTTCAAGTAGTAAACCCCATCGTTGAGAACAGTCAAAGTGAATACCCCGGCAAAAGATACCCGGACTCTACATGGCGATAAATTATATATTTTTCAAGTTTCTATGTGAATTAGAACATTTACATTCATAATTTTTTGTATTTAATAAATAACATTTTTTATATAAGTAATTAATTCTTTTATACTTTTTTACTAAAAGTTTGTGTATCCTTCAAACTATTCCTGAACCTTGTAAATGCGCAATTCGACTAGTTTTTGTGTCATAACGTAAGCAACTTTGAAACAGTATTTTAAAATTTAATTTTTGGATTGTCAATGACAATGTTTATATTTTTTGATACAAAATAAAATCAAGTAATTAAAAAACTTGCAGTTTCATTTTTATTTCATTGCTCTTGTCTACAGATACGATTAAGGTCCACTTGAATTAAAATACTTGCCAGTGCATTTCCCTTAGGAAATTAATCGTAGAATCCTTCCATTTTAATTAAAAGGCCAATATTACAGTAAAACCTATTGGGTTAATATCATAGAGCCGCTTAAACTAGTGCGTAATAGATATAGTGAGTACGCATCGGTTTCTTATCACTACATAGTATAAAACAAAGTCGCTTTCTCTGTCCGTATGTATGCTTAAATCTTTAAAACTACGCAAAGGATTTTGATGCGGTTTTTTTTAGCAGATAGTGATTGAAGAGGAGGGTTTATATGTATAATAAGATCCATTAAATAGTGGAGAAATTAATAATAAATTACAGTTTCCGAAGCGAAGCGAGAGCGGGTCGCTAGTAACATAATATTTTAATTTTTATTCAAAGAACTGTAAGCATGATTTTCGTTAAAACCAAATTATTCGTTTTCCTGAGCTTCGACTCTTTATACAATTATCCACTAAGCCTCACCCATTAATTAGACACATTCAGTTTAACCATAACTTGTTTTTTTTCTAAATTGTCTATAAATCGCAAAAATTCGAAAATGCTATAAATTATTAGACCAGTAAATTACAGTACTACATTTTATTATCACACTAAATCTTTTAAATACAATAATTATTTAACAACAAAATCTTCTGGGTATTCCATGACTTTGGGATAATTTTTCACTTCTTCTTCGGGTATGTGGTCTAGTCTTTTCGGTACGTAACGTATTTGTCTAATTTGATTAGTAACATTTTGCAAAACGTCTTCAGGGACATTCTCTCCAGGGTATATAAAAAGACGCTGCATTGTATGACGCCTCTGAAGGTTTCCAGTCATTGCTCTGTACACTGCTTTTTTTATGATCTGAAAATTTTCAAAAATATTGCATTAAACTCTGAATGTCTGGTAACATTAGTGATTCAAGATTTAAATTTACAGTGGCTCAACCTAATCATTGAACACAAAGTCAAAGGATGGTAGATAACAATGTTCTACTGTTCTGAATCCAAATGTATTAGGAGTTAAAGTATGAAATTGCCGATTTGTACTGAAATATTTGAAAAATGTTTTTTTTTTTCATTTAACTTATTTATTTAATCAAAATAGCTACCATTATTATCTATACATTTCTGCCATCTAATAGGAAGGAAATTTATGCAAAATCGCATGGTGCGTTCATTAGCAGTCCCCTCTCCAAATGCAATATTGATATTACCGGTGGTAGGACCTCTTGTGAGTCCGCACGGGTAGATACTACCGCCCTGCCTATTTCTGCCGTGAAGCAGAAGTGCGTTTCGGTTTGAAGGGCGGGGCAGCCGTTGTAACTATACTGAGACCTTAGAACTTATATCTCAAGGTGTGTGGCGCATTTACGTTGTAGATGTCTATGGGCTCCAGTAACCACTTAACACCAGGTGGGCTGTGAGCTCGTCCACCCATCTAAGCAATAAAATAAAAAAATAAAAAATTGCGAGCTGTTTCTGCAGCGTTAATTCCGCGTCGGAACTCGTATTCAAAAATCACTCGAATTTTTGAATACGAGTACCATTAACATTTTTTACCATTTTTTTTGTCTAAGCTGAATAAAAAAACAGCTGAAAGTCGATAATCAAATGTTGCACATTTTTTAAAAGAAGAACCTCATATGTACCATTTTAAAAAAGTTTCACTCAAAAACTGCAAGTTAAGGTTTTATGTCAATTCGAAGTACCTCTTCTTTTTCTCCACCTTATCCCACTAGGTGGGGTCGGTACAGCAAATTTTTCTCTTCCATTCTCTTCTATCAGCCGTCATCTCAACACTCACTCCTCTCTCTCTCATATCGTCATTCACACACTCCATCCATGTCTTCTTCGGTCGACCTCTTCCCCCTCTACCTTGCACTACCATTTCCATACATCTCCTAGTCACATGCATCTTCTCTCTTCGCATCACATGTCCATACCACGCTTCGAATTCGACGCTACCAATTCGAAGTACCTATTACAATAAAACGGAAATTTCATACTTTAAGCCCTATTACAATCCTGGCCACCTATTATAGCAGTATCCTCATTTTTATTAATTCGTTTAATATGTACTGATCCAAAAGATCACAATATGGAGTTCTAATTCTAAAGAAATTCCAGTTCAAGCAGTTTAAACAGATTCCAGCCCAAAAAGATTGAAAAAAACCGAAGACATCTAAACTACACAAGTATAATAAAATTACTCTCAAGCTGTATTAAATAAGAGCACACAAGACGAGGTGATTGTTTGAAATTAGCTTTATTAGCCCATCACACATTAAACTAATTCCATTTTCTTTAGCTTTAGTCTCAGCTTTAATCTTTAATCTCTTGTCCCCAATTACTATTTTATGGAGTGGTTGTTCATTTCTAATTTGAAGCAATAATGCCAGTATTAAGGACTGGAAAGCTGTTGTTTCGTTGCAACTGAAATTGTGAAATAACATTAGGTAGACTGTGGTATATTATGAGCTTTTCTATTGCTTTCGGTATTCTGAGCAAATAGATAATTCTGGATTTTTATTTTACAAAACACAGTCGACTATCAGTGTTGTTTGTTTTAACGTTTAGAGTTCACATTGAGGCAGTTCCATATTTGTGCTGTTACAACTATTCTAAATGCTACTCATTGTCTGTTGGTAATTGTTTTTTTATTGTCATATATTTTATTTAACATTTATTTATTTTTAATAAGCGTTATATTTAAGTCAATTTGAGTATGTTCCCTACAGACACTGAAATGGCTGAACAACTTTTGATGAAATTTTGAGATTGGCCTAGCAGGTGATCTAGTGAAGTTTGGTAGCAATCACATCAAAGTAAAATCAAAGATCGGCCAGCAAAGCTTTGAATAATAAATATTATCATTATTAATTTTTCTTTTTAGTTCATTATTAATTTATCTGTATATATTTATCAATATTATTTATAACTTTATAGCTTAATATTTTCTAATATCATGTGACATATTTAAACAAAGATAGTTTATTCTGAAATATACAAACTGCTATCAGATTCATTCTTATCATACAATTGCATACTTTATTTGAACTAGAATTTCAATACATACATTACAGCGAACATAAAATTCACTATTGTTACATGGTTTGTTACGATTATAAGTTTTTACCATGGTTGGATCCTTGTTATGTAACTCCCATGCTAAAGTCCACGAAGCACCTCCAGGGTATCCAGTGTGGTGGAAATAAGCACGTTTCCTCCACTCGTCGCCTCGAAGAGCTATCTCTCTACTATTTATACAAACAACAACATCTCCACAATCGTTCATAGGATGGTATATAGGTTTGTGCATGCCCATCAAATATTTTTTTATAACGTGAGCAGATTCGTAAGGATCTTGCCATTTGCAGTCGAATATGTGCCAACTACGAGCAAATGTTGCCCATTGCTGTAAAAATATTGTAATAAATTTATTGTACTGCAAAACTGTACTTATTGTACTGTAGACGGAGACTTAGATTCATGTCTCAGGTTGGATTGCGGCATTTATATTGTTGACGTCAATGGACTCCGGTAACCACTTAACACCATGTGGGCCGTGAGCTCGTCCACCGATCTAAGCAATAAAGAATATTAACAAAATATGAAAAAATTATGCTGTTTATAATGTCACTTTTGTATGAATTGTTTATTTCATGTTTCTAAATGCCTATATCTATACTTTAAGCTATACTCCCTATACCTGTACTCGTTTCGCTGCTGACATTGTAGATCTTAATGCTTAGATGTTGATTTATTAATTTATTGAAAAAAATAACTTAACATAGCTTTACGTTTTTTTTAGGTTATATTTATTTTTGTAGCACTTTTTTGTTTGGATTCGTTCATTAGACAGGCAATGGGAATCTAACCCATATATTCATTCAAGCTTAGTGGGGTGAAAACTGAAGCGACCTATATCCATTGTATGTAAACTTTCATAAAATTGATCACAGCTACAAATTGTGAGCACAACTACAAAAATTGAAATTAAATGAATAAAGTAAGATAAAATAACATAAATGAAATAAAATAATCTATAAAAAAAACGGTGCGCGTGCAACTTGGTGTACGTGAATGAAGTAAAACTTCTTTTGTGATGTGTAATATTGTGGATTTCTTCATTTTTTATCCTCAAATCAGATTGCTCTTGTAAGAAAAATAAATAATATATATTTTTTTTTAAATAATTCATTAAAATATTGGACGCAGCCGTTGCTAACGCTCGTGCTGGCCTATAACAGGTACCTATACTACCCACGTCCGTTCGAGTGCCACGCATTCACTCTCGTTCTGTCTCTTTTTATTCCCCCTCCCCAGAAGCGTTGAACGTTTGACGCAACTTTGTTGGAAGTCGCATTAGAAGTTTCACTTCAATAAAATGATACGAATTCATCACAGTTTTTTTCACGACATGAGAATATGGTATGAGAATATAGACCTTATGGTATCGTCATTTAATCAATATAAACTATAGTGCAAAGGACTAACAATTTTTTCTTCAATATTAGGTGTGGTAAAAATATGTATAGGTATTGCTCGAGTTGCAAAAAACACCAGAAGCAGTTTTAACTTGGCAGTGTAATATAAACCTTTTACTTTTTGCATGAAAATGGAAAATTTTATTTTTTAAGGAAAACTGCCTTTTATTGTTAATTTACTGGTATTTTTTCAGATTTAAATGTTTAAATGTGTGTAATTATGGTGGTTAAAATATAATTGTATCGTGCATCTGTGACATTGCAAAAATGTGGCAAAACCAGTGTCTGCAACGGATGGATCTTTGCGTTTCATCTGTTCCAGCGAGTTAAGTTATAGTGAGATGATTTCGAGACCACGAATCATCTGTATGTAGGTCGCACGGGTATTGCTTGATATTAAATAATTACTGGAATCTTCAGTGAATATTTGATTCCTAATTTAAACTATTTCATAAATATGTGCCCTATATTAGAAAACTGGATTTAGGTCCTCTGCAATCGAAGTTGCGCATAGTGCAGACACTACTGACAAACTTGTATTTATTTATTTCGTAGCTAGTTCAAATTCAAATCAGTAATCAATTATTATTATTTTATTTTTTTCCTATCTATGCTGATAGCCTTGAGGGGCTATTTCAGCTTCGACCTAAATTGTATTCGACCTAAATCTTGAAGTCGTGGCCTAAAGGATAAGACGTCCGGTGCATTTGTATGAAGCGATGCATCGGTGTTCGAATCCCGCAGGCGGGTACCAATTTTTCTAATGAAATACGTACTCAGCAAATGTTCACGATTGACTTCCACGGTGAAGGAATAACATCGTGTAATAAAAACCAAACCCGCAAAATTATAATTTGCGTAATCACTGGTGGTAGGACCTCTTGGGAGTCCGCACGGGTAGGTACCACCACCCCGCCTATTTCCGCCGTGAAGCAGTAATGCGTTTCGGTTCGAAGGGTGGGGTAGCCGTTGTAACTATACTGAGACCTTAGAACTTATATCTCGAGGTGGGTGGCGCATATACGTTATAGATGTCTATGGGCTCCAGTAACCACTTAACATCAGGTGGGCTGTGAGATCGTCCACACATCTAAGCAATAAAAAAAATAAAAAAAAGTTGATTTAACGGGTCTCAAGCCGGAGTGTTGCTAACACTGGCCTTAGTAAGAACAGTGCTTCGCAGAACCTGCCACCGAATCGGAAACGCGACCCGCTGAGAAGATCCGGCGAGAAACTCAGTGGGCTGTGTCTATGTGGGTTAATTTGCTCGTAGAAGCCCTTCGTCGCAAGAGGGGTTAGAAGAGGACGGTGACCGGTGCTTGTGGTACCTAAAAGCACCGTTATTGGATCGGGAGACTCCGTAATGGCGTGTTTTGAGGATTATTTAGTATTCTGTGACAAAAATAAGACAGTAAAAAATATATATAAATAAAAGTATTAAAAAAAACATTGTTATTATATCACAGAATTCAATTGTGAAGTAACTGGACACTTTAAAACACAATGAAATTTAACATTCGACAGTGTCAATAATGTTAATGTAAGATACCAGTGAAAAATACTAAAATAAATCAGAGAAAAAAATAAAGAAGAGACAGAACGAATGCTAAGCTGGTATCAAAAATCCGTTTGCCTAAAAAACAGGATTAAAAAAAAAGATTAAAAAATTAAACGATATTTAATTTTCAACTAGTCAATTAAATGTAAATCTTTTTTCACAGTATGAGCACACACGTGCATCATGTATTGTTCGTTTTTGAGGAAGTTTTCTATTGCTTGATTTCTAACGTCTTCCCAATCGTAGAGGTCTCTATACAGTGGACGGACGTACCGCATCCGTCCTATGTGGTTCACAAAATCGAACACTTCGCCCAAGATCGATTGATCTTTGCTTCTAAGGCACAGCCGCAACCATCTACAAAATATTGGATATTTTAAGGCATTTCAAATGTATCATATCATATCATATCAACAGTAAGCGAATCCTAAATGAGGAACAGACCCACGTTTTGTTTTATTGCAAGCTTATTACTTTAAACAATAAAACTTCGAATCTATTATAGATAAACATTCAAGTAACACGAAAAAACGTTTTTTTTTTTAATTATTTATCTAACAAAAACTCTGCAAAATGTCAGTTGACCAGGGATCACGTTATCGTAACATTAGCGCTGCGGTGACTCAATGTTTCAGACTTAAATTTGTAAAAAGTATCGAATCTTTATATCTCTGAAATATTATTACCTATACAAAATCTCGGTATTCTTGCTACTATCGATTTTATACTCTGCGCCAAGAGTGTGGAGAATGTCTAGCGGCAGTGGAGGATGTTTTATCAGTTCTTGCAGGAATATCATTATTTGATGAGGAGTAAACGTTTGGACGTCTTGATACGATATCAGCGTCGCGTTGCGCTGGTTGATCTTCGCAACGAGAGCTGTTATCGGTTTCGTCATTGAAGTATCGTAGCTGAAACAAAAATATATATCACCTTAAGTAATTTTTTACACTGTTATTTAATTGAATGATTTTAAATTGTTGGGGCCAATTACTGGACTGGACTGGATTTTACACTTCGTATATGTATATTTTAGATATTTACTCTAATATAAAAAAAGGTGCGTGTACTTATGTACGCGCGTAAGAAGTTATACTTTATTTTTATTAAATTTATTTCTTTTTTTTAATATTAAATAATTATTAATAAATATTTAACGTTAATAATTTAATAATGTTTAGTATGAATTATATTAAATAATAATTTTGTCATTTATATTACTAAATAATACATACGGATAGTTAATTTCAATTGTATTGGAGCACTTGTGGGCAACTTCATTTCTGTTAATTTTGTGTCACGCGCATCGTAAAATCTCACTCTCATCAATTTTTCATAACGCGCCTAAAGAAGTATAACTTCAATATGTAAAATTGACACCCAATTAATGATTCATCTTTCAATCATCAAATGGATGGAGATATACTATTTTAACTGGCCTAATTAGTGATACAAGGCTGCAGTTTTATTTGCAAAAAGATTTTGATGCAAAAGATTCCTAAGGTGAACTATGACTATGAGTTTGAATTTTGATTATTGTCTATATTTACATAGCTAAATTGTACATAATATATTATTATAATTCTCACTCTGGTATGACGGGGGGCATACCGCTCTTGTACAACCATGTTTCCCAATCAACGCTCTTCAATTTTTCATTGTCTTGGAAATAGTTAAACAGATAGGCCTTGAACTCGTCCGTGTCAAGCGATTTCCGACTGAAGTTCTTCAGGTACGACCGTAGGAAATCATCGAATACTTCTGTAAACAAAAGTAAAGGAAATATAAAATTTGGTGGCACGAACGTGTTTTTGTATCTTTAGGATTGCTTTGCTTTATGTTATGATATCCAGATGGTAAAATAAAAATATACGTCACTCTCACGTTTAAGACAAATCTACAGTTCACATTTTAAATTCATCTACAAAACGTGCACCTATAGTAGAATTATTTTGTCCGTTCAGTTTGGGTCATAAAACATAGCTCGGCTAGGGCGGTAAGCATGTTGCGCGGGCGCAACGCCATTATCAATAATAACAAATGACTCATCGAAGGCAGGTACACGGCGGCGGGGTGGTATACAAAGGGTGGTGAGACATTGTCATGTTAAGAGTAATTCGTACTTACCTGCAAATTATAGTACATTATGTTGAAGAGAATTGTGTTTTTATGCATTCGTTCTCTGAATTTATTTAATGACACAATGGCTTCTCCTTTGTGTTGTATCAAAACGGCAGAATTTATTCAAAATAATATTTGCACGTGTTGTTATCAACAATGTGTTAGATTTTTTTACACTGAAATAAGAATAAATCTCGAAAGTTACAAAGTGTTAACTTCTGCCGTTCTCGTTAACTTGCTGCGGCAATATGTAGTGTAAGGACTCGATTAGTGATTCTTTCTTTCATTTTTATCACTAACCCACAAAATGACAAAACTAAATACACTATCGATAACGCTTATCGACAACAATAATGCACATCACTACGCCCGTCCATAAGGTTCGTGAGTGGAAGAGAGAGCGAAATACTCGCTTCAACGCTCCGATTTTTTATGACCCAAACTGCACGGACAAAATAATTCTACTATAGTGCAATTGTAATTAGTACAACAAAATATAAAAATTAAGTAAACTTGAAAAACATGTACCCTCTTTGAAAATTTGGTAACATAAAATACATTACTGATGGTAACTGAGAAGTCTCCGTTTTGAGATTTAGACTGCAGAACTAAGTTTTCTTTAATTAGTGACCACTCTTCAGGAGTTATTACAGTTGAGTATCAATTTACTATAAATCCTATAGACAGAGGCAACGATTTATTTTACAATGCCATCCTATCTGGTTCACTTTAAGATACTTTGTTCAACTTTTGTAAGATTCGGTATAAATTACAGCATGTTTTTGTAACAAATTCCATATTATTTCATATAATAATATTTCTTACCCTATCGTGGATTTTGTATCAATTAATTTTACATGGTATATGAAGACAATCAAAGTTGGACTGAGTACCAACCTGATAGTACTGGTAGGATCCAGCATTAGATATTATAAGCACAAATGTATAGGCGGCACTATTTAAATTATTCTTGTCACGTATACAAGTTTTCATATACGCGTTATATAAACTCCGGTAACATCTTAATATTACCCAGATGAGCCAGAAAATTATTTACTTATCTACATAATTATATCAGAGCAATCATTTATAACATAGTTTAAGATGATAACAGGCCACAATTCGTGTTGTAATCATGAATACCAAAAGATCACGACATGCAGGAAAACATTATGATTTTAGTTATGGAATGAGCACTGACCTGGTCCTCCTATTAAGTCCTCAAGGTATCGCAGAAACAGCGAGCCCTTTTCGTAGGGAACCGTGGAGAATGCATCGTCAGGATGCACGTCATGGAGGTCGGGTACCAACCGGGTCAGAGGATTGTCAACGCCTAACTGACTTACCTGTATCACAAAAACAAAGTTATTAAAAGCTATATATTAGGATTAAAAATATACAAGAGTAACATATGAAGCTCATAAACAAGTACGCAAAAGGGTTTATTATTATGTATATATATATAAATGAATTGCTGTTCGTTAGTCTCGCTAAAACTCGAGAACGGCTAGACCGATTTGGCTAATTTTGGTCTTAAATTACTTGTGGAAGTCCAGATGTTTAAAAGGTAGATAAATATGAAAATGCTTGGAATTAAATAAAAAAAAAAAATTCCTTTGATGTGTCCCCCGTCGGACGGATTCCTTTTGTTTGTTTTAAGTCTATTTTATACAAAAGTTTAGGTCTTTTATTTATTGATTGAAGCACTAAGAAGTTGGGTCAGCTAGTTATTATATAATAATCTACACTTACCACCGCTTCACTTAACTCCTCCAGTCCGAGTATACTATGAAAGTCTCTGCTTTTCTTGGCTTCAATTGGATCTTCTATCAAAGAAGCTTTGACTTTTCTCTCCAGGAATACAGTGAAGCCCTCGTTTAACCAGAAATGTTCAAAATTTCTATTCGTGACGAGGTTACCGGTCCAACTGTGCATGATCTCGTGGATCAACACGTCTGCTTGACTTCTATCACCAGCCTGTGTATATTTAATTTTGGATTTAATGTTAAACAGTGAAGCAATCATTTCATTCAGTTTGAAAAAGGGATGACTTATTCAATCGAAACACAAATATTAAAAGCATACTAGAGTAATCTATTTCTAGACTATAACGATTTCAAAGAATTGGAATTAGAACCTATTGCATATTACAAGACTAACGAGCATGAAGTGGGATTGTTCCATAATATAGATTTCCACTTCATCTGTCATGGTCAATGATATAACTTCATATTAAATACTTTTAAAAACATTTATCAGAGTTAGTAATTATTATGCTGTATGGCAATTTAATTTAATCTCATCAATACAATCGACATCTTCACATATTAACAATTGCAGACTTTTTAGTCGTTTTTAAAAGCGTAGTTTTTAATTATTTTTTTTTAAACTATTATTTATTTTTTCATTTTTTAGTTGAATTTCAATTTTTTCAATATTTTTTTAAGTATTATATTGTCATCGGTATAAGTATACCAAATTTCGAGTTAATCCGACGTTTTGGAGGGGGTCAAAATCATGTTCAAAGATTCCGTCTAACGTACATACGTCTGAGGCTAATAAAAGCATATTAAAAAAGAAAGGGAGTCTCTTTATATAATAGATAAATAAGTATAAAAAAGTAAGGGAGTCCCTGTCTTTTTTAATTATTATTTTTATTGCTTACAAGGGGGACAGCCCACCTGGTATTAAGTGGTTACTGGAACCCATAACATCTACAACGTAAATGCGCCACCCACCTTGAGATATAGGTTCTAAGGTCTCAAGTATAGTTAGTATTTAAATTACTTTAAGAGAATGATCATATCTTTGCAGACAGTGAACAGACAACTTATTATTATTGGTAATAGAGACTTGAATAACTTGTGATTTGTGTTCATGCTCACCAACAAAGTGGGCGTTACAAAAGTAAGGCACGGGTTCTCCATCCCCCCGTAAGGGAAGGAAGGTGGCAGCACCAGCAAGTCGTACTGTTTCCATTCGTAAGCGCCGCAGAGTCTTTCGGCGGCTTGCAGGTATTTCTCGGCCTCAGCGAACTCCCAAGCGCTACGTTCGATCTCCTCTTTCTCGGACCAAACTTTCGACCTATATATCAAATATACCGAAATATAAAATCTATACATATAAATAAAATTGGAGTGTCTGTTTGTAATTATAAAATAACCACTTTTTATTAAATGACAGTACATATACCAAAATAACATTTTTTACAATTTTTGTCTGTCTGTCTTGTTCCGGCTAATCTCTGGTTCGGCCGGACCGCTTTTGACGAGACTCACTGATAGGTAGCTGATGATATAAGGACTAACTCAGGCTACTTTTTTAGACTAGCTAGCGGCGTCACCCGCGGTACGACAATAACCGCGGGCAACATCGCAGAACTTAGCTATCAATAATAAAATTTAATGTTTCCAAAGCGAAGCGAGGGCGGGTCGCTAGTATAATATAAAAATTATATAGAGGGGTGAAGGGCTATTTTGTTTCAGCGACATATATCTTAGTAATTAAAGGTACGTTTCATTTTGATATAAGCGTCAACAGTTCGATGTTTTTAATTGAACTTCAATTAAGTTTACTTAATTCAAATACCTGAAGAAGTTTTTTTGTTATAATATGTATTCTTTTCCAAAATTTTAAGCTTTAAATGGCTTTCCTGTAAAAATGTCGTAAACTAAAATTAAATAGTCTGTACTGACACAGTTTGTTATGTAAACAAAATTGTTCGTAGTCATAACATGCGGCTTCGCCCGCAAGCTCCGTCGCTTTTTACTTTTTAAGTTCAGTCGCGAATAAACGCTCCGATTAACCGGTTGTGTTATTTAATTATATCACTTCTGATAACGCCCTGAACCATTATTGACCACTACCAAAATAACTTCTAAAAGTCTTTCACCCCTCGATATATTTTTTAATATTGTGTGTAGATGACGATAACAAAGCTCACGAATTCGAAGCGTCAATTGTAATGTAAGCAACTGCTGTTTTTTGTAAACTTATATTTATAAATTTATCTTTTTTTCCTTTGTTCATTTTCTTTTGACTTATTTGGTGATTTTGATGGGTTTTTTTTATTGCTTGGATGGGTGGACGAGCTCACAGCCCAACGTATGTTAAGTGGTTACTGGAGCCCATAGATATCTACAACGTAAATGCGCCACCCACCTTGAGATATAAGTTCTAAGGTCACAGTATAGTTACAACGGCTGCCCCACCCTTCAAACCGAAACGCATTACTTCTTCACGCCAGAAATAGGCAAGGCGGTGGTACCTACCCGTGCGGACTCACAAGAGGTCCTACCACCAGTGATAAGTATTATTTATTATATTAATATATTATAATATTAAAAAATTATAATTAATTGAAATTATAAGTTTCAACATTATTATGGTTCTATTGTTACAGACTTCGCTAAGACTACACTATAGACAAATACTCGTAATATTAAAGATAAACAATACTAACCTATTCTCAATTTGACTACAGACTTTAAGCAATAACAAAAGTTTAACAATAAAAAAGAGTATATGTGTGTGTGTCAAATACATGGTAGTGTGTGTAATGTTTTCTTTATTGATTTAATGCATTTTGAATCCATAATTTTTAAAAAATATTAGCATTCTGCACTTCTTCTCTATATTCTCTATAAGTATGGAAAATTTCATACTCCTCCGTCCGCGTAATTTTTGTACAAAGGGGTACAAAGTTTTTGCTTCACGTATTAATATATATAGATGTATACTGATACACGTACCTGGGTCCTAGAGTCCTGTGCTCCAAAACGCCGACCGCAATGGCCAAAAGATACGACGGCAAGGGCATCGGCTGATTGAAGGTCGTTTTAGTGCTGCGACTCTCGCCTCTGAGCGCGCTCATCAGTACTGTAAACTCCTCGGGCGCCGTGACTTCGGCGTCATAAGTGAACTTTACAAACGGAGTGTCTTGACACGGAAGAATCGATCGGGCATGAATCGGCTGCAAATTAGTACAAAACATTTAGTAAAACTATGTGGAAATAAATTCTGAGAAAATGGGATGTTTATTATAAAATCTTGAAACGGCTGCAAACTAGTACAAAATATTTAGTAAAATTATCGAAATAAATTCTGAGAAAATGGGATGTTTATTATAAAATCATGAAACGGCTGCAAACTAGTACAAAATATTTAGTAAAATTATCGAAATAAATTCTGAGAAAATGGGATGTTTATTATAAAATCATGAAACGGCTGCAAACTAGTACAAAATATTTAGTAAAATTATCGAAATAAATTCTGAGAAAATGGGATGTTTATTATAAAATCATGAAACGGCTGCAAATGAATACAAAACATTTAGTAAAGCTGTGGAAATAAATTCTGAGAAAATGGGATGTTTATTATAAAATTCTTATACAAAATGGAATGTGGGTGTTGCTTTGTTGTTGTTGAGTGGAACGTTTAGTGACAAATTTCTCCATGACCTTTCTTTTTCCTATTACTTTTAGTGGTGTGTCTATTAGTAAACTTTTAGATTTCAAAACTATGTTGTCACAAGACTTTATGTGACTGAGAGATTTAAAATTACAAGACTGGGAAGGTACTATCGATTTAAATAATTTATTCGATTTCTATGAATTTGTAAACCTTGTTCATCAACAGATTGCTACAGTCCGGTAAAAAATAGTTAAGCAATCTTAATTGAATTAAAATGACGATTCAATCACTATTATATGTGAAAAAAAAAAAAAACAATATTTATATCACTAATTATAGCACTATATCAAATCCAATATTTCTGACAATTTTAACATCAATCACAGTGCATTTTTTTTTTCCTACCTATTCTGATAGCCTTGAGAGGCTATTTCAGCTTACCCTAGCTTGTGTAGGTGAGATCACGGGGCTCAAACCGGAGAATTGCTAACACTGACCCTAGCAAGAGCAGTGCTTCGCAGAATCTACCACCGGGTCGGAAGCGCGACCCACTGAGAAGATCCGGCGAGAAACTCAGTGGGCTGTGTCTGTGGGTTAATTCGCTCGTCTAGCCCTTCGTCGCAAGCGACGGGTTCGACGAGAACGGTGACCGGTGCTTGTATTGCCTAAAAGCACCGTTAATGGATCAGGAGGATCCGTGATGACGTGCTAACACAGTGCATGATGTGAATTGTATGATCTATTGTCAACTGGTGTTTCAATCTAGCCTCCAGTGACGTCACACGTAATGACACCGCGTACAGCATGTTTTGGGAAGTTTGGATTCCGAAAAATTTATAATAAGTAGTCGTCTCCCGGTAGGTAGTCGAAATTCGACTTTATTTAATTGAAATTATAAGTTTGTACACTATTATGATTCTATTGTCAAATTCTATAATCACAGATTTCGCCAAGACTACTTTAGGCAAATATTAATAAAAACAAACAATATTTAATCTATTCTCAATTTGACCACAGACTATAAGCAATAAGAAAAGTTTGACAATAAACAGATAGTATGTATGCGTGACTGGGTCAAATACATGGTATATAGTGTGTATGATGTTTTTTTTTATTAATTTATTGTACTTTTTATGCATAATTTAAAAAAATATTAACATTTGGCACTCCTTTTCTATATTCTCTATAAGTGTGGGAAATTTCTTACTCCTCCGTGCGCCCAATTTTCGTAAAAAGGGGTACAAAGTTTTTGCTTTACGTATTAATATATAGATAGTATTAAACTGTACCTGACACTGGCTGAATAGATAAGGATGTTTCTTCCCCGAAGTTTGAGCTGGCTGTAACCATTGTAACGCAGTCGCGGACGGGGACGTTGTGTACTTAATTTTAATTTTTAACCTGAAAAAGCCACAAAATAAATATCTTCAATCTTCAATAAATATCTTTCGTTTCAAAAGAATTTAACTGACGGAAATCGTCCATTTTATACGTTACAATATTTTACCTATTTCCGCCGTGAAGCAGTAATGCGTTTCGGTTTGAAGGGTGGGGCAGCCGTTGTAACTATACTGAGACCTTAGAACTTATATCTCAAGGTGGGTGGCGTATTTACGTTATAGATGTCTAAGTGCTCCAGTAACCACTTAACACCAGGTGGCCTGTGAACTCGTCCACCGATCTACACAATAAAAAAAAAAAAAAACAAATCAAACACGAGCAGGTCAGAGGGTCTTCGTGGAAGATCCTGTGTGCTTAGTGCGAGTTTTTTAACGTTCTCGATAGCGTAAAAGTTAACCCAATTTTGTATGCAGTTGGAACAGCTTCTCTAATGCCGGCCACTCACATGCGGGCAAATATTCGTAATTGTACGAATGTTTGCGCGTATGTGAAGGGCTGTCAAACATTCATTCGCAAACTTAGCAGCTGTGCAAATGTGTTCGCATACTCAATTTGCGAACCCGTTTGCGCTTCCTCCTACACTTCTTTACGAATGTCTCACGAATTTCTCCTCCTTTTTAATTCATCAATAGAACATTGAAGAGAAAAAGAGTTTTGAATTATTTCCCAGACATCATTAACAACCATGCTGTTTTTATGGGATTTCTTTTGATGAAGATACGCTACACAGTAGACGTCACGAACTATTTAAATGGCGATACGTCCGTTACCTTCGCAATCGTCGGCGCAACTGGGCAAACGAATGTGTGGGAGACTACGCGAAGGTTCGCGGTTCGCGCGCTTTGATGTCTGTTAAAAAACCGACACAGCTTGGAAAACCACGAATGTAACGAAAACTTTGCATAATCATTTGCAAATGTCGTCCTACACTTGCGGGTTTGCGTATTCGTGCGCATGTGAGTGACCGGTGTAACGACAAACGTAGGCAAACGATCCCATTCCATGAGCTAACTTTTACGCTATGGAGAACGTTAAAAAAACTCGCACTAAGCACACTGAAGTACATTCATTAGGTTACCTGAAGTTACTACAATTATTAATCACGTCTATCGTTTCATTGTATTTACCTAATTCTAATACCTACATAAGACTGTTGATTGGTTTAGAAGTTTAAGAGCTTCATAAGAATAGAAATGGTCAATTAAATACATTCTCGACATTATAAGCAAAGGTACTAAGATCTAAGTTTTACAGAAATCGCTTTTATACGAATTAGTGTATAGTTTTCAACGAGTTATCTACGGGTTTTTGATATCTTTGTATGTACTATAATTTTATTGAATTTTATTGCATTAGAAACTATAAGAAATTGAAATGTTTTTCAATAAAAATATTCAAATCTTGAATATCCAATTTCAAAGATAAATACATATACTTTTTTTTTTTAAACACGTAAATTCATATGACCGATAAATTTTAAAAACTAAATGTAGACAATACTTTTTTTAAAACCTACACGCTATTGGTACACTACAAAAGCTAACTAATCTTTATCGACTGTTTAGTAACTATACTATTGACTATCTATTGTCTATCGATTGACTAGGAACAATATTATTTTCGATAGCCATTGTACCCAGAATGGTTTCCGGTATATGTCTCATCTGTACAAGAGCAGCATTCACATAAGCTATCCGATTTTGTAGAAGTTGAAACGTCGGCTTTACCACCCAATAGCGGTTCGTACAAGAATCCCGTGTAGGCCAGAGGCGTATCCTCAGTACAACATTTACTCTTTTCGGACGATGAAGATTCCTTTGAAATGCCTCGACTGGAGTCGACTCTTGAGTTAATAAAATTAACATTATCATATTAAGAAAAAAAAACATTTTTTTTATTACTAAAGACTACAGAGATTTATCTATAGCAAAAATTAGTTCCAAGAAAATATTGTTCATAGTTTGAACGTCGGGCAATAGCCTTCCAATAGGTTGTACTATTATTACTGATATATTGATATAGATACTATATTCTTGCAATTTTATATTTCGGAGAACTGTATCAAGAACAATTAAAAAGAAACGCAATTGCAGAGAAACTTAAAGTTTTTTTAAGTGATTTAATTCACTTAATTGATTTAAATTTTTTAGCACTGTTGTGATCTGAAACTCTAATAATAATTATATATGTGTAGTCTTCTTGGATATAACATAAAAACGATTGCAGCCCGAACCTAAAATACTGATATGAAAAAGTCAACTCTATATATTCCTTATCCGTCACAAATTAGTTTCATTGTACTCGACTCGACAAAAAAAAATAGTTTTTTTGTTGTTGCTTGAATGACTTACTAGATTACTTACTTATCACCACTTGAGGCTCGTTTCGGCAATTGTATAGTCAATTTGGAGCCATAGTTCGGCACTGGGTCATCTAATTTGTACGTCAATTGAGCACCGTCTAGTTCTATTGATTCTATTGTCAGTTCACTCGAATCAAGGACCTGAAACACATATTACTATATACCCTTGGTATATCGATAACGCAATGAAATACGTGATATTGCTGTCATAAAAGAGCGAAATTTTAATTAAGCGGTTATCAGAGTTCACGGCCATTGCGTGAAAAACGTCGCCCAACTTTATGACTTTAAGATCGATGCTTCGTTTGCATTAGCCATTATCTTGACCGCACGCGACAGTTATAACCACCAATGCCCTGGACCAGGCCTGGGCAAATGGTAGAATTTTGTGTGGCCCGTGAAGCATTGTATATATTATTATTAAAAACACAAATATTAGTTTTTGTCTAACATAAATTGGTGCATAATTTTTTTTAGATAAAATATTTAGCAATACTCTGATACATATTATCAGGGCCGGTGGGAGCCAAAATTTTCTCCCGGACAACCGCTCTTTTCAGCGCCTCTTATTCGAAAATATAATTATGATAATTGAATAATTACAGTATGTATAATAGTCGCACAATATAAAATTAGAAAAAAAAAATATTTGGCCCGAGGTCAAATTTTCATCTACAATGTGGCCTGACTATCAAAATATTTTCCCACCCCTGCCCTAGACAGTACTGCTTTCCTTCCATATAATTCGCATAGAGGGTTTGAAACTGAAAGCTTATTCAATGCCTCCAATTATACTTTGTTTGTATTTAATGTATCGCATTGTTTATTTATTTTTTGGTGTACAGTAAATACTCTTTCTCTCTCTCATCTGACCAGATATTCTATATCTAACCCAATCTTCTTAGATCACGTTTAGTCGTCTACCCCTTATTTTAATTTCCATCATATCGAGGGGAGAAAGCGATAACTTCGTAACTTGCATTTTGGGCTAAATCACTTTTGGGCTTTTCAAGTTCAAAAAATTCCGCTTTCTTCCGTCGATACAGCTAATGTCCGTCAATTGAAAGATTGAGGCTCTGGCGGGCCGTGAAGAAAAAACGACGTAGCTTTGAACTTGAGTTTGCGATAAAAAAACTTATCATTTATATTCTAACGAATCATTAAGAAGTACCTAAATCAATTTTGCGTTTGATTTGGTGATGGATCGATCTCATTCTTACTGCAGTCGGACAGTACCCTTTTGTATACATTCAATGTACAACTAAAGGTTCACTTAATGTAGTACTACATATTATAGGAAAATATCGTTAAATCAGCTTATTTGGATAATTCGTTCGACTTGTACAAACCCACCTAATGGTCACCGTAGGACCATCGACATTATTAATGCCAGAGGCACTACAAACCTGTTTGTCCGATTGTGGATAACAAACACCGTTGCCGAAATTGGATTTTCATAATTTAAATTCAAGTACTAAAAAATGAATAAAATCCAACGTTGCCAATATTAAGAGTTAAGTAGGAGTGAATTAAAATGCTCGTCATTGTCTTTTATTGCTTTGTCGGCAGACGAGCATACGGCCCACATGATGGTGAGTGGTCACCGTCGCTCACGGATGTCGGTAATGCCAAAGGCAGAGCCAAGCTGCTACCTACCCTTTAATACATGGAATCGTTTCAATAATTAATGTTTTGATTGGCGATATCATAATGACAACATACATATTTTATCAACGCCATGTTAGTGACATTATCGAGTGACTTATCTCCTTCCTACTTACCACATCTCCGATATCTTGGAGCACGTCAACGTCGAGAGTGGCGGATCCGTTTAAGACTTTGTTTTCAAAATCCACGTTCAACGATAAAGTCACGTGTTTTATTACAGCTTGTTCTGCAAGAAAAGAAAATGTGTTAGATGTTTTGTTTAACATTATCATTTGCTATATTCTTTGACCTAATATTCTGGTGGCCGTCTCACCAGTTCAGGTTGAACTGTCGAAAAATAACGTAACTTTGGACATTGTAGACAAGTGATCACAACTGGTAGTCCCTCAAGCACCGGTTACCTTCCTCGTCGAACTTGATTACGACGAGCGAACTAACTCATAGACACAGTCCACTGAGTTTCTCGCCGGATCTTCTCAGGGGTCGCGATTCCGATCCGGTGGTAGATTCTGCGAAGCACGGTTCTTGCTAGGGCTAGTGTTAGCAAATTCTCTCAGGTTGAGCCCGTGAGCTTACCTAGCCGTCCGCGCGTAGCTGGAATAGCCTCTTAGGCTACCAGCGAATAGGTAGGAAAAACTGGTACTTAGTGTTTACAGACGTAAAAACGATGAGAAAGCAAAATAATATTAATAATGTATTTTTTTTAAATTTCGTGAGTTCCACAAACATGTGAATCTACATTTAAGGTTTAATCTCTCGTTTACTATTATCGCTTAACGAACATTATTTAAACAAAAATAATGAAATTAATGTTATGAATAAATAAGTTGTTTTTTTTTTAATAAATTGGGTTTTATTTATAACATAAACTTCAATTCCGGAACTATAGATCTGAATAAGTATTGTTACTATGGTAACGGAATTATTTGGTTATATGTATTGTAATTGTCCTTTTAATGAGTTCATGTTTCGCGTGAAGTCGTAGGCAGAAAAGGGCAGTAGGTACGTAACTGCGCTATGTCGTCTTAGTTCGCATTTGTTTACTATTATTATTAATTAATTAAATCTAAATATATTACTAACCAGGCCGCGAAAAGGAAGATGGATCCAGAGGACTGAAAGCACCCATGACTGGAACTGGACTGAAACAATTAAACAAATAAAACAAAATTATATGTTTCGTGTCCATCTCGAATCTAAACTGAGAGTTGAATGGTATTTTGAGACGATAACAACTCCCGATCCACACTATCTGAATTGATTAGAACAGAGTACACTGCTCAACATGTCTGTACGCATTTACGTCCACGTCTAAACTAAATTAACTTTGCTCATTATAATACATAACAGAACTGTCTTGAACAGAGTTTATAGAGCTATCAATTTAATAATTCATAGGTTTATAGGTCAAGTAATTTAAGATACGTATTATTTTTATCATTTTGTTATTGCTTAGACGGTTGAATAAACTCACCGCCAACCTGATTTTAAGTGGTCACCAGTGCTCATAGGCAACAACGTAGATACCGCCACCTACCTTGAAACATGAGTTCTAAGTCTCAGTTCTATAATACAATTTCTGCCACATTTTTCAAACAAATAACACATTACTATTTCGCAGCAAAAATAGGCGGGGTTTTTTTATTGCCCTTGTAGGCAGACCAGCATACGGCCCACCTGATGGTGAGTGGTTACCGTCGCCCATGGACTTCAGCAATGCCAGGGGCAGAGCCAAGCCCCTGCATACCGCTTAATACTCTAATTAACTATAACTAATCATGCGGGCTCACAAAATGCCCTACCAACAGTAAATGTGATTTTGATTAGTAACTATGCCCGCAACACCACTCTCATAGCGTGCAATTTATAATAAAAATGCATCGAAAAGAAAATAACAACAAAAAGAATTATTACCTACATTATAGTGTACTGAGAGACTCCCTGTAAACAATGTTAATGCTAATTTTACTTAACACCTACAGATTTTTGGCATCAATATTGTGTGAAGAAACTATTTCCACGATATACAATTTTTTACAAAAGTTTTATTTATTATTCTACCGAAACACACACTAATAGGGAATTTCACATCTTAAATGTGCCAAAACCACATATTATATTATCTTTGTCACCACATCTCTCCCAATCAATTGCTTTAAATAACAACATTTTCAACTTAAATTAATTATTAATTCTAAAGTATTTTTAGTTTATTATTTAATTTATAATAAGTATTGTGACCTCGTTTGTCAATAAGTTTTTTTTTAAACTCTCAGTATTAAGCATTTCAAAGATTTTATCGGAATGGGAATTTTGTGATATAAGAGTAATTCGGCTGTTTTGCAGGTAAAGCACTGTCAGAAGGTAGCTGTTACAAAAAATATGTCAACTTAAAAAAAACATTATATGCAATGCAATGCAATAACATTATACATATAATATTAGAAGTGGTCTAAAATGATTTATAACACAGAAGCTCTGGTTTATACTTGTATGATTATAAACAAATTCAGCAAATAATGCAATTAAGCTAATAATGTATTTAATAACTCAGGTTTGTCATTGTTTTGTGATATGTTATAAATGTGCACATTAGTTCCAATTGTCTAAGAATGGATAGGGATAATTTTACTTTAGAAAACCATGGGGTCGCTATATTTGAGACATGAGTTTTAAATCTCAGTTCTATAGTACTACAAACTGGAATGCATTATAGCTTACGGCAGAAATAGACAGGGTGTTGGTACTTAAGCAGTGGCCTGGAGGCCTTTTCAGTTTCGTCAGGACAGATGAGCAAGCATACTTAGCTTTAGGGCTGTAGGTGTCTAATAACAATGTTAGAAGATACAAATGCAGCAGGTCTCTTTACCCTTAGGCCAAAATAATGTCAAACAAAACATATACCTCTGTTGGACAAGAGACTGCCCAGAAGATTTTTCATAGGGGCATGACTTCAATCAGAAATTGAATTAAAAGAAGAAATAGCAAAATAAACAAAAATGGAGATAATCATTTTTGTATTGATATTAATAAAGGTCATTCATGTAATCCACCTGATGGTATGTGCTTATTGTTATTCACAAGGTTTGTAATTTCATTCAGCGATCTGTAATCTTATCCAGAGGTCTTTGTCAAAGGTTTGTCTGTCAAATCTCTGGATGAGATTACAAACCTGGCCAACAATTGCACACTGAGAAAAAAATACTATAAATAATATATGCCTGATGACTATGAAATAGCACTATTTGCTGTTGGACAAACACTATATAATTAAAGTGGATGTCAATGACAAAACCTGTTGTTACTGTAAAAATTTTAATAAATAAAAATATTAACTCTTCTCAATAAGTAAACTAATAAATAGTTGTAGTAGAAATGGCACAGTACTTTCCTTCACTACACAATTTACAAATTAGAAGTACTTACATTATATTATTTATAATATAAAACATATAATTATATATGATGATAATAAATAAATATTTAAGTTATTTAATGCAATGAAGATAAATTATATTTCAAACAACAATGCTACAGATGAATTTCATAATTCAACACCAGAGAAATCGCAGGAAACGGTTAGTCTCAAATCAAAACATTTGCAACATGCTCGGTTGTATTATTTAAGTCTATCAACTTCATTTCCCATTATCATCATTCGAGCACAAAATCCATTAAAAATGTGATTTGAAGTTAATATGCTCCACAATAGCAATAACTTACTTATCATATGTCGCACTGATTTACAAATAACAAATTTAAAGGTGATGCTTTGACTGAAAAAGCTTTAGAAGAGTTCAGGGGATGAAGGACAATTTGCCGGTTATTGAACTGACAATATTACATACCTGAAGCGTGACCTTGTTTGTTTTGTGTGTAAACCGAAGTTTATTAGAGAATGCCTAACTTTAGAATGTTTCCAATTTATCAGTCTTACAGGAACGAAGAATGCTATTTTATTTCTAAAGAAACTAGTCTTCAAATTATTCAGGAATGGTCGCGTGACCACTTTTGAATAAAATGACATGTTAATTTTTAGACTTCAGCAAATACCTATCATAGATAAACAAAAATTTAATGCTGTGTTGGAAAATGTCAATGTCTTTGACTTCATGTCGTAGTAGGTATCTTGATAGTTTTCTAATTACAGCACTAGAGCGCATACGGCATAATGCTCAACGGTGAATGTTCCAACTACAGCAACGCTTCGCATATATAATTTTCTTAGAACTCATTTAGAAGAATACTCAAGACGAAAAAATTTTTTAATGAAATAATTAAAATCCAAATTACTTAAAATAACCGTAAATGTTTTCAACCAATTATTATTGTTTACCACATTATTTTCAACACTGAACTTAGCGCACTCTGCTGATGCCTTTGAAAAATAATTCACGTTCCCTTCAGCATAATTTGGCATTGTGCGCCACTGAGTCGCAGTATGCTCTGTAATTGGAAAACTAGGCTTAATTGACTTGAATGGCTTACAGCGTTTGAAATCGACATTACAGTCTATCGAGCCTACTAATTTCATTTCATATAATCTCATTCCATTCTCATCGTTTTCATCGAATTTCATCCAATTGAACATAATTTCAAGGTCAAGTAGTACGAAATCATTGTTGTTGTGCCATTTGTAAAATGATAATCATACAATTAACTAACTGCGCCCGCAGCTTGGCCCTCAAACAAAATACATTTTTAAATTAAAACACAAAAGCCGTAAACAATTCAGAAACCTAAATACATAAGATAACTTTAAGTGAAAATACATACACACACACATTTTTTGTTTTATAAATAGATTTCATATTCACTCGCCCTATAGTTCAAAAGATGAAAATCGGACGGACCGTTCTTTGCAGACTGGATGAACCGCGAACGTGGTGGTCTCACCTTCGGACTGACACAGGGGCTTACTGAAGGGTGTGGAGATGCTCAGACGAGAGAAAAATAAACCTTTTATTAATATATATTATTTATTTAACTGGACATTACTGGTTTTACTGTTTTTACAATTTTCTTAGAGACCATAGTGTTATGACGCTACTCTTCTATATCCTTTTTTATACTAGTGTCGTGCTACATACAGCTTCTTAATAGGGATGTACCCACTAACACCTTCTCCTATTATTAAAATTGTTTACAATTTAAATAATACTTGTTATTCTATGCTATCAAATTTTAAATTATACAAATTTTAAGTAGATGTTTCTTAAGTTATATACATATATCATGAACTTATTTAGTTGACAATATTTTGGGCGTGAAAATTAAATTTATTATTTAACAATGGTTTTGTAAATATGTCTGCAGTCTGTTTATCAGTAGGACAATATTTAATATTAATTTTACCCTTTTTATAATTTTCATGAATAAAATAGTATCTCACATCANAGTTTAAAATCAACTTCTTTACCTTAGCATCCTTAGTTTGGAATTCTGGTTTTTCTCTCTGTTCTGGTTTTGTTTCTTTCAACACTTCCGACAGATTCGATGCCGAAACATGTATATTTATCTCAAATTTCCAGATGTGGAAATTTTCAGAGTTCGTAAGTTTTTCTACATTTTCTTCTTGGTTATTCATTTTGTTTTATTAATTTTTTATACACTTTTCTCACTCTGGGCAGTCTGGTTCTGGTTCTGTACAGTCTCTGGTTCTGGTTCTGAGCAGTCTCGGGTCCTGTCTGAGCAGTCTCGGGTCCTGTCTGAGCAGTCTCGGGTCCTGGGCCCATAACCTGAAGGGTGTGGAGATACTCAGACGAGAGAAAAATAAACCTTTTATTAATATATATTATTTATTTAACTGGACATTACTGGTTTTACTGTTTTTACAATTTTCTTAGAGACCATAGTGTTATGACGCTACTCTTCTATATCCTTTTTTATACTAGTGTCGTGCTACATACAGCTTCTTAATAGGGATGTACCCACTAACACTTACCAGCCATGGGTGTTTGAGCCGGTACCTGTGCCGCGTTGCACGGAGGGAACCGATAATGGAGTTCGCAGTCACAATGATGATGCGACTGTGACAATGTGCGGCATAGCACAAGTTAGAACACTGTTCCATGTGGCTGAGGGAGCGCCGTGACCCTGTGGCTATATGCTCAGTAGTTTTAGCAATTTTCCTTGTTTAATTAATTATATCCTCATGTTGGAATCCCTCGGTTGAAATCCCACTAGTCAAACCCATTCGTAGAGCTATAAAGCAGGAATGAAGGTTCTTTAATTATTATTTGAGAGAAGCTCGTTCCTTCTTTTTTCTTACTTCAAATCTTTCAAACCTATTGATTTATTTGAACTACATGTACTTATTTAAATTCAACTCTGGCACCAATAGCAACCCAAGAACTCGATTGCCATAAACTGAGAAAAAAACAGCAACAAGGTGCCTGTGACACCTTTTTATGACACAGCTTCAACTGTCAGTGTGACAGCTAATTTTTATATGTCAACTTTAAAGTTTAAGCAAATTAGGACACTGAAGTAGGTAGTAGACTAAAAAAATATTTTAACAAAACAGAATTTTAAATTCTTACAGTAATATTAGTACGATGTGTGTAATTGTGTCGTTATTTAGATATAAACAATAGTTCATAGTCAATTAAATTATTTTACTAAAGTCGAATCAGATGTGTTTATAAATATGCTATCGAGATTCCATCATTATCATGGCTCGAATATTATATTGTTCGAAGAAAATACAGTTGCCTACAGAAAAGCTAGTTTTGCACACGGCTTGACTTTTAGTGAAAAACCCCTTCTACCCGGTGAAATATTTCTAGTAGAAATTGAAAAAACCGAAAGAGGATGGAGTGGTCATATGCGGCTCGGGTTAACACTTCTTGAGCCACAAGCAGCGGCTCTGGGTGACAAAGGATTGCCTCAATATGCGCTACCAGATCTCGCTAACAATGGTATGTCATGGATATTCCCGATTTCGAAATCACAAAACAATGTACTTGTCGAACTTGTTAATCAAGTATCTCCAGGGCGATGGGAAAACGAGCCGCGGGTTTCGGTCCTAGGCGATGGTCATGTAGTAAAAACGCCACGTGGTTACATATCTAAGATGATTTTAAAGCCACAGACTGTCTCACAGAATGGAACACCCCAAGGTATTTTACCTATGGACGCTGGCAGCCGTATTGGAGTAATGTTTGTTCCTTGTCCTAAACTTAATAAAAATGACCAAGACTTAGCTGAAATGCACTTTATAATTAATGGTGAAGATCAAGGCCCTTGTACTAAATCCATACCCTACACAAGAGGTCTTTTACATGCAGTTGTTGATGTCTATGGTACAACAAAACAAGTGAAGATTGTACAACTTTATGGAGGTGAGTTGTACATGTTTCTCAGATGTTAATAAACTTGACAACTTGATGAGTAAATTTAGTCAACACGTATTTTGAAAGAAATGAATTTAATTCAAACTATTATGTTAATATGAGTTTGTATATTTTTCTTTTCAGTGAAATCTCTTCAGATTATTTGCAGGGATGCAATACTGCAGAATGTGAAAAATGGTTCGGTGAAATCTTTACCCTTACCTAAAAGCCTAAAAGACTTTTTGTTATCATAATACTGCAGTTATAAACATACTGCATGACAATAACGGCATATGGCAAAACTGCAATGTCTGCAATTGTCTGAAGCACCACTACAGGTGGCACAATTTGCATACAGATGATAATTCTGTTACAAATTGAAGTTTCTTATTGTGTTAGCAGAAGATTAGTTGCGGAAGGTCTTACCAGGGTTTTTTAATGTGGAAATAAGTTCAAAATATTCTATAAATAAGCAAGAAGAATGCTTACAAAAGAATGAGTTTTATGTTTATTAAAGACAAAAAAATGCAAAGAATATTACTTTTGTTCTACTTATCGATGGTTTAACCTTTAAAAACCCTGCTTTAAGATTGTTTTAGTGATGAAAAGCCTGAACTAAGAAATGAACGCTCGAACCAATATAATATATGTAAAGTTTATTTGTAAACCTTCACTGAAACATGTAAATAAAAAGATGTCAGTATATATATTTTTTCCTATTTCTTCATTTCAGAGTGTATTTATTTATGCTTTTAATTAAATTAAGTTTGATAATTAAGTTATTCTAGGTCTGAGCATATTATAATCACATTTTATTTTCTTAGAGAAGATAGCCTGTGGTTTGCCATACAAATATATCCCTGGTTGCTGTCCTAGAAATAAATATTTATTGATTCAAATATCATAATAAATATTTATTAATTAAATATTATAACAATTACATTTTTCAACTTATACAAGGTTGTATGTGCATAACATTAAAAGTAAATGTCTCATACACTAGCTTATATTATAGCTAGGATATTTGATGTTATTTGATTCTCTTTTTTGTATTATAGGTACAAGAGCTGTAAAGGTACATAAATAATTATCTGAATAGTTAATAGTTTTCAAGAAAGTAAATAAAATAACTCTGTCCTCCTTGCGTCGTTTCCTCACTGCTGAGGGTCATGTCCATCATGTTTAGTTTTATTTTTTGCTGTTTTTCTCGCGTATCTGATCATTTGCCCCACGTTAAGGGCTTCGTGGAATGGGGTTTCTAGTGTGGTGCGCATTTAATCGAACCAACTTGTCGGGCTGCACCCGCGAGGTCTCTTCCCTCGATCTTCCCTGTCACGAATAGTCTCTAAGCTATCAGGTGTTATTTCCGAGCAATATGACTGAAGTACTCAAGTGCAGTAACACTATACACATTTTATTTTTTAAAGTCTTACCTCTAAATAGAAAACCATACATTCCCGATCCTGCGGACAGAATGGAAAGCAGTTAACGTCGCCCCAAACACGTCTTTTCGGATCCTCCCGATCCACTAACGGTGCTTTTAGGTACCTCAAGCACCGGTCACCGTTCTCGTCGAACCCGTCGCTTGCGACGAAGGGCTCGACGAGTAAATTAACCCTCAGACAGCCCACTGAGTTTCTCGCCGGACCTTCTCAGTGGGTCGCGTTTCCGATCCGGTGTGGTAGATTCTGCGAAGCACGGCTCTTGCTAGGTTTCGTGTTAGCAACGTCGTCAGGTTTGAGCCCCGTGAGCTCACCTACTAGTTAAGGTTACGCTGATATAGCCTCTCAAGGATCTCAGCTTAGGTAGGAAGAACAAAAAAAACCAAAAGATATTTAAAATTTATTTTTTATTTTTCAATATCATTAGGTAACGGTAATGTGAAAGGCACTATATCAATTTTTTCAGGATCAAAATCGGTATAATCCAACAAATTGTCTGGTTCAAGATGATAAATCCAATGATCCACACATGCTTGTGTCAAAGTACCCCTCCAATGCTGAAATTTAAAAATAATTCAATTACAAAGCGGTCCAAGTACCACGCCAGGAGGCACTTGGGATATTGAGAGACACTTGAAAGTCATGTCGAACTCAAAAATAAAACGGTTTATTTATAAAGTAATAAACATATTTATCTTACGGACCGTCTTAATATCTTCGAGCATTAATTACGATGTTTTATACGGACACTAACTTCACCTTATGATAAACACATTTGTTTTAATAATATATCAAATAAAGTAGGTATTGCTAGTCAATAAAAGGGATATTACATTTGTTTTTGTTTTGCAATGGTAACAGTTATTTGATTCAGTCTGCTACGAGTCAACCAAAACAATTATATGGAGGTAATGTATATGGAGGTAATAAAAAAAAATGTAACATTTTACTGAAGGAAATTGTGCTAAATGAGATATTTATTAAATGAATTAAATGAAGGTAAAATTACCAAGTTAAAGTAGGTAATAACCTAAATTTTAGTTTTATGTGTGAGAGGTGGCTGATTGGCTAATCTAAAGCGAAACAATTGAATAATGAGGTCACATTATTCCTGGGTTATTGTGCGAATTATCAACTTTACCATGAATCCGAAATGTAATGTCCTGCATACCTACCTATGGTTATTAACATTTCATGAGGTAACTGTTGCGAGAGACTATGCGAATGAAAACCCGTAGTAGGTTTTTTTTTGCGAAATGATCTGTTAATCAACTTTTTAATTAAACGTAGAAAAGAGGCTCACAGAAACTTCGTACTTCAATGCAATTTAATCTTAAATATGATATTGCGGTAGAGCGTACGAAAATAATTAAGCGCTGACGGCTTTTTTTTCTCCTATAGGTATTGTGGCTGTATATTCTGGCTCACACAAAATATTAAAACACCAGAAAACATTTTTCAAGGTTGCACTCCAGGGTAGAGAGGTCAACGTTTCAATAGATCGTGTGAAACCACCTTTTATAACTCAAGAAGTTGGAAGTCGTCGTGGCCTAAAGGATAAGATGTCCGATGCATTCGTGTTGAGCGATGCACCGGTGTTCGAATCTCAGGCGGGTATAAATTTTTCTAATGAAATACGTACTCAACAAATGTTCCCGATTGACTTTCACGGTGAAGTAATAACATCGTGTAATAAAAATCAAACGCGCAAAATTATAATTTGCGTAATTACTGGTGGTAGGACCTCTTGTAAGTCCGCACGGGTAGGTACCACCACCCTACCTATTTTTGCCGTGAAGCAGTAATGCATTTCGGTTTGAAGGGTGGGGCAGCCGTTGTAACTATACTGAGATCTTAGAAATTATATCTCAAGGTGGGTGGCGCATTTACGTTATAGATGTCTATGGGCTCCAGCAACCACTTAACACCAGGTGGGCTGTGAGCTCATCCACACATCTAAGCAATAAAAAAAAATAAAAAAAGAAGCTACAAATTTTCCAGCTACACCTCCTACTCCATCCCCAGCAACCTCTTTGTAGTCTGCCTAGCAAGAGCCGTGCTTCGCAGAATCTACCACCGGATCGGAAACGCGACCCACTGAGAAGATCCGGCGAGAAACTCAGTGGGCTTGGTTCGGTTGAGTTCGGAACTTGTATATATGCAAGCTTATCTTGAAAATGTCGTAAGCGAGATTCAGGCATCAGTCAAATATCTGGCGTTGTATGATGGCTACCGCCACAGTTTAATATACCGAATTGTAGGATTTTCTCACACGCGTTGAGTGCGGCGAGCGGGTATGCTGAAGTTGACCTATAAATCAACAATTTACATCCAAACTCGCCAGTGACAAAACTCGGTCGCGGTATGTCTCAAATATTAAGTGTATAATCTATGGTGGTATGTAACGAAGGCGAGGCGAAGCGTTTCTCGAATTTTAAACGTCAAAAATAATAAAATGAAACTAGGAGATTAAACCATAAAAGTACCGTTTAAATTATACTTTTACTTACTACGTACTTACACTTCGAGTGTGTTCGATCCAAATGAGTAATGAAATATGTTTGCACTGTTTAGCACTTTCGTGTGCTCTTTTCAAGAGATTAAATGCTTGTAATTTTCTTTTTTTTATATACAAAAAGTATGCATATAAAAGGTAATACCTGAGGGAAAATGTTTACTAGGTTTTAAAGGTTTGCTCGTCTAGGTTTTTCTCTTAAGCCATAATATATAAATTAATTCTTTATAATAGAATAACTTTTTACTTAATCAATCTTTGTTGGAAGCTGTCATCGCCTATTTACATTATCACCACCAGCCCGTAGTCGTCCACTGCTGAATATAGATCTCTCCCAATTTATACCACAAAGTCTGATCTTCGGTTTTCCTCGTAAATTTCTTGCCGGCCACCCTTCGCAAGTCAACGCACTGCCTATCCTTCCCACAATGCGTTTTCCAGTGCGTGGTCTCCATGTCGACTAATTTGGTATATACTATGGGATAGTTACGCATTTTGCAATTTGCATTTTGTAAAAATATGTATATTATACATTTTCAAACTACGATCAGATCATAACGGGTCATCAGATTTTCTACATAATCAAAAGTGTAAGGAATAATAAGTAACAATATTTCCTCAGGAAAAAGGGAAAAATAATAATTTGGTAAACTAAGTTTTCTTTTTATTTTTTTATTGCTTAGATGTGTGGACGAGCTCACAGCCCACCTGATGTTAAGTGGTTACTGGAGCCCATAGATATCTACAACGTAAATGCGCCACACACCTTGAGATATAGTTCTAAGGTCTCAGTATAGTCACAACGGCTGCCCCACCCTTCAAACCGAAACGCATTACTGCTTCACGGCAGAAATAGGCGGGGCGGTGGTACCTACCCGTGCGGACTCACAAGAGGTCCTACCACCAGTAATTACGCAAATTATAATTTTGCGGGTTTCATTTTTATTNCCTTCAAACCGAAACGCATTACTGCTTCACGGCAGAAATAGGCGGGGCGGTGGTACCTACCCGTGCGGACTCACAAGAGGTCCTACCACCAGTAATTACGCAAATTATAATTTTGCGGGTTTCATTTTTATTACACGATGTTATTCCTTCACCGTGGAAGTCAATCGTGAACATTTGTTGAGTACGTATTTCATTAGAAATATTGGTACCCGCCTGCGGGATTCGAACACCGGTGCATCGCTTCAACACGAATGCACCGGACGTCTTATCCGTTAGGCCACGACGACTTTCAAATACTTAAGTCACTCAAATACTTTACTTACTAATACGACTTACAAATACCAAGCTATTACAGATTCCTGCGATATTTCAAATGTTATCGGTACTAGCAGTTCGTTATAAATTGCCTGCTAATTGGAAAGTACGGCTTAGCAAAAACTAAATAAAACGCGTTTTGACAAAACAAGGCTGACAAAATAATTTGTAAGAGTTTTAACCTCGGCCGGTACATAGGAGCTCGGCAACATGCCTTGTTCATGTCTCTAAACATTGATTTTATCGATTTTTTTAGCAATAAAATTTTATTAAGGTTTCTCTGGTCCGTCTGTAAAAAAAACCAGTATCGAAAAGGAAGTTTAAAAAAAACAAAAATAATTTTGCAGAAAGGCTGTCGAGAGTGTATGAGGCAGTTGTTAATTATTTAATGTATAAATTATAATGAAATATTGGACTGGCTTAGGTAATTATAGAGATTTTATTTGTTGCCCTTGTCGGTAGACCTATACGACCCATCTGATGGTGAGTTGTTACCGTCACTCATGGATGTCAGAAGTTCCAGGGGCAGAGCTAAGCCTGACCAATGTGGTAAATATACATTTTAAATACATCTTTGATCATTTATTATTATCTACAAAATTCAAATCAGTACTAACAAGCAGTTTAATTTTTCTTAAATATAAAATGCATACATATCTCCTGCTCATGAATGACTCCCACGATGAAGAAATAAAATCGTGTAAAAAACTAAAACACGCAAAAATTATAATTTACGTAATTACGATATAATTGAGTGACAGTTCTTAGTGCGATTTTTTTAACTTCTCGTTAAAGCGTAAAAGTTAACTCAAAATTGTATGGAGTTGGAACAGCGCCCCTACGTTTGCTATTAGGGGCGCTGACACAGACCTCAAGACTCAAGGCGGATGGTAGCATTCATGGTGTCATATTCATGTTGTTGGTAGTATACATAACTATGGGCTCCGGTAATCTCTGAACACCGGGTGAGCCGTGAGCTTATTACTAAATGGGTACGCAATAAATAAATAAAACACTACTTACATCCGAATGATTCAAATACAACATCAAAGTAATCATCCAAATACTTACCTCCTTCACTAAAGTGATCAGCAGTCCTTCGACCAATCGAATTAGCATCATTATATTGAACTCGTGCTCCTTATATTTCATCGATAATATTTTTCGTATTTTTTCTTCCCATATAATTGATTGTTCCCATGAGCCTATTCTAACTGTTCTATTGAAAAAATAAAATAAATATATAAAAGTTTGTTCCCATGAGACTATTCTGACTGTTCTATTGAAAATGATAAATGTTGCATACACAAAGAAAATACCTACTTACTATGGTGGTCAGTCGCGGAATGCAACAATCGAATAACAAAAGTATTGCAAAATTTTAAAAATATTTGATAACTGCCTCCTCTTTGCGTCGGTTTCCTCATTACTGAGGGTCGTGGTCATGGCCTTGAAACAGTTTAAATGTTTCTCTGTCCATGACTAACATGATAACATGATAACTGCCTACTGGTCAATCAATGTCTACCTATGGCATTATGAGCTAGTTTTCTTGAGCTATGCTTTGTTCTAAAACAACTTTTCACCGCCAGAGTTGTTGTGTTGTGCGACGAGATCCGTCGATTTCGATAATCAGCAAATGTGGATTTTTTCGGTTTCTATTCCTTACGATTTCGTGTTAGCTGTCTTGTAGTCGTTTCCAAAGTAATAATGACATATTACGTTTCGGCTCAAAAACGAACCTTGGTTTATGACAACTTTTCAGCCTTTACTGAACCGCCTCAGGAAGGTTATTCTTAAACACGCGCGACTTCTTGTATAAAACGACAAGTACTACTACATATTATTTTAACGGATTATTTTGACCAATTTTATGCTTCAAGACCCATCGGCAAGCCGTGCGTTTGTGATCGTTGTTCGAAATTAAAGAGATAAGCGTTTCATTAAAATATCTTACATTAGCCACATCGCAACAAAGAAATTCCAAGCCGCTTCTGGAGTTTTCGACCTCAATATAGCGTCACCTTTCGTTATATAGAATTTCTCGCAGGATCCATAAGATTCCACGCAATAGCCCGTGTCTAGCAGTATCACTATGGCATAAAAATAATACCAGGTTTCAGCTGAAAATATGTATAATCTTAATTGTTTTTTTTTTAAATCGTAATTGTTTTTACTGGTAGTAGTCACAACGGCTGCCCCACCCAAATCGAAACGCATTACTGCTTCAGACAGAAATAGGCAGGGTGGTGGTACCTACCCGTGCGGACTCAGAAGAGGTCCTACCACCAGTAAAAATTTTGAAGTGAAGCAATTATTACAAGTCAGGAATGAAGGATAAATAAATAGAATTGATGGAGATGGTTATATAAGTGGAAGATTAAGTGCTACGGTTACTACTACAAAAAGTTGGCTCTTGTGACTTATATATAAAGTTCTCGTGTCACAATGTTAGTTACCATACTCCTCTGAAACGGTTTGACCGATTTTTATGAAGTTTTATATGCATGTTCAGTAGGTCTGAGAATCGGCTACTACGTATTCTTCATACCCCTAAATGATAAAGGTTGTCCACCCCAAACATTTTTATTTTTTATTTTTTGGACATTTTTTTTTGTTATGATTAGGCATTATGTGGTTGAATGAGGTTTTGTTATTTTTATATTCCCTCATCGTTCACAGCGCTACATGCCTCTTTCACTCATTTACCACATCCTTACACACTTACAATAAGATAGGTTTTTTTTTCTACACTAGAAATTCTCTAGAAATCTTATATATGGCAAAACATGTTTGCCGGATCAGCTAATTTTAATACATATATAGTTTAGAACATTAAGAGCTTACAACTCAAATCATAGTGATCGGTCATGTAGAAAAACTCTCTTATAATGTTGACCATTTCGTTAATACGCAAGTCGGCCAACAGCAGCTTCAATAACCAAAGCAAAAGCATTTGTCGTGTGTTCAGATCAGTTAAATCCGACAGCATCGGTATCACTGAGAGTCCCAACTCAAGACCCTCCATTTTTTTTCCATACTCCACACTAAAATAAATAATTTAGAGACATTTGAGGGAAGGAGTTCATTCGTTCACTGGTGGTAGGACGTCTTGGGAGTATGCACGGGTAGGTACCACCACCCCGCCTATTTCCGCCGTGAAGCAGTAATGCGTTTCGGTTCGAAGGGTGGGGCAGCCGTTGTAACTATACAGAGACCTGAGAACTTATATCTCAAGGTGGGTGGCGCATTTACGTTGTAAATCTCTATGGGCTCCAGTAACCACTTAACACCAGGTGGGCTGTGAGCTCGTCCACCCATAAAAGCAATAAAAAAAAAACGTTTGGATTCAACACCGGGCTGTTCGTGTAGGTAAATCTGCACCAGTTATATTGAAATAATATGCGACAGCTATTGCATCACAAATATTAATCAAAAAGTTATTTCTGATAATTCCAGTCCGAAAAAAATCGCTACAAGTATATATGGTAACATACGGAAAATCTCATTATCATTATATGCATTCACTACATGTAGGTACTTAGTTGTTGAAATGCAAAATATACAATGATTAAATCCGAGAGAGGCACAATAGGTAATTTAGTCTCAGCAGCTGTTTGTTGTGGTAAGCTTTTTTATTGCCGTTGTAAGCAGACGAACAGACGGACCGCTTGATGGTAAGTCACTGTCGCTCATGGACATCAGCAATGTCAGAGGTATAGCACGTCGGATGCTCGTAGCTCTTCACGGGGCAGAATTTCGACCTCGGAGCGACTACCTCAAGTAACTTTTTCCTTTGTCGTATCACTTTTGTCAAAGCGGTCGTGATCGTCATTCAGCATCATTGCTGTGAGCAGATGTTATGCGCCTCACGAGCAAACACCACTACTACCGATTTGTGGTGAGCCTGGTACACTCATGCAAACAACCACCAACTGCCGACTTGGTCGATCTATCGCACGGGCGACCTTCCACGCGGTCTGGTGCCTTCCACTTTGCCCTGAACGACAAGGCGCTCTATGGAGTCATTTCCTCGCCGGGAGATACGTTCAAAAAATTATAGTAAAAATGATAGCCTAACTTAAAACTATCCTCTGGAGGTGAAGTGTTAGCCGTTATAGTCCTCTTCCTTTCTGCGTTGGAATCCTGTCCCCCTCTCCTCAAGTATATACAATAAGAGTTACAACAATAGTGTTAGGGACTGCAGCGGGTGTGACGCCCATCACTAACGGTGCTTTTAGGTACCTCAAGCACCGGTCATCGTTCTCGTTGAATCCGACGCTTGCGACGAAGGGTTCGGCGAGTAAACTAACCCATAGACGCAGACCACTGAGTTTCTCGCCGGATCTTCTCAGTGGATCGCGTTTCCGGTCCGGTGGTAGATTCTGCAAAGCACTGCTCTTGCTAGGGCCAGTGTTATCAACACTCCGGGCTTGAGCCCTACACGCTAGGGTAACGCTGATATAGCCTCTCAAGGCTACCAGCATAGGTAGGAAAAAAAATATCGACACAAGTAAACCGGGCGTGTAACCTTTTAGACCACGACGCGACGACTACAAAATATAAGTAAACATACTAATATTAATTTATAGACTATCACAATTCAACATTTGTTTTCATTACACAAGACTTACTAGAATAGAAACATGCAAGTATAGAGGTAGCAGACGGATTGCACTTCCGTTACGTCCAACTGACCTCGTTTACGATGACACAGCTCCATTGCTCGTTCTTTTAATTTTAAACATCTTCGGAACTGCGAAAATACTATCCGATAAATAAACGTTATGTTAAGTAATCGATTACTTTTATTTTAACAGTGTAAATTTGAAAGTATTTTCTGTTCGTTGTCCTTAGTCTTTTAAAACATCCACGGAACAAGAGAGGGTGGTGCGTACGCGAGCGAGGTGGGCGAGCAAAGGCTCAGCCAGGAGAGGTGTGATTTGCAAACAGCTGCCCGAGCCCCTCCTAACAACTCAAGAGCAGCTGCTTCGCGAATGAATCTACTACCGGATCGGAATCGCGACCCACTGAGAAGATCCGGCGAGAAACTCAGCGGGCTGATGCATGGGTTATGAAGGCGTCTAATGCAAAAGTTACTGGATTTGATGGATCCGCATGGACATGACTATTTTCAGTAGTTTTTATATTTAATAACTAAATTTATTCGTTACATCACTAGCATGTCGGTGCGATAGCTTACATTGCGTTCCTCTCGATTAACACTGATCATGTTCCCGTAACAGATACACAACAGACGAAAATTTGCATTCGTTTTTAAAGCGTAATTCAAAGCGCGTTTAGCCTCCAATTTTGCATTCTCGGTTTCTTTGCATTCCTGATATAAGCGAAAAATCGTCAAACGTTAACAAATTTGAACATCAGTGGATAGCGTATTGAAATTTAGCGTTGTAATTCAATTCATTACGTTCACAAATTCAAATACGGAGATATTCAAAATTATATTCCACTCCAATAAAAACTTACAATGATAAAAACAAATCAGTTTAAATGTTGAATTATTGATGGCACTCGTGCGCAACCTATCGGTATCAAGCGTGTGTCACACGTTTTTTTTATTTGTTGCTTTCGTTTGGAAGATGAGCATACGGCCCATTTGTTAGTGACAGTAGCCCTCATGGGCGTCAGCAATAACCTGGGCACAGACAAGGCTTAGCCAAGACTAGTAGTCTGGTAGGCAAGGGTCTGCTAAAAACTGCCCTAGTGCTATCGTAGTTGGCGTATCAGCTCAAGGACAACTGATTTGCAAGTGTATCTACTACCGGATCGGGATTTTTAATTTTTTTTATAGCTTAGATGGGTGGACGAGCTCACTGCTCACGGTGTTAAGTGGTTACCGAAGCCCATTGACATCTGCAACGTAAATACCGCCACCCACCTTGAGATATGAGTTGTAAGGTCTCACTTTTTACAGTAAACGGCTGCCCCGCCCTTCAAACCGAAACGCATTACTGCTTCACGGCAGAAATAGGCAGGGTGGTGGTACCTACCTGTGCGAACTCACAAGACATCCTACCAACAGTAGAATTGGTTGCAACCCACAGAAAAACCAGAGAGACACTCAGCGAGCTGATGATATCTGTTGATTGTTACGAATGCGATGACCTTGCGTGCTTGCCTTACAATAATTGTTCTAATTATTAGAAGTGTCCAACAGCACTAAAACTAGATCAGATTCGTCAGGACGTCTGTCCATAGGGCTTTGATGGCGACTGACTGCTGTGTGAACCGGGTTAGGGGTGTAATTAATGGCGACCACGATAAGAAGGTTATCGTGTCTTATCGCTGTCGCGAGGAAGCATTCCGGCGCCAATTCTATTTACTACTTACGAACGAATTCAAAACAAATTCGAAATTTTAAAACTATATACTCACAGAAAATAATTGGTATAGTATATTTAACGTGAAGGCGATATCTTCGTAATAATAACCGATTATTCCAGATATCCGTTTTGGGTATATCTTCGGTAAATATACAGCCATTAATTGTTGAAGGGAGGCTCCAAAGCTGCGTAATTTGACCCAGTGCCTAAGCGGTTACATTCAATTTTATTCATAAACTGTAATCTAAGACTAGTTATATCGCATTATCACTTATGCTAACACTCATTTTTGTGCGTGATAGAAAGAGACAAAATACTTTGTAAAGTAATATCAGTAACACAGCGTTTATAAATAAGGTAAATAAAAAGAACAACACTTCGAGAAAAACGTTCAATGCAGTATCTCCTAAACACAATATATCCCATGATGTCTATGGAATTCTCCATCGATTCCAACCAGCTGTGTAGTTTTTGAATCTAATTCAAGTTTCAGTCAATCAGTTTATAAACGGAAATCAAAGTGATCACCCTGTGTAATATTATTACTATAAAATAAAAATATAGAATAATCATAGTTATAGAATTAAAAAATATATGGATAATAGATAATATATTACTGGGGTAGGACCTCTTGTGAGTCCGCGCGGGTAGGTACCACCACCCTGCCTATTTCTGCCGTGAAGCAGTAATGCGTTTCGGTTTGAAGGGCGGGCAGCCGTTGTAACTATACTTGATACGTTTTAGATGTCTATGTGCTCCAGTAACTACAAAACACCAGGTGGGCTCTGAGCTCGTCCACCCATCAAACCAATAAAATAAAATAAAATAGAATAAGCATATAGATAATAGGTAAAGAATAAAAAAATCAAAAATAAAACGTCACTTAGAAGTCGGTAATGGATAGTAATAAAGCTCCATGGCGTGCAACAGCTGTTTCTTCGCTTCGGCAAGGTCACCGGACTCCAACATACAGACACCTCGCATTGAACAAATCTTCGCTAACTGAAATCTCTTTATCCATTTCCTATGAACGTTTTCCGGAAAAAGGTCTTCGCTCTGTATATAGACAATATAACATATTTTTATCTATTATTTGTTGACCATTGTTAATCGTTTTCTAATGTAAATTTATTTATTCATTTAATTTATTTATTACACTTCATGTAAAATTTACATTGGCGGACTTAACGTCTAAGGCATTCTATACCAGTTAACCAAAGGTAGAGCAGATTAAATAGTAGGTGCAATGAAATTTATATTAAATTACAAATACATACACAAAAAATATATATACACATACACATATACATACCACATACATACATATAATAGTTTAAATTTAGTATTAAATAATAATAAGTATTAATTTAGTATTTAGTAAAAAAAAAACTACCAAATCATTGGTAGCTTACGTGGCTATTCCAATAACGCGCGGTCGGGGTATTTTGTATATTATCGCAGTTCAGAATGAAATCGTACAAACTTGAAACTATTTAATGTTTAGTGCTTTTTTAGACAAACGAAATCTCGCTCCGCTTGGTGGTAAGAGCTGCACGTAAACCTTACAAAAATAATTCGATTTCGCGCCAAATATTTTTTTTTACAATAATGAATGAGTTCTTACCACATTCAAAATTTATGAATAGCCAGAAGCTCAGAAATTATAACGTACCTACACCAAAGAATAAGTAAATACATACATAGTCAGTACATACATATATACTTAGTTGCCTTATGTGTTAAAAATCTTGTAATTTCTACTTTTTTTTTGCACGTTTAAAAAAGTTACCTGAGCAAAATTCTCAACTTCGATCAAAAGTCTGATAGCCTGCGGTACGTTTAAGCTAATGAGGTTTATGTCAACGTATTCAATGTAAGCTTCGTATAGTTTATTGAACTCGCCTGGGAAAAGAAAAAAAAAACAAATTTTCAAATTCATGTTCAATAGAACTTTTGTCTTCTAATTATGTTTTTCTCCCCTAACTATTCGCTGGTCGCCTAAGCGGCTATTCCAGCTTCTCGCGGAACTCATGGGCAATACCGTCTTTACCATAAGGGCACACGGGGCCCATTTCTCTCACACATTTATTCTCAAAACATTTTTGTCGGGCGCATTACACTTTTTTCACAAATCAGTAATCTTATCAGAAGGTATTTACAAGGCATATACCACGTCATTATATCGATGACTGCGCCTATTCCTACTGTACTAATTAGTAATATTTCCGAACGCATCTAAAATCCAACAGCATTCTAATATCATTAATGACATATTATATCATACTTTATTTGATTACCTATAATAAATTGTCATACTCAGTAAAAAAATGTTATTATAATTCGCTTTTTTTACTTTCCAAAAGGGCCTCAAATTCTTGTGTGTCCAAGGGCCCCAGCCTAATTTAAGACGTCCTTGCTCATGGGCTCACCCTGTGAGAATTTGCTAACACTAGCCCAAGCAAGAGCAGTGCGTCGCAGAATGCTATTCGGTTAAAGAATACAACCAACCGAGTCAAAAGATGGAGCTTACGATCTCTATTGTATCGTGGCTGTCCTTCCCTTTAAAACGGATCATCTGAATGTTTTGTGACCTAAATCGGCAGTATCTACCTATCCGGTATACCCAACAGATTCTACAACACTAACCTCAATTTAAACGGTAGATATGTGACGATGCTTGATAGAGAATTAGAAATATCTACATTTAAGACAAAGCCGTGACGGCCAATCATCTCCAAAAACGCCTATAAAACGTAAAGCTTACCAGCTCCTCTACAATGATCAATAATCTGAGAGTAAACGGTCATCAGAATAGTCAAACATTCACAGTTGTTTGTTTCGACCGACGAGAACGAACGGACTCCCTTCTTCATTTGTTTATTCCTCAATCTCTTTAATCTCTTCATTTCTGAAGTAATAATATTCGTATATTTCAAGAGAAACAGATAAAATTAAGAATTGACTTCGACACAATATTTTTTATCATACCTAAAAACCTCGAAGATGAGCGTTCTTTTTTCAATAGTTCCAAGCTAGAACATTCCGGTATGATATGGATCTGAAACGTATACATCATCGATTTTAAGCAACCTCCCAATTATGTAGTGAATTTAGGATCGTAACATCGCAAATCGTAAACATTCCTATTACATGATCTTTAAACGAAAAAAAAAAAACAAGATGGTTGCTTTTGTTCAATTGCAGTACAAATGAAACACAGTTATGTATAATATGTGTGTAATACACTATGTGAGGTCGGCGCAACATGTCCTCTTTTCCACTCAGGCCTTTAATATAATAATATCATCTCTGCACTCGCCACCATTCTCCATTTTTTTGCATATCCTGTTTCACACACCCCATGCAATTTTTTTAGGACACCTCCGCATATTACCACAATATTACCATCTACTTTCATAAACAAGTACAAAATTAAAAAGCAACCGAAGCGTGTAATCGTCGGAATATACTGTCCTGATTTTTAGCATTTCGCTTGCCTAATGAAATGTTTTTATTGTGAGACGATGGCTCCAAAGATCTCTTATTTCCAGCGAGACGAGTAAGGCGGTTAATTTTTTTTATTTTATTTAGATCGAACGGAACACGTTCCCTTTGCCAAGCAAAAATGCTTACTTGAGTCACTAACTCTTTGATTCTTAAACTACTAATCGATTTGTAGTTTGTAAAATCATACAAACTACAAATCCCCTAAAACACTTACTTTTACCCTTATAATAAAAATCGCTCTTTTTCGGGAACGTTTCTCTTTTACACTGTAGATTATGAAAACTGTAAATTAAGTAGATTAAAGAAATTACATAGATATTACTCAAATACGCTTTTATACCTACAGCAAAATCGGACGATTCTTCATGAGCGAATACAGATAGCTNTAAAATCATACAAACTACAAATCCCCTAAAACACTTACTTTTACCCTTATAATAAAAATCGCTCTTTTTCGGGAACGTTTCTCTTTTACACTGTAGATTATGAAAACTGTAAATTAAGTAGATTAAAGAAATTACATAGATATTACTCAAATACGCTTTTATACCTACAGCAAAATCGGACGATTCTTCATGAGCGAATACAGATAGCTGATCTTGGTCACCTGGAACAACTGTTTCAGTCTTCAACGCACGAATTTGATGCCGGGTTCGTTTTACTGCCTCGCTTTCTTGTACTAAGCCCTATTTAAGATAAACTATTTTAATCTTATTACATTCATGGATGAAAGAACTCACGGCCTTCCTTTACAGCAAAAAATGCCTTTATCGAGGTACTTAACCATGTGGAAAAATAATAATACGTCCTGTCACTACTGATTTTTTTTTTGCTTAGGTGGATGGACTAGCTCACAGCCCGCCTGGTGTTAACTGATTACTGGAGCCCATAGACATCTATAACGTAAATGCGCCACCGACCTTGAGATATAAGTTCTAAGGTCTCAGTATAGTTACAACGGCTGCCCCGCCCTTCAAACCGAAATGCATTACTGCTTCACGGCGGAAATAGGCGGGGCGGTGGTACCTACCGGACTCACAAGAGGTCCTACCACCAGTAATTACGCAAATTATAATTTTGCGGGTTTAATATTTATTACACGATGTTATTCCTTCACCGTGGAAGTCAATCGTGAACATTTGCTAAATACGTATTTCATTAGAAAAATTGGTACCCGCCTGCGGGATTCGAACACCGGTGCATCGCTCAACACGAATGCACCGGACGTCTTATCCTTTAGGCCACGACGACGACATTATCATTATAAATTTTGTTGGTTTGATTGTTATTCCTTTACCGTGGAATTTTTCGTGAACAACGTGTTATCATATCATATTTAATTATTAAAATTGATAACTGTCTGCAAGATTTGAACACCAGCGTAATCGCTTATTGATACGAGGTACCATTAGCGTCATATCACGACAGCATCACGTTTCACAGTTTACGTGCATCTTACTCAATTTTATTATTGTATTATTTGAGATTTTTTAATTATTATTCACCATAACCACTAAAGCATTTGGTGAGCCGTATACACGTCTACCTTCTCTCCGCGCAGGGTTGCTATTGCTTAAAACTGAATTGAATGATTCAAAAAACATTATCCAGTTAGTTATCCCCTCCTTGCGTCGATAATCCTCAATGCTGAGGGTCGTGGTCTTTAAAGTTAGTTGTAATATTGGCAAGATATTAGGTGCTAACATCATCACAGCGCAAACCAACGAACTTCGAGAAGCATCCACCGCCACATGGTAAACAGCGACGTGTGAAACGTTCCAAATACAGTAATGCTCTAGCGTGCATATCGTGCTGGAAAAAAATGTTTTCATTTGAAATATGTAGTGGTTATATAAATAGTATTAAATACTCTGTTCACTACACTGTACTACACATACACATCCAGTAGGTACTATTTATTCCATGACCAAGGGCGGATCCAGGGGGGGGGTCATGGGGGTCATGACCCCCCCCTGAGCTGGTTCCAGGACCTAGGTGGACCACATATTGAACATAATGATTAGGACACAATATATTGTTGCTCCTTATATTGCTCATTAATTAATTAATATAATAACTTTGTATGATGGCAAATGTTTGGGAACGAACGCATCGAAAAGGACAATGCCCAATAATGGGCCAACTTTGTGTCAAAACTATTTGTACTTGAAAAACTATGCCTTATTTTTTCAAGTTGTTTAGTTTATGTATCAACATTTCTTTCAACCTGGCATTGTTTTACAAAAAAATAAATTACTTATTTGATAACATCCCAAAACTGAGTGCCATAGTTATTAAATCCGCCGATAGGCAAAGGGCTTAGCTCATACAGCCTTATAGTAAGCCTATATGCTGCCAAACGAAAGAGATGTCTGTGACTTGAACAACAAATAAAAAAAAAATAGCTAAAGGTTATAATTCACAGACTTCTTAGTTTATTTTTGTTCAATTCAATATTTATATATTGTGATGTATAATATATAAATTGGGTATTGTTTTGTGTATTAAATGTCGTGAATGATTATTGAGGCATTGGAAGAAAACTGTGGCTAACATAGCAGTGACTGTTTTTTTTTTTTCAAAATAAAAGGTCTGCGGAAATTCACGCTCACTCAATGTGCTATTCATCGAGTTGACATGAAAACTCCCAAAAAGCAATAAAAAGAGATACACCGGCTTTTTATTGACATAAAAAAATATAACTACGACAGACTAGGCTCTATAGGCTACACTCTTTGCCTGCTTATTGGCGAATTTAAAAACAACAACAACCATATCGTTGCCGGCTTCCGGATTTTCATTTCATTTTATTATTATTATGAGGATATAATAATAATAAAATGTACATAAGGGCTTATTTCTAGCAATATTAACCACAATTAACTTATTTAATACTGTAAATAATGATGAGAGCGATTATTGATTTCGAAGAAAACAATTAACAGCTTAATTTTAGCTGCAGAAACAACAGATTTCTCTTAAACCTGGGTGAGAATATAAAAATCGTTTTCTGAATATGAAACGATATTTCTTTGTCTATCAAATTAAGTTAAAACGATCATGACACGACATCGGACGAGAGAGATTGAAGAGCATAAGGTTACTGACCCAACGTGAAATCTTAGATAAATTCACACAATGAAATCAAGTGTATAGTCGTGACCACATTGATTTTAATGCTTTTAAATATAAAATAAGAGAGCAACCTACAGAATGAATATAGCGTGCATAAACTTAAAAATAATCTTCGTTAAAGTTTTTAAAAGCACCTAGCGAAAACTTCGATACAAACTGTTGCGCGACACAAAAACATTGCGCTTCATTAACAGGCATGCATTTACAACAAGTAAATAGTAATCTACCTACCTACTACTTTTTACTTTATTTGTATATTACAGATTTTTAAAAACTATAAAATATTAGAGAACCTGAAATTGTTTTGCTTGTTTAACACTATACTTACCTAAAGTAAGTAGGTATTACATATTTGACGTAAGTACCTACCTAGGTAATAAAAAATCGTGTAGGGGCCTAAACTTAAGTAAGGTCTTTATGGAAAATGCAGTGGACTGTAAAACTGCCTACTTACTTTTTATTTCTCAGGTACTACTGTATCTTTAAGCAGAATATTGCAATCGAACTCAATTGATTTAAAAAAAAGCTACGAACGCTATTAATGATACTTTAAGTGTGTTACAAAATAAAAGAGAAAATGTGGACGTAATCTTTCATCAGCTTTTTGAAGAGGCTAAAGAAGTAGCTGAGCAGGTAGATGTAGAAATTAAATGCCCCAGAATAGTACCAACAAATACATAGGACCAATATTCAACCTGCTCAATCTACTGAAGAGTATTTCCGCAGAGCTATATACATCCCTCTTCTAGATTCAATAATAAGTGATCTCCAGGACCGCCTGTCTCCTGATGTACTCAATTTCTTTCAGCTATGCGTTTTCATGCCAAAAAGCGAATATAGTAATGAAGACATTGAAACTGTGAAACAACTAGCTACCGACTATACATTATTACTAGATAATACTCAAGTTTCTGTCATTGTAAATGAATATCGGCTTTCGATGATGAAGTGGCAGCAGAGCCAGGACATACCGCAATCGATTTCTGATCTTATTTTAAATTGTGACATCAATATGTATCCTAATATAATATTTTTTTTATGTATTATGGCCACACTACCTGTCAGGGTAGCGACAGCAGAAAGGTCTTTCTCTACGTTGCGCAGAATTAAATCGTGGCTAAGATCTTCAATGGTTGAAGATCGCCTAACCGGACTGGCACTTCTCCACGTTCATAAAAACGTACCCATTGACGTAAATGACGTAATAACGGGTTTCGGGAGAAGACGTAAAAGAAAAATTTATTTTGTTATTTAAATATATGTATTTTGTCGTTTCTATTTTGTTTGTTGGAAACCCTTGTCGTACCGCTTTTGCGGAGTTTTGCGTCATACCCCTCTATACCTCTAGCTGTTATGACAAACCATTCACCACGGTTATGGAATATAAATAAGCTGCCTCATTCCGGGCGTGATAGTGCTTCTCTGGATGTCTTCAAGAAAGATGACAATATGTACGTGTATATGTACAAGTTATTGTGTTAAGTTTTTCAAGTGTACAATAAAGAATAAATACTTTTAAGTTCAGTACTTACGTACATTAATAAAATACCTACTTTTTACTTGTATCTATTGTTATCAAAATTAAATTATAAGTTCTTGACTTGACCATGGCTATGTGACCCCCTCCTGGCACCAAAGCTGGATCCGCCCTTGTCCATGACATCATATTGTATTAACATTTCGAAAAAAATGTAATATTTAATCAATGATAAACGAAGCTAAATAATTATAAATTAATCTTATAGTATTTGTGAAAGAATTCAGTCATGAAAGCAATCGTAATCAAATTGAAAATTACATTGCACCTTTATGGCTTATTAATTTATGCACTGACTTACGTACTTATATGAGAAGTAGACCGAAATTAAACTGGAAACAATATTCACTTACTACTAATCTAACTACATACGTATACCTACGTGTTGTTTGAGTAGTAGATTGCATTCATATTTCATGAGACTTCAATGTATCGGAAAGGTCGATGCCCTCGAGACTGGCTATAGTAGGTAGCGATGCGGTACCCCTTACGTACCTACATAGGCCATAGCCCCATGTAATTCATAAGATCCGCCATTGATAATAATAAAAACAAAAATCACACGCACTTACACACATCGACACAACACAATCAGATTCAAACTTATTTTGCAAGTTATCATTCGACAAAATTCATCTACCTATTTAACTGCCTTTACCTTAGTTGGACTACCTGTGTTCATTAATTATGTTAACATTTTTTGAAAACAATGTGTTTCTTTAATTGGCTTATGTTTCGGAAAACATCCTCTGTACCCTGTGTCTAGTTAAATGCTGTTGAAACATTGTTGATTAAATAAATAAATAAATAAATCACGAGTCATCATTTTCAAAACCGGTCCAAATAAATAGCTACTTCTTCTTCTTTACCTTCACCTTATCCCACTAGATGGGGTCGCCACAGCTAATTCGGTTCATATAAATATGTACTATAACAAAAACTATAACATTTAAATGACAAGGAACAACATTTTACCGTTACGATGTTTTTACTTAATTTCTGTGTGTCTATACCTATAACGATAACAAAATTAAAATTGTTCACTACAGACTATACTCAAATTAATCTACATTAAATACTAATTCGATTTACTGATAGGAGTTTAATAATAAAAACCTTTTGATTCTCAGTCAGAAGATCGTATGTTGTAGACCGAAATAAGGGATGCCTGAATTTCATGTACCCGCAGAAAGCATAATTTGGGAGATCTTCGCAGCAAGCTACAGTTCAAAAATAGTGAGTAACTGAAAATGCTACATTTTTTTTTTTACACAGAACAGCTCAGAGCCGTCGCCTCGTCTTGCTTAAGTGGTCCTACAGCCCACCGAGTGTTAAGCTATTATAATTATCGAAGCCAGCAGAGATCGCATCGCGGATTCCCGTTCCCACGTTGAGGTATCAGATCTTAATTATATTTTCTTCGGTTTTCCTTAGTCGTAAACATAAAACTATATCTCGCATGTTTCAATGAAACGAAAAGTCTAGAAATATATTTTTTAGAAACATAGACGGTAGTTAGCATAATATTCAAACGATGAAAAACGCCTTGGTCGTCCATGACCACGAAAACTGTAAAGTACCTACGCGAAACGTCGGAAATATTATAGTGATAATACGAATACGAAATACTATAAATAAAATACGAAATTAAACCATAAAACTAGTTTTAATCAGTCCTAATTGTCCAGTTTATTTTTTCTGTAGGCTTAAACAAGTTGTCATAGCGGGCTTAGTCTTCGAGAAAGATCAAAAGCGTGGTTCTATATATAAATAGCAAGTACATAGTTTCTCGGACTCTTGCAAAAAGTTGATAGTCTCAGTGCATTCTCGCCATTTCACAAAGAACAAATGGCTGTAAACAAATTGTGAAAAAAAAAACAAAAAAAAACAGTTAAAAATCGCCTTCAACATTAGCTTACCTGGTTGTCTTGTTCCAAGGCACTTACAGTATGGTGCAGAAGGGGCCATGGACGGTAAAGTCGGAGCGGGATGGACTAGCACCATGGATAGATCTCGAGTAAAATCTCCCCCTTCACATTCTAACACTTTGATGACGAAAAGTTTTGCCACAGCTTTGGAGTAAAAAACAAAAATTTACAAACAAAACGAATAAACGGCCCATATGGTGTATGGTTTTTACGAGACCCTACAAGCAACAGAGTTTACGTACCGCCACCTATCTTGAGACAAAGTCTGATTCACAACTGCATAGAACAACACCATATCCTACATCTTCAAACAGTATGGCATGATTGTTTAGAAGCCGTAATAGGAACGTGCTTTACTGGTGGTAGGACCTCTTGTGAGTCCGCACGGGTAGGTACCACCACCCTGCCTATTTCTGCCGTGAAGCAGTCATGCGTTTCGGTTTGAAGGGTAGGGCAGCCGTTGTAACTATCCTTGAGACCTTAGAACTTATATCTCAAGGTGGGTGGTGCATTTTACGTTGTAGATGTCTATGGGCTCCAGTAACCACTTAACACCAGGTGGGCTGTGAGCTGGTCCACCCATCTAAGCAATAAATAAAAAAAGTGCTACCGCAGTACCGATGTATGCTGGTTGATAAAATTAATTGCCGGTAATTTCTAATAATTAGATGAATATTTTACGACCATTATTAAATCAACTGTGAATACCTAGAGCAACAGTTCTCGGAGAATCGTTCTGTAGTAAGTGCATAAGCATTCGTCTTGAAAACACGTCTCCAAGTACCGATGCACATTTGAGCAACATTTTTTCGTATGGATTAAGAGAATCGTAAGTTTTCAGGATTACAGCTATAAAAAAACCAATAAATTCAGTTCAATTTTAACGTCAAACAATATTTAAACTTAACTACTTGGAACACCCATTTTTTAATGTGCCTAATATAATATGTAATTAAATTGGGCTTGGATTGTTATGTCGCGAATGTATTTCCGGTAGGTACATGTTACGCAGGAGAAAATCCGAGCTTATGGACATTAAGTTAGAAACTTTTTCCAACAATCAATGTTCAAAAAACCGGGAGACAAAGTACAACTAATAAATACAATTATTCAATGAGTTCTCGATATTTCGGTGCTATTATTAGCGCCATCAACACGGCTGGACATATTAAGTCTATAGAATAGACTGAAGACCATGATGTTAGGAACAAGCAAGGCTGTCAACCCTCTTTCTGGTCCGACCCAATCTTAACTTGGCCAGAATCCTATTTTTATTCGTTTTTAGTGTATATAGTACATTTTGTATTGTCAAACGTAAAGCGTTTATCTATTACCATCCATACTCATGTCCATTGTAATGTCATCAAAATTAAAAGACTCCGCTAGCACAGCCATTTGTATAGTATCCATTTCTTGGATCGTGAACGTGCTTCCTTGTTTACTAAAGGCACTAATGCTTAATATACTGTAGATACTCTGAAACGGGTGACGCGTTTTTATGTCATCTAGCTTAGATTTTAGTCAATCTCCCATCCGCTACTCATCTCCAAAAGAGCTGGCTTATATAATAATACTTATATTATAACAAAGTTTGGAGGTAGAAGTCTATAGACAATTGCGAATTAATTCATTGGTCACCAATAAGCTATTCAAATTCTGCGGCTCCTAGTGACTTCTACACTTTGGCCAAACATTTTACATGTTGAATTGTTTATATGGATCTAATAGCATCTATCAATATCTACTCCACTTCGTCTACTAAATCGGGTGGTAAATCCCCCAATGCCTATAGAAATTTTGGTTTAAAGGCTTAAAAGGGTGAAAGGCCTTTTTTAGCGACATTTTTGCAACTTTACAGAAGAGCCATCTAAAGATTAAAATTTGGAAAAAATATCACAACAAAAAAACTTCTTCAGCTATTTGCATAGGGTATAATTGAAGTTCAATTAGGTATAAACATCAAATTGTTGATACTAATACCAAATAAAACGGTTTTTTAATTACAAAAATAAATGTCGCGTATTAACCGAAACATCGCTTAAACCAAAGAACCTTTCACCCCTCGAAGTTGATTCTGGAGTCCAGATTATTCATTAATGAATTGTAAAATTAATGGATCATATAAAAGAAAAACAATGAATGACAAGTTCAGTGGTATTAACTTGGTAACTAAGCCTCTTCGATAAAGCATCGTCATACTGAGCTCCTATATGAACATCAGTCCGACGCAGAAGGGTCGATGATGGAACCACAGCACCTAAATCTATTGCTTCTTCACGAGTCACCGTTACTATTGACAAGGCTCCTCGTTGAACCAGTGAGATCACGAAGTTTTGTATCCAACCCGGCATCCCAGCACTGGCCGTTTCTATAACTCTGTTAAGAGCAAAAATACAAATCAGTATATAAGTATAGTTTGTGCAATTTTAGAAAACGCTAACTACGTTTGTCTCTAGCGCTTAAACAAATTAGAAGAATGTGAGCAATATTGAAAAACTAGCCAGATTGTACAATGTTAGGTACAATAGTGTACAAGTTAAGCTTTGGATATTTTAGCAATAGATTCGTAAATTGATATTTATTGATAACTGTACAAGAAAGCAATCGATAGATATGATTGTTATTGTGATAACGATAACAGCCTTTCTTCTTTTTCTACAACTAAGAAGTGAAAGATTTCCCATCAAATTTCCGTTTTTTTTCGCCACTTTTACACCATATGAAAGATTCTGGAAATCATACGTCTTTGTCTATGTATATTTTTATTTCTCCCATTTACCGATAAACACCTCGAGCAAGATGCCAATTTCAATGACTCTATTTTACTTTCACATACCTACCTAAGGTAGATTCCAAATTATATGTTTTATTATCAAACCAGAAGAAAACATTTATTATTTTCTTATTTATCCATATTCGATGTTACGAGGTATAATATGAATCAAAGCCAAAGCAATGCACATAAATATAATAAAAACAAAAAATAATAATAAATTAAAGGTTAAGTAACAATCTGTCCAGATTAAAGACCTTCCATGACCCATAAACTAGAACATTTTGATTTAAACAAAAAGAAAAAAAATACAAACTTCTCTAGATCAGCCGGTATCGCTTGAACGTCTAGCAATTGGCATGCCAGGGCTGCATGGAACCACCTGTCTATGCCCGACAGTCGGATATTAACTATCATGCTGTTTTCTAGACAATTTTTGACCGTCGCTAAAGTAAGGGATGAAAGAGAAGAAAAGAGCTTAATTCGTGAAGGTGAAAGTTATATTCTACAAAATTTATTATGATGTATTTACCTAACTATATAAAAATAAAGATCTTTATCGTATTTTGTATATAATTCATCTTAAAAATTTTTTTAGCCAAGCTTAACTACAAAATTTATTCAGAATAGCGTAACAATGTGTATTGTTTGGTGAGAATTTTCGATAACTGCTTGAATGCTTGCTTTAAATATTCAAATAATATTTTACTCAGATAAATTATCAAATTTTTTTTTTTCAATAAAATTCATCTATGTTCTTTATTAACATACAATCAGTGCGAAGTTGTCGTGGCCTAAAGGATCGTCCGGTGCATTCGTATCTAGTAATGCAACGGTGCTCGAATTCCGCAAGGCGGGTACCAATTTTTCTAATGAAATACGTACCTACTTAATAAATGGTCACGATTAACTTCCACGGTGAAGGAATAACATCGGGTAATAAAAATCAAACCCGCAAAATTATAATTTGCGTAATTACTGGTGGTAGGACCTCTTGTGAGTCCGCACGGATAGGTACCTTCCCTGCCTATTTCCGCCGTGAAGCAGTAATGTGTTTCAGTTTGAAGGGTGGGGCAGCTGTTGTAACTATATCGAGACCTTAGAACTTATATGTCAAGGTGGGTGGCGCATACTTTATAGATGTCTATGGGCTCCAGTATCTACTTAATACCAGGTGGGCTGTGAGATCGTCCATCCATCTAAGTAATAAAAAAAAGACCAAAAAGTTAAATTCTGAACAGAGGACCCATTGGCCACTAAACCGTAAAAATTAGCGAAGAACTAAAAAGTAGGCTTCTCAACGACCCTTTTTAACTTGACAATTTACGACGAATAGTGACGTCCCTTTATTAATAATAAAATACAAATCTATACGAGTACATTGAACATAAAATGTACATATTAAGTTTACACCTATGTTTTGTGTCTACGTACCTTTTTTCATTGTATTAGGTTTGTGGCTGAGTTCACGGCTTACCTGGTGTAAGGTTACTGCTGTCCACATGATGATGTTAATGACACCAGTCAACTTCAGACATGAAGTCGAAATCATACTTGCTACTATAAAGGCTAACCGTTATCCGACCCTTTAAAACAGAACACAGGACTGTCTGTTTAATTTAAATTTGGGTTTCCTCAACATCATCGTCATCGTCAGCCTATCCACTGTCCACTGCTGAACATAGGCCTCTCCAATCGATCTCCAGTGTGGACAGTCCGTTGCCACCTGTATCCAACGTGACCCAACGATTTTTATTGGGTACATCTGGTAGGTGGCCATCCCACACTGCGCTTGCTAGTACGGGGTCCCCACTCAAGGAGCTTTCTGCCCCATCGGCCGTCCGATCTTCACGCTTTTTCCTATACAGTTAATTATAAATTTGCTATAGAGAGTTACCAGTGGATACTATTCAGAGATACTCACGCGTATGCTCCTCATCATCGGATACGGCAATGACCATAAAAACGGTCTTCGTATCTAAAATTATCAGTAAAACTCTCCAGGACTCGTCGTCCAAGTAATGTGCGTTATCAATAGCGGCCACCCATAAATTTTTGAATTGCTGAAATACAATTCCGTTTATTTTGGTAGCCTCAACATTTCTATTTATTCATGACGTAAAACAAATGGCGGTTATCCTTTAAATGCAGACGTGTCACTTCTTTTCTTTTTCTCCACTTTATCCCATTACATGGGGTCGGTACAGCTAATTTTTCACATTGAAACAATTACGGAATCACAATCACAAAATAATATATTTTATCTTATACCTTTAAACGAGCAATTCTTGTATATTAATATCTTCTTTTTTTTCTCCACCGTATCCCACTAGGTGGGGTCGGCACAGCTAATTTTTCTCTTCCATTCTCTTCTATCAGCCGTCAACTCAACACTCACTCCTCTCTCTCTCTCATATCGTCATTCACACACTCCATCGTCATTCACACATTCTTCAGTCGACCTCTTCCCCCTCTACCTTGCACTACCATTTCCATACATCTCCTAGTCACATGCATCTTCTCTCTACGCATCACATGTCCATCCCACACTCACGTCACTTCTGACCTTTCATAATTATGAAGAACGAACTAACCCGTTTCCATACATTACGTATCACCTGCTTGACGCTCAAATCGTCCAACAAATCTTCTTCGTGTTGAAAATTTTCCGGTAATGGAAAACGACAATCGAAAACAATGTTAACTGCGTGTATTTGAATCGGTGTAGCGTAACTCAGATCAATACTACAAAATATAATCATATAGTGCAAATATAATCATTATCAAGTATCCATTACGACGGCAGTATGTTATATATCGATGTACATCTCGAGGTTTTATTGCGATACCGAAGAATCCTTCCTCAAATTAATTATAAATGTATCTAATAATACAAACTATCTACGACACGTTGAACATACAAAAAAAGCGATTGTAAAATGAAATGAAAGCGTAAAATACGTACGCAAAAAATTAGAAATAATATTCAGAAAGATACTTAAATGCTTCTTCGACAACAACATTTTGTACTAATTTTTTCAAATTCCAAATTCAAAACTGGTTTCTTACGGTCAGGTCAGATTCTCCGCGAAAAATATCTCGACTATTGATTTTCAAGAGTAATTCAATCGATTTATTTATTTCATATTAAATTAATTTCTGTTAATTTTTACATGTTGGTGGTTGGTGGGTCTTACATACTAAGACATAATCTAATATCAAAAATCATTTGTAAGCCTGACCTGAATCTAACTCTATTTTCAGAGTTTTCTCGAAAAGACTTTGATCCAGTGAAGACTTTTGAAAGAATATAGTGAAAGCCTTTGAAAGACACCTAAAAGAAAATATGAGTACAGTTCGGAGAGAAAAACTTTCAGAAGTACATATTCTAACGCTTATTCTCACTATTATTTGTTGTAATGTGTGTGATGTTTCTCTTTTTAGCCTCGACATAATAACGTTACATCGTGTTTTAAATCGCAATGCCAAAAAAGTTTATTTCTTGAAAATATCTCTCCAAATAAATTCAGCATTAAACTATCATCTAGCAACTAGCTGAAACTATTGAAACTATTCTAAATAAAAAGGCGACTATTGGTAACGGCTTTGACAATAAATTATATTTACCTAAGTCACTTGTTTGAAATGTTAAAAAGTAAAAACCCTATCGTGACGTCACTACCGCCAGATATGAGATCAAAGTCTCGATCCAATCACAAGGTACATACACACTTCCGCAAAAAGGTTTCAAAACAGTCCATATCAATAAACAGTAGCTATAGTACTGAAAGATCACATAACCCGTTTGCTCGTAATGACAACGATTTTTTTTTTTAAATAAAGCTGTTACCTTATCGTAGTGATCCAGTACGAACTTTTCGTATTTAATAAACTTCGGCGTATTTACAAGACATTCCTCCAGCAATCGAGTCTTGCCTATCGAATTCGGACCCTGTAAATAGGTTTACTAATTAATGTCACTTACATAAACTATTACTACATTCTGAATTTCTTTTGGTATTCTAAAAACCCCTATGCTTTTAATATTGACGTCGACAAAAATATTACTTTATTTAGTATAGCGACCCGCCCTCGCTTCGCTTCGGAAACATTAAAACACACATGAAACAAACAAAAAAAAAATTTTTTTTTTTTAAAAGTAGCCTATGTTCATCAGGGACAATGTCGGCTTCTAATGGAAAAAGAATTTTTCAAATCGGTCCAGTAGTTTCGGAGCCTATTCGAAACAAACAAACAAACAAATCTTTCCTCTTTATAATATTATTATAGTATAGACTAGCGACCCGCCCTCGCTTCGCTTCGGAAACTGTAATTTATTATTGATTTCTCCACTATTTAATGGATGTTATTATACATATAAACCTTCCTCTTCAATCACTCTATCTATTAAAAAAAAACCGCATCAAAATCCGTTGCGTAGTTTTAAAGATTTAAGCATACATAGGGACAGAGAAAGCGACTTTGTTTTATACTATGTAGTGATTAAAACGAAAACGAGAAACAATTTGCAACTAACAATAAAAGCAATGGCGAATTTATTGTCTCGATAACGTGTGAAATCCTGTTGATGCTGTAGTATCGCGTTATGCAAGTACATTTCGTACTGACTTAGCTCTTCGGTCCGGCCCAGTATAGGATGCTTGGAGGCTACACTCCGTTGCGACCAACTGGAATATAAGTTTAATTTCAAACCATTAAAACTCAAATTATAACACCACATATGAACTTAACGTAGTATGCACGTGTATGAAGCAATTATCCGGTCACCGTCCTCGTCGAACCGTCGCTTGCGACGAAGGGCTCGACGAGCGAATTAACTCAAAGACACAGCCCACTGTTTTTCTCGTCTGATCTTCTCAGTGGGTCGCGTTTCCGATGCGGTGGTAGATTTTGTGAAGCACTGCTCTTGCTAGGGTCAGTGTTAGCAACTCTCCGGTTTGAGCCCCGTGAGCTTACCTACAAACTTTAGGGTGAAGCTTAAATAGCCTCTCAAGGCTATCAGCATAGGTAGGAAAAAAAAATGAAATTAATTATAAAATGTATGTACGATTTTGAACATGCACCCCTTTATTTTGCATTTCCATACGATTTTGAACATGCATCCAACATTTCCATTTGAAAATATTGAGGTATAGACGATTTACGTAGCGTGATTTGTAGTGTATTTGTAGGAGCAGAGCCAAGCCGCTGCCTACTGCTTAATACTCTCCACAAGCCTCGTTTGAAGAAGGACATGTCATAACGCTCGAGAAACACCGTGGAGGGGAGCTCATTCCATAGCCGGATGGTACGTGGCAAAAAAGACCTCTGGAAACGCACTGTGAATGACCGCAGTGGCTCCAGGTAGTATGGATGAACTCTACTCCGGTGGCGGGCGGTGCGATGGTATTTCGAGATTCGTCGAAAAGCGTTTTCATTCACTTCAAGAGCCCAGTAGAAATTCAACAAACACAATAATGTTCTACCAACCCTGTCATGCTGAACTCGTACACCGGTCCAGGCTTAGCTATGCCTTTCAGGGGCTTTATCTCCAAAACCCTAAAGTATTCTTGATTTAATTTACTTTTCAGAAACGTTTCCTTGTCGCACGAAATAACGTTTGGATATGCCATCATCAGACGGGCCGCCTGGAATCACCAAAAGTTAATGGTTTTTCGAACTTACTATTTAGACTTTAGACTTTAGCGGTAGGCAGCGGCTTGGCTCTGCCCCTGGCATTGCTAAAGTCCATGGGCGACGGTAACCACTCACCATCAGGTGGGCCGTATGCCCGTCTGCCTACAAAGGCTATAAAAAAAAAANATAACGTTTGGATATGCCATCATCAGACGGGCCGCCTGGAATCACCAAAAGTTAATGGTTTTTCGAACTTACTATTTAGACTTTAGACTTTAGCGGTAGGCAGCGGCTTGGCTCTGCCCCTGGCATTGCTAAAGTCCATGGGCGACGGTAACCACTCACCATCAGGTGGGCCGTATGCCCGTCTGCCTACAAAGGCTATAAAAAAAAAAAAAAAAAAAAAAAAAAAAAAGAAAAAAAAAAGACCAAACTTTTATTTATCGCATCAATGGGATTACGACCTCAATGAACACCTGCTGTTGAGTCGTTACCGGATACCATAGACATCAGAAGCATCCGGAGATGATAAGGGTGAGATCTAATTTTCAATTGTATTACGCAACACAAATTAGATAGGATTCTTTAATTATTCAAGAACATTACTTTTAGGGCCTTTAGTGATTCAAAGTAGGGATAAGATAGTTCCTGGTTCTCCTTATTAGAAACATTTTAAACTTCTATAAAGTTCCAAAAACCTCTGCATTGTAATGTAACGACCTCTTCATCTACACCTCGACCCTTTTTGTTATTCTTCTTCTTCTGAGTCGGTCTCTTAATTGCTGAAGTTCTTGTCTAGTTTGAAATGTTGACCACTCGATGCACTCACTATCTTTCCCCACGTCTTCCTGTCCTCGGCGGTCTTTACTGCCTCGGTTATTGGTAGGCTGGTGAGCGTCTTTACTAGATCAGACCAGCGGGTAGGCGAGCGTCCGCGTGATCTTCTCCCGTCAACCTGACCAACTACCATCAGCTTATCTAAGGTTTTTTTTTAATTTTTTTTGTTGCCCTTGTAGGCAGACGAGCATACGACCCACATGATGGTGAGTGGTTACCGTCGCCCATGGACTTCAGCAATACCAGGGGCAGAGCCAAGCCGCTGCCTATCGGCCCTAAGATGGTTATTACTGTGACAGCCTTAATAATTTTTATACCGAAAAAAAACTAGTAATTTTATACCTGCCTTATTCACAGTTGGACCTATCACAGTATATTCACGCCGTAGAACATGACCGACGACTCCGCAATATGTTGTTCCTGTTAGTATATTGTAATTTAAAAACCTTACACTTAAAAAATAGACTTAGACTTAGAAAAATCTTAGAAAAGACTACTTTAAACAATAAAGTTGCTTAATCGAAAATTTCCTCAATTTTTTTTAATAGTACGTTTTAATAATCAAGGGTAAGTTTTATTACGTTTTTATTAGCTACAATATTATCTAGTGTACTTTTATTTATTAATTAATGTACACACTACAAGAAAATCTTGACTGACCAGAAGTAACGCTGATTGAGACAACATTAATATTGGGTTCATTCAAAGTCTGTTTCAACTGATCAGCGCACGCTAGAGCCTTTTGAGCTTCGTTTTCTTGCTTCAGACCTCTGAGTCCAAATACGACCAGGAACATCATGTCTTTATCGAACATTGAAACTTTGTTCACTAAGCCACCGGAATCCGATGCCGCACTGTGGAAAAAAACTAACGCGATTTGTGTAATTATTAAAGACTAGCTGTACCCAGCCGCTTCGCTGGGAATTTAAAATTAACATTATTATTTCTCACGCCCACAAAGATTCTCATCATTAACGCCCCCGCAACTGGTGTAGGGAGTCCAACACTCATATAAATATTAGCCTATCCATTAAGTACAAGTATTCTCTACATGAATACCAAGTTTCAAGTCGATCGGATGCATGGTTCAGTAGTTATAACGGAACATCCGTAAAAGCCACTGTAGTTTTATATATACCTAGTCAGGTCGTAAATTCTGTCACATGTTTAATGTAAAATAATTGAAACAAGTTTATTCATTATGTAACCATTCATATACCAAAATGAACTTAACAAAACATAGATTCTTATGACACTAAAGTTTATTCAAAATGACCTCCGTGATTTTGAATACAGGCCTTCAATCTGCGCGGCCAGTCGTCTATCGCAGCACGAACGAGGTCCATGTCAATATCGGCGGCTGCCTTAATCAAGGATGTCTTGAGTGACTCCAAATTGGGATGAGGCTTTGAGCACGCCTTTTCCTCCAAGTGTTGCCATATCTTGTAATCTAACGGATTCAAATCTGGACTGGAGGAGGGCCAGTCTTCGTGCCGGATGAAGTCGATTTCACGCGCCGCCAGCCAGTCTTGTGTGCTCTTCGCTCTATGAGCTGGCGCCGAATCTTGTTGGAATACCCAGTGCCTGTTATTGAACATGGTATGAGAAACAGGTTCCACAAGGTTCGTCAGGACTGTATTTTGATACACAACTGCATTCGTTTTTACACCTTTCTCACAAAAATGTACCTCTGTTAAGCCCCAATAAGAAACTCCCAACCATACCATGAGCGAGGATGGAAAATGACCTCGTTGGACACGCGGAATACGGTTGCTCGCTTCTTCACTACTGTGTGCGTACACCTTATCATTTTGTTTGTTGTAGCTCTCTTCTACGGTAAAAAATTTTTCATCCGAAAAAAGAATTTCCCGATATTTTTTTCCCGCGTACCGCTTCAACAAAGCGCGGCATCTCTTCAGTCTCAGGTCCATTAGACGAGCATTCAAACGATGTCCTGTTTTTCTTCGATATGCCCGAAGCCCTAAGTCTTCATTTAACACCTTTTCACCGTGGTTCTGCTTAACCCCATCTGAAGGGCCAACAGTTTCTGCTTACGTTTGGGATTTCTTTGAATTCGCGCCTTCACAGCTTTTATCACTGCTGGAGTCTTAACAGACCGAGGGCGACCACTTCTTGAACTGTCATCTACACTAGAGTCTTCATTGTATCGTTTGATGGTACGATAAACGAATCTTTTGGTTATATTCAAAATTTTCAGTATGTTAAAAATTTGAATTGGCGCATAACCGCAACGATGCAACGCAATAACTGCAACACGGTCTTCTTTAAGCGTCCACTCCATATTTAAAAATGAGTAAAATTCTAAAAGTATACATTTTTATTTTAATGAACAATTCGAAATTCGAATTCAATAAACTTTTTTGTGGCCAGCATTCTAAAAGAAAAGTTTTTACTGTGTGACAATACTTATGACCTGACTAGGTATTAAATGATACATCATTGATTTGATGATTTTTAGCTGTGCGGTGTCGGCCTAGAAATAGCGTCATCTCATCTTTCCAGCGGTGCCGTAAAAGGCGCTAAAGGTATAATCTAAGAATGGCAGGCACCTTTATCGTTATTTCATACCAGAAAAATGTGATCGCCAACTGGCATTACTGATAGTATGGAGTATTGTGAGCGCATACAATGTGTACCATAACTCTGCCTATTTCTACCGTGAAGCAATCATGCGTTCCGATTTGAAGGGGAGATAGGTACGTTATACAATACAACTGACATTGTATAACGTAAATAATTATATTAAATAATTATAATTGTATAATGTGTGAAAAAAAGCATGATAATAATCATGGTGTACTTGAAACTAAATAAAATAATGATTGATATGTAATATAATTAAATTTGTAAAATAGCCAAAGCTATGCACATTAATATGGTTTTTCTGAGTACACATACTATTTAGATTGCAATCCAGATTAGATCTAGGTACTACTTGTACGATTTAACTAATATGTACTGTAACGATTGTAATTTGTTTCGTGCATCAATAAAAAAAATATTGAAAACTGTACTGTACTACGAGTATCTATACTGTACTGTTTATAAATCATAGTATTTAAATAAGTTACGATGATCAATGAACAATGAATTAGTCAAGCAAACTGAGGTGCATAGAAAAATACACAACACAACACGTAAACAAATAGATTTTCATTTTAACGATAAAATGACAAAAACCAACCAAGAAACACGCTTATATGCCTCATTTACAATATCAATCAAAACATTCTCGGAAACGCTGTTCGTGATTATGTTCAGAAATACGACGACGACCCGACGAACTTCAGTCAAGAAGTCCATGGGCTCGTCGTTGTCCACCGCTCGGAGTACAGGACCAAGCATAAAGCGACGCAGAGACGGCCACCACGTACTCCGCATGGCTGCTACTACTGCTGGTCGAACTAATAAGGTCATAGAATAATTTGAATGAACGAACCCTATAATTAAGGTAATCATGATCAGTGTGCTTAGGGCGAGTTTTTTAACGTTCTCGATAACGTAAAAGTAACTCTTTGTATGCAGTTGGAACAGCGCCCCTAGCGGCAAACGTAGGCAAAGGTTCCAACCCCATACGATTTAATTGTTACGCTATCGATAACGTTAAAAAACTCGCACTAAGCACACTGGTAGTACCTAAATATTAAAGTAGGGGCCCGTAAAGCTAAATATCATAATCTTGTCTGTTTGAAGAGTGAGAAGCCGTTGTGTAATTGAGACATGAGGCAGGGAGAAACGCCTACAATTAAAACTTCGATCGGTAACCACTGATTCCAGGCGGCTCCTTCACTATATTAATCTTAAGTCCGTTTTTTCGTCCGTTTAGGTGTTATTTCTCAAACTTAGTACAATAATGGTGACACACCACGATTTGATGATGCTCTAAAGCACTAGCTGATTAGAGCATAAATAAAACGATCGTATGGCGTTAATTTTAGGTGTACGTACCTACTTTTACATTTCCTCATTTTCAAAACAATGATTTACTGTTGTTATTAATGTAGGTATGAAAGATTTGAGCTCTTTAACCGATCCATGGACTTAATAATGACTTTTTATGACGGCACTAAATTAATGATTTTGATACGTTCTTTAATAAATCGTATAATACGTGCATAGCGTAAGGCTTACGTGAATATTCCCTGTAATCGTTCGATATACATTCTGATTCAACACCAACATGATTCGAAACATTAGGTAAAGTTGAATCTGAAACACAAGGTGATTAGAATTAGAACTTCCTCAAAAAAAAAATATTCAACTGTGGTAAAATTCTATATAAATTATATACCTTGTACCAATGTGTTGCGTAATTTTTCTACTCTTTTCCAAGAAGCCCCTACTCCTAATACCTGCAATTTAATGTTATCGTCTTGTTTGATATACATGTCAGTGATGGTCATTAGTTTGGTAGCTAAACGAAGCGCAGCACGATTCCCGAGAGATGGCAGCACGATTGCGGTATCGTCGGGTGGGGAATTAGTTCTGCACATAGATTATAGTCCTGTGTGCTTAGTGCGAGTTTTTTAACGTTCTCGATAGCGTAAAAGTTAGCTCATATTTGTATATGGAATGGTATCGTTTGCGTATGTTTGCCGTTAGGGGCGCTTTTCCAACTACATACTAAATTGGTTTAACTTTTACGCTATCGAGAACGTTAAGAAACTCGCACTAAGCACACTGCACGCATTTGAGCGGATGCGTCTTGGTGTACGTACCAACCACTATCTTTCGACAGTCAGTACTGCACAACATTGGATGTGGAACGTTGTCCTTGACGATAAGTACTGTCCCTATTGCCGTGGGTGTACGGAACTCTGTCCGTGACAAATAGTACTGCCGTGGCCTCGCCTCAGGATTGTCATTTAATTAGTTCAGTCTCCGTTTTTATAGTTCATTTAAATTACTGGGTTACGATCAGTGATTATTTAATAGAAATAAATTCCTATGTGCTATACCTCGGTTACATTCCTGATGTCTGAGTCGTAACCCGACATACCTACATATTTTGTCTTACGCACCTAAATGTGAACAGAAGCGTAAAGCAATCAATAAGTTATTAGCAGGTTTCAGAAAAGTTTAACAAATCGAAAATATAATAAAAACGTACTAGTAGTACCACCCCGCCTATTTCTGCCGTGAAGCAGTAATGCGTTTTTGTTTGAAGGGTGGGGCAGCCGTTATAACTATACTTGAGACCTTAGAACTTATATCTCAAGGTGGGTGGCGCATTTACGTCGTGGACTCCAGTAACCACTTAACACCAGGTGGGCTGTGAGCTCGTCCACCCGTCTAAGCAATTTAAAAATTAAAAAAATAGTAGTACCTACTATAATACTTCGCTACTACGTAAATGGCTCAATAAAAATGTTCATAAAAGGCTTCCATTATGAAGGCCTCGGTCGTGTAATGAAAATCAAATCCGCAGAATTGATTGCTTTGCGTAATTACTTGTGACAAGACAGGTTGGCGTAATTTGAGACCACGTATACAGGATTGTTTGAAAAACTAATACCTACTGGTAATATTTTAGGCACTTTGGATACAATAAATACTCTTAAAGTATTTTATTTCAATTAAGAAATTTATATAAATCTATTATTGATAAATTTGTTTGTAGTTGTCGTGTTGAATGGACGTGTGTAGTTTTTTCATATAGTTGCAAGTAACATTGTGTACTTAGCACATTATCTTGATGAACGTGCGCAAATGGCTTATGTTACAAGCTAGATTTTGGAACAAAGTTCCTTATGGAACGATGTGGAGGGGTACCCTAACCGGGAAAAACGTCCGTAACGTAAGATTTTTATTAGTAATGCACACAGTGTGCGACTTAACATTGTAAAAACGTACAAAAAATAACATATTTTTTTATCATTCATTGACTACGATTTCAGAGCGTTCGTTTAGCAATACACTAACTCTTATGCAAACAACCGTGAATGAAGTGTACCACAATAAGTTCGCACGTTACCTAATGACCGTGGGTTATTGCGAAACCGCCAGTTTTATTTTCTTTATACCTCGAATAGAACTTAAGATTAATATTTTTATATTAAAGAACTTCGTTCCTATCCGGTGTCCCACGACACCACACATATGTTTTTACTTGTTGTTCTTTATTGTGTATGTTTTTTTAGCATGTTATGTGTATTTTTTGTCTAATAAATAAATAAATATTAAATTATTATTATCAGGAATTATACTTGTAACAAATGAATAATTTTTCGTGTTTTAAGCCGAATAACCTTAGTGTGCCTTCCGTCTCCACAAGGCTGAGTGCAATATTCGGCTTCGTTCACATACATCCAGGCGCTGGCTGATGTGAGCACGTCTCCGGCTGAGCTCATGTACTCGGCTGCCTTAACATCCCAAACCGGTTGACCGACAATCACATAATGACTTTGATCTGTGCAGTTGCTTTCGATGATCGAAAAGTATGTAACTCCAGCTGATATGGCCACTTTTACTGTAAGGGCGAATTTACATAACGAAATTAGTGGCTTGAAATTAATTTCGTGACATTAGTTTTACCAACAGTTTCACGTGTAATTTAATATTTTCGTAATGCATGCATTAATTTCATGAATGCAAATAAGTTTCGTGCCCTGCGCGATTTTTTGGTGAAATTAGTGTCATGCAACTAATTTCATAGATAGTGTAGACGCGACGTGAACTAGTGTCGCGAAAGCGCCTGCGCTTTCATAACAGCGACAAGCGTGTCTCTCTGGAACCTGAAACACCTAGAGTAAAAAATTAAAATTATCTTCACTCATTCGAAAATAGTTTTTATAGCTCTCAGGATCTTCATCTGCTAATTCAGAGACTAACTTCATTGCACCTAAATGCCTTCTTGTTAACCATCCTCAAATCTACCAACGTCTTTTTTTTCTTGATAATCTTTTTTTAAGTTTAAGTATATACAAGCATTTCTTTAGCTACATTGAATATAGCAAAATATAGATTTGATGCTGATGGCGCCATGGTTACTACGATACTGTGGATTTCGCGACACTCATTCTTTTACGAAATTACTTTCGCATATATCGAAACTACTTTCGTGAAACTGAGTACAACATGCCTAACTCTAATTTCGTAATGTAAATTCCGCATAAGAGTTTAAGATTCGTATCAAACATCGATCTTCTTTGTTAAAATCACGCTTATAACACAACTAAATTGCCTATACCTATACATACATTAAAGATATTTACGATAATTTTTAATTAGGCAGTGACCTACGTTGCGCGAAGTTGAGTTTATTTCTTTATTACAAGAATATTGTAATAATAAAGGTGTATGTAATGATAACTTAATTTTAATACTAATTTAATAATATAGGTATTGAAATTAAGTTCATTTTATTAATACTGTAGAGTATTAATACAATAAATTTCCTACATAGGCATAAGTCTGGGATTTAGTTCAATTTTTATATCTTTCATTACATTATTTTACACATTTTAGGGGATTTGGAGATTTCGGTATAAAAATGGAGATCGAAACCTTGCCTAAGCTTTACAACCTAAGTCTTACTAACCTTTGAGAACCACTCCAACATCCGTTAAATAAGTTCCGTAATTCTTTTGTATAATAAGACCGCAATCGATAGCGTTGTGAACGACATCTTGCATGGTTAATCTTGATGTTTTCTTCCACATAGACAGAAATGCATCTCCAGAAAACTTTAGTACGTCACCGTTATGAGTTAAAATCTCTTGGACCATAGCTCCGATATATGAATTGAGAACTTGCGTAAGCTTAGAAGGACCACCTCGATTTTCATTTGTATAATTTTCACACAGATCGGTGAAACCTTAAACATATTATAAACCTAATGTAGAGGCTTACAGGTGGTACTTAAAGCTGAAGATTAAGAATCTCATTTGTTCCATTCAGTTGACCGGTGTTTCGTAACTCAATAAGTGGACCTACATATACCTCCTAGCTTTACCGTGCCGGAGATAATGAAGGTTTTTTTTTCTTAACCTTAATCAATTATTATGAAGTTTTTCACCCGGATAGTTCCCTTGGTTGTAACGATATAAGCTGTTAATTCTCATTGTTATAATGTCGGTTGATTAAAATCCCTAGTTCATCTCAAAATATATTCAAGTTGTCGGTTCACATTGTATTAAGTGATTACCAGGCTCCATGGACAACATATCACAAATACTACAGTCCATACTGGCGATGTCGTAATTATATGGGTTTAACGAATACCTGGGTATTAAGCGAGCTTCAGTTACCAGTAGTATTTAAGGTAAGGATTAAGTAACCAAGAATTTAGAAATATAAAACTAGTAATCAACGACTTTATTAGCTCGCCATGGATGTGGTTATGGTGTCACTCACTATACCAAGCAATGGTCTGTAGGTATATGTAGGTATAGGTATAGGTACATGATGTTACAAATATAACACATACATCAAAACAATTTTTTTTAAAGAAAATAATCCGTTTTTGCGAACTGCAGCAAACTAAATCAAAGTTGTTTTTTTTGTTTCAAAGTTATTTTACCTTGTACAGCATAAACAACTACCGTACTTGATTTTTTTGCGTGTTGGCTATTCAATATATGCTACCTTCTATCCTATTGGATACCTAGTGGTTTTATACAGCATAATCAAATATATTTAACTGATTCTGTACCTATGTATTTAAAAAAAAATTAGGACACGTGAGGTTGGAGGAATGTCATCGAATGATTAAAATATCCTACAAGGAGGTATAGGTACCTATACAGGATATTTTTCCCTGTGGTCAATGTTGATTTCTTTCTTTTCCCCTGCTTTTCTATATCTATACTTATACTTATACTTATAATATTATAAAGAGGAAAGATTTGTTTGTTTGTTTGTTTCGAATAGGCTCCGAAACTACTGGACCGATTTGAAAAATTATTTTTCCATTAGAAGCCGACATTGTCCCTGATGAACATAGGCTACTTTTTTATTATTATTTTTTTATATTTTTTTTTTGGTTTCATGTGTGTTTTAATGTTTCCGAAGCAAAGCGAGGGCGGGTCGCTAGTATAGAATAAAAATGAACATACAGTTATAGCATATAACACAGATAGAACATAGTTAGTTACCAGAAATATCAATAAACATAAGAGCCGCCTCATAAATTCTGACGGAAGGCTCGTGAAGTTCGTAAATAACCTCGTCAGGTACCATTGACGCTATTATACTAATACGGGTGGTTTCTGTTATTGTACTAGTGGTGTCTTTTATCCTAATGAAAAATGAAAACATATTAGAATCAGTAAAACATCAAAATATGTAATGTATAACAAAAACCCCGTCCAAGCCGTGAGGCATTTTAAAACAGCAATTAAAAAAAAAACCATCAATTAAATAATTAATTGTCTTCGTCTCTATATATAAAAATGAATTGCTGTTCGTTAGTCTCACTAAAACTGGAGAACGGCTGAACCGATTTGGGTAACTTTGGTCTTGAATTGTTCGTGGAAGTCTAGAGAAGGTTTAAAAGGTTCGGAATTAAATAAAAATAACAATTTTGTTTTCCCTTTGATGTGTCCCCCGTCGGACGCATTCCTTTTGTTTGTTTTAAGTTTATTTTATACAAAAGTTTAGGTCTTTTATTTATCGATTGAGGCACTACGAAGTCTGCCGGGTCAGCTAGTTAATTAATAAATATTATGTAAGTATTTTAAATCTATTTAAACACCGTCGAACACTTCATAATTCAATCGTGTCGCCTGCCTGCAATGTTTCTCTTAGTAAAAATTTCGCAGGAATTACGTGTTGGGTACCTGCCTAGTCAACTACCCTCAGCACATTCTGTGAATACCTACATTTCCTGTTCTTGCGAATCACGTTGTCTGTAGTGTTCTCTCGTCGAAAGTGTCTCCAGAGGGGCCGTAATCTTGCTGGAATGTCGACGATGAACTCGTTTCATTGCTAAAAGGTACTCATCATAATTAGCTTCACATTTCCTTTGCATATATCCAATGCTATTCAGTCTTTTACGACTCATAACTATCTCGTATTGTGAACTGATCTAAAATCGACAGACTCGAGATCTCGATAAAACTAGTTTTTTTATTGTCACAACAGGGATGTTGACGTTAGTGACACCAGAGCTTATGTAAGAAGTGGAATTATGTCTTATCAATAAACACTTTTTGGCAGGAACGTTCCATTTGAATATTTAGAGCGTTCTGGTCAAAGATAAAAATAATTAGTTACTTTTAACTCGAAACCTTGGTCCCAATTTTATATTTATATCCGAGTGTAAAATCTAAATAAAATCCCAATCCCAATTTTTTCCCATCTTTGGTAGTCTAAGGGGCAATGCCAACTACCTACGCCCGGACGGGTAGACGGAGAATTTACTAATACTAGCCCTAGCAGGAGCAGTGCTTTGCAGTATCTATCACCGGCTCGGAATCGCGACCCACTGAGAAGATCCGGCGAGAAACTCAGTGGGCGGTATCTATGGGTTAGTTCGCACGTCGAACTCTTCGTCGGAGTCAACGAGTTCGACTGTGACCGGTGCTACAAGCACCGAGAGACCCGAGTTTCAGCGCATTTTGTTATGGAACATTCTCATCTAGGATGTCACATGTTCGGGAGAGCGTCCCTGCTATTTGTTAAGAAGCTACTACTAATTTTGATATTCTTTATAACATTAGCGAAAATTGTCCTTAAAATGAGATTGGAGTAACGTGCTCAAGACCACTAGAGTAACTAGCATTGGCGATCACCATGTGCGGCGGTATACAAGTTATATTAAGATCATAATTTTCCCTTATAAAAAAATTAGAATTAATTAGCTTAATCAGGTTACAAAATAAAACAACATTTTTATCATAAAAAAACGTTTATTGCATTAAACTCGCTTTTACAAACAAGACTTTCACAAGATGATTTTTTTAATGTTGCTTGATTCTTACTTTACAGGAAGTAAGCTGATGGACGAATAAATTGCTTTATAGTTTAGAATTACTTTGAAATCAATAAGTACCTATGCAATCTTTTAAAATTTACTTAAATGCAATAGCGAAGATTGGAAAAACATAAAAAAGGAACTGCAGTAAAAAACTATTATAGTCGGGAAAACGAAAAGAAAATTTATCCGTGGTCTGAGAATTGCTTATTAGTATAAAGTTTTAAATTGATTTTTTTTATCTGCTAATTGAATTATCAGCCTTAGGCCATCAACGTCTGCAACTGAAGTTAACATCGCAAAAGTGAAATATATAGTGATTGAAAATTTGAAAAAGATACCCGCCAAACTTTCTGGATTTCACTTGAGTAGGTACGAAAAACTTTGCGCTTGGCTGGGTTGCAAAGGATCTGAATTTTCTCCAAAAACTTAATAAGAGTCGCTGAGGATATGCTAGAATGAGACAATTCCAAATCAAAAGTATTGTCTGATTACTCTGAAAACAATTTAAACAATAATTACCTTTTTATCTCATTAGTAAGTTTCTGAGCAACATTTTGTAGGCCCGAATCGCGCTGTTCAGAAATTCTTGTGCTGCAGTAACTATAATGCCGAAAATGTTATGAATGTTCGCCGTTCAACGTCATAAATTCAACTCGCGAATCCAAACTTTTACTGGTGGTAGGACTCACTCTTGTGAGTCCGCACGGGTAGGTACCGCCACCCTGCCTATTTCAGCCGTGAAACAGTAGTGCGTTTCGGTTTGAAGGGTGGGGCAGCCATTGTAACTATACTAGACCTTAAGACTTATATCTCAAGGTGGGTGGCGCATTTACGTTGTAGATGTCTATGGGCTCCAGTAACCACTTAACACCAGGTGGGCTGTGAGCTCGTCCACCCATCTAAGCAAAAAAAAGCATTGATTCCAGAGTTGTTGGCCTCTTTTGTGGTATATAAGTACTATTGTTACACGCTGGAGTTCGGGATAAATAAATGTTCCACCAAAGTACAACTAAAAACTGTATTCAATACTTAGATCACTTAGAACACTTCACAAAAACTTTAAAATTCAAATTCGCTTCTTTCCTTTCGCTTCAGGTGATCCGTTCGCTGTTTCACTTCGAGTAGTTCCGATTACTGACTGCGATAGCCGATACCACATCCCTAGAATTATCGAGAATATTCTACACATTTCAAGTATTGTTTTTCCGCTACCTGACAATAGATAGCGTTGTACTTCTCAAACGTTCTAGGTGCTAGGTACTATATCTTTCGATATTCGTTCGACTATTCGGCGATAGATAACGTTACTCTTACCGGCGTAACACTTATCAATACCACCTTCTTGCCGATTTCTGCCATGGGGAATTTACACATTCCGATTTAATTCACTATACACTATACAATTGAGTCTTCGATGTCGCGTCTTGGTGTAACAACAGCATTCAGGTTGATAGCAAACTTGATATCAATCTATGGGCTCCCGTAACCACTTAACACCAAATGGACAAATTTCTATGAAATAAATAAATGAAAGATATTTTTTTCTTAACATATTATCTGGTTTAATATTATTTATGGCATTAAATAAGTAGGACAACGGTTACTCTTATGACTGTTTATATTTATGACTGTCTAGTTTCCATCTACAGCTTTAGTTTGTGTGTTAAAGTGTAATTACTTTCTATTCTCTTATCTTCTATTATGGGGTGGAGATCCATACTCAACAGTAGAGTGAAAAGTATCCTATTATTTCCCAGGGTTCAAACCATTTCATTATTGAATTTAATAAAAATTCGGTGGTTTGGTCGTGAAAACGTAACAGACTAAGACAACCGTAGTTTCATTGTTTGTTTATTGCTTAGACGAGTGAACGAGCTCACTAGATGTTCAGTGATTACCGGAGCCCAGACATGAACAACGCAAATTCCCCATCCACCAGGACACATGTTCTAAGGGTAATTTCCATAAAAAAGGGTCGCACCACCAACCATCAAAGCAAGAATAAAAGATAGTTAATTACCTATTAAATTAAATAACGTATATGTATATTTTACTAAAAATGTGAATATTCTAAGTCTTCTGTGTTGTAAGTACTTAGAATTTAAAAAATCCGTCTCGATATTTTACACTGTGAAGTCAATTTTAGATTTATTTTCATTTGATCCTCTATGACATGTCTGGATTATAGATAAGGTAAGGTTAAGGATTTTAGATACCGTACGAGTAGATACCAGTAAGTTCCCATTTTGAACCGAGCAAAAGGTCACTTGTTTCAAAAACCAGATTCATTTGACTAATATTTAGGAAACAGCCTCGAAAAGAAAACTTAAAAAAATATGTCAACATTGTAAGACTAACATACAAATAGATCTTTGCTCAGTTAATATCATTTTCAAGTTTAAATTAAGTAATAAGCTTACTAACATTCAAAGTAAATTGGTTAAGTTTGAAAGTGCATATTTAAAAAAGACAAATTATCAGATCATTGCAGCTTGCAACTTTTTATTAAAACTTTCGCTTAGCTACAAAAGAAATGGGTACCTACATTAGGTAAATTATTTTATGTAATCCGAGAGGGCGAACGCGACGAGCGAAGTTGTGTGAATTGTTTTATTTTGTCTATTTAGTGTTTCTTTAAGTTTAAATATGTAATAGCGGTGGTTTATGAACTGTTTAGTATTTGTGAAAGTGCACAAATGTGGAAGAATGAAAACAAGCCGCTTGACGTAGCTTCTCGGGATCTTCCAAAAAGTCCTCTGAAAAAGTCTCAGTAAATATCGACCATTTTACTGAAATTTTATATCTCATTACATCTAATCCCATTTAATTTCATTTCATGTCAATTGATTGTTTCAAATTAATCGAATTCATTTCATTTCGCTCTGTATCATTTTTCATAAAAAAGAATACACAAAAGATTAGACCGTATAGTATGATGCCTTTGCCTTTACAGTTGGAAAAACAGAATTATTTAATGTCATTTTCATCTGTGACGCATCCCAAAGGTCATATGAATAAAAGTAAACAAAATAGTTTTCGGTTCAAAATGATAACATAATTTGCGAAGTTAAGTCGAAAAGTACAAAAATGTTCATAAAACTATACATTATTATATCAAAAACATAAAACTTAATATTCGTAATTTTGGCTTTAAAGCTATGTTTATATAAGAAATGTTTTAAAATTGTTAAAAATATAAATCGTGATTTTTTTATGAAACTCAATTACTCAACTCAAAAACTCAACATTAAAAATCAATGGATAAAAACCAACTTCGACTGGACCACCCCAGTGTCGCTATCACTGATGGAAATTATCGTACACTTTCGTATTAAGTTAGTTTATGACCGTGCCCATTAACCTCGTCAGTGTTTCAATCTAGAATTTTCTAGATAGACCCATGTTTTATGTTTAATTACAATTCAAATTTAAAGAAACACAAAAATTCATGGACAACTGTTGTTGAATTAGAATCAAGTTTTTAACTTTATTTGTATTCTTTATGAAAAAGTTGAATTGTTTCTTTACTTTTTTGATCTCAATTTCCATCTTTAATTTAGGTAATTTTCCTTTTTTTCATATTAATGAATCACATTTATATTACATTATACCTTAGCTCATTTAGTGCATGGGATTATTAATTTTTTAAGTACCATGCAACTGTAAGCATTCAAAAAATTCTATAAAGTCCAACATTGTAAAGAACAATTTATAAAGCACACACAAATTATCAATACAGTGCCTACAGTGTTGTGTGAAATATATCTAGACTTACCCAGTTTCAGTTTTATATTATAATATGAAACACGTCAAATCACAAACAATACTGAGTCTACATTTATATCACCATATTTGTAAATTGTAGAAAATTTGTCTTCAATTGACTCTAATTTTGGTAATTTTACTGTTAAAACCACAACACACCACTGACTTGTTGTTCCACTGTACATCCTTATATAATCATTTTTTTGCAAATTAATGGACATACCAAAACATAAATTCACAATACTTTTTTTTTGGAACACCTTAACATCACAAAACCACTAATGGATCAACTGCACTGGATATGTCACTTAACCACAAGGTTTAAAAAAACAACTTTCAAAATTAAAATAATCTATTTGTTTTGTTCACACACTACACATCACCTAAATCATACACTGAATATTATACACTTAACTTTAAAAAAGTAAGATAAACTTCTTTTAGTCGGATATCTAGCTGAACTAGCTTCTATACTGTACATTTTCATCAAAGTTAATTCTGATCACTGTGAGAACACAGCACTGCACAAATATTTAAACTTGCACATCTTATGCACCTCACATCACACACATCACAAGAATATAAAGTAAAGTGTAGAACAAAAAACTTAAATTAAGAGTATATACCTACAATACAATCTACTAAAGCAGTGTTTGAATAATTAAGCAGTGCCACCTCGTACTACTACTATAACTAGGTGATCTTCCTTAAAACTCTCTTCAGTTAAATTGTGACATGTTCTTTTGAGAAGGTCTGTTGAAAATTCACATGGAGGGAAAGAATAGAGAACTCCAGTAGCTTCAGTCTCTTTGTTCAAAAGTGATATCACACCTGCTGCTTCTTTTTGCTTAAGATATGATACCAAATTCCTCATTGGTCGTGTTTGTATCGAAACATCTTCATTGGTGACTACAGCAGTAGAACCAGACACACCCACAAAAATGGCATGAGAGCTAGATGTGGCAATACGTTTTTGAACATCATCTAACTTAGGTTGATCCAAACGTAATCTTTGTGTGATTCTGAGCTGTTTTCTACCATCTTCATCTTTCATGAGACTATCAATAATTTCAGAGTCACCGTCTGTTAAATGCAACTTGGTAGGAAACAATGAATTTTTGAGAATCAGTGCTCCATGCCAAATTGTAGTTGCTTTACGAACTAATTCTGCCATTGTTCGTGACGAAGATAGCATCCCACTACTTCTACGCATTGATCCATCAGAGTCACTATCAGGTGATCTACGACGAGATCGTGAGCGTGATCTATCGACTCCAGGCTCCCTTGATCCAGAACGACGCAAGCGACTCTCATATTCTGAATCTAATGGAGCACGTCTCCACTCTTCGTCACGATAATCTCCTGTACCATGATAGACACCTCGGTAGGAGCCACGTCCACGGCCACGATGCCCACCTCTACCCCTATAAGTACCATAGCTATAACCATCCTCCCAAGAACTACCTTCATATCCCTCATATCCTTCAACAGGCCTACCATCTTCACCAACAGGTGCACTGTAAGGTTTAGGTCTGTAGGGTCCACCTGTTCCAACGTCTGCGAAATCAATACGCAAACGCCGCTCCGGTCCTCCTAAAGGAAAGCCTCGCATTTCTTTGACAGCAGCTTGGGCTGCATCAATAGAATCATATAAAATATAGGCATGAGGTTCACCCTTCACATATTCAATCTTTTTAATGGCACCAAACCTATCAAATTCTCTCTCTAACTGTGCTACTGAAGTCCATGGTCCCAGACCACCCACCCAGACACGTGTTGTGGGTGTAGCTTTGCCATAACCTATTTTACATTGGAATTTGCCAATGTATTGGCCTGATAATTCAACTTTGGCTCTGTGTGCCATGTCCAAAGTTTGATAACGAACAAATGCAAAAGCATTTCCAGTACCTGGAGGAGGTCTTTTAATGTCAATGTCCTCTACTATACCATAGCGTCCAAAAATTCGGCGTAACTCTTCATCAGAAATGTTTATTTCTAAATTACCAGCAAAAAGAGTTCTTGTAGCTAATGGATCATCTTCAGGTTGAACATGATGTAGGTAATTTGGAAATTTATCTTTTTTGTTCTCAATTTTCTCAAATGGAGGATGGTGAGGCCGGGGCATGTATGGACGTGGCATATAATGGGGATGTGGAGGGTGATGCATAGGTGGTCTGTGATGCATTGGAGGCCCATGAGGACCTGCCATGGGATACTCATGCATAGGAGGGCGGAAATCTCTATGGTGAGGTGGCACTGTAGGAGGGATACCATAGGCTCTCTCATCAGGAGGGGGACGACGTCTCTCTGGTACAGGAGACCAAGCGTATGAATAAGGGCGATCATAGTCAGGAGGAGTTATACTACGAGGCCTCGGTCTGTACTCAGAACGTACAGGTTCATAAACAGGATCAACTATAGCAACTTTATCATACAGTATTATCCTAGGCTTGGCATGTTTAGCGTCTCTCGCATCCTCTGCACTTCGGAAGCAGATGTAGGCTACTCTCTCATCCAACTCATGGGATATTTTTATACTAAAGTCACCATACTTCTTATATTCTCTATACAAAGTATCCTTGACAATCTCATCCGACGCTTTAGGGTGTAAAGCACTAACACATAGTACTTTGTAGTAGCTGCGGACAGATTCATCTCGAGCGTCACGAGAACGCACGTAATCATCGCGATGAGGTGACACATATCGACCGCGCGGGCTAGGGGAGCGTACTCGACGTCGTACTCGTTCCGGGCTTCCACGCTCGTCAGAGCTATCGTCATACCTACCAATACTGCTGCGTGTCCGTTTTGATCGCGGCATACTATCACGCGACGAACTTCGCTTCATATTGCGAATTTTCACCGTAATTCGATCTCTATCTCTATCGCTACGCGGTAATCCAATCATGAAAGCTCACTTCGACGAACCACTATCTGAAATACACATCACAATATTACACGTCACTGTAAATTAGTTTTGGTCGATACAATAAAGTAACCCACTGATGCACTATTCTTACCCCAAACGAATTACAAACACTAATCACTCAGCAGATCACTGAAAACCTCAATCTTGCACGAACTAATTCGTATTATTAAGTAGACAATTATTTTAAAATAATCACGTTCACTTCAACTTTATTTAATGTAAATTTGAAATTAGAAGCGCTGATAAGCATCAAGAATATCGACCATTACATGGGAATCTCACAAAATGGCAGTTTGGCTGAGGGTTGCCAAATGTGATTTCTGAATTTCTTGTACATATTTTCCCAAATTATTTTGCCCTTTCTTCTGATTTGTATTATGTACGATAGGTACGCTGTTTCGGTTCTGTAACCAGCTTTACGGGTAGCGGATTTTTTCCGATAAGTGTTTTTTGGGTCTTCTTCGAGTTGATCTTAAAACCAACTTTGGCGCTTCCAACTATATATCGTCCAGTTTGGATTGCATGCAGACAACTTCATGATTAAAAAAACATTAGTCATCAGCATGGTCTAGGCCATCCAATTCTTTGGACAACCCCCACGTAACAAGTCACATCCATGCTACTGTCGAAATTGCTATGATTTAATTAACTAATTGTTGTAATATGGACTGCTAAACTGAATACTTAATAGAGAAAATTACTGATCTGTATCCCAAGAGAAGTAAAGCTACCTATGATCTGGACTTTTTGGCGGGAACGCGAGAAGTGAAGTTGTGTGCTTTGTTTTATTTAATAGTGTTTCTTAGGTTTAAATGTGTAATAACGTGGTTTATTAACTATTTAGTATCTGTGAAAGTGCACAAATGGGAAAATGAAACAAAGCCACTGAACGTAACTTCTCGGGATCTTCCAAAAAGTTCACTGAAAAAGTCTCAGCAAATGACCCCTATTTTACTGAGATTATACTTCATTCCATATCATCTTATCTCATTTCATTTCGTTTTCATTTCATGCCATGTATAACAATAATCAACTTCATTTCATTTCATAATATCATTTTTCATTAAAAAAGTTGTCATTAAAATTAAAAAAAGACATGACCAAAAAGTCTTAGTTACCAGATCATAAAATCACTTTAAAAAAATGCTACCAGTGTAGTACTTTTTGGCGGGAACGCGAGGAGTGAAGTTGTGTGAATAGTTTTATTTTGTCTATTTAGTGTTTCTGCAGGTTTAAATGTGTAATAACGGTGGTTTATTAACTGTTTAATATCTATGAAAGTGCACAAATGTGGGAAAGTGGAACAAAGCCGCTGGACGTAACTTGTCGGGATCCTCCAAAAAGTCCTCTGAAAAAATCTCACAAAATGACCATCATTTTACTGAGATTGTAATTCATCTCATATCATCTCATCTCATTTCATTTCATTTCATCCCAGTTGATTAATGTCTCAAATTAATTCTCTTCGTTTCATTTCATTTCACTCCATTTTATCATTTTTCATAAAAATAAGAATTTATTAAATTAAAATAAAAAACGACCTAAAGGTCTTAGTTACCGGGTCATAAAATCCCTTAAAAAAGCTACCAGCGTACGACAGTGTATGTAGATTGTAGATAAACATTCTATGTTTTTGCTAAATAAGTAAGACTGTAAGAAGTCTTAGTCTTAAAGGTTTAAGCCATTTATATTAAGTAATGAAAACGTAACTCTATGTTACAGTTTCCAAAAAACGATCCACATTAACATACGAGCAAGTTACTACAAGTATGTACTAAGAACGCTCTTGGCGTAGCGTTTATATTTTATTTGCGTTTCACTTGATTCGATCCTACTCCACAAAGTCCATGACGAAATCGCAATGGATATAATTATAAAAGTAAATAATCAATCCATTGGAAGAGACAAATTGGCAAGGTAAACTTCATAGACAGAAGAAGTTTATTTATACAAACTGGCTTTTATTAATCTCTACTCTACTNTACTAAGAACGCTCTTGGCGTAGCGTTTATATTTTATTTGCGTTTCACTTGATTCGATCCTACTCCACAAAGTCCATGACGAAATCGCAATGGATATAATTATAAAAGTAAATAATCAATCCATTGGAAGAGACAAATTGGCAAGGTAAACTTCATAGACAGAAGAAGTTTATTTATACAAACTGGCTTTTATTAATCTCTACTCTACTAATAATAGATCTATTTGTCTTGTCTAGATTTATTCAATATATTAGCAAGCTTGTATGGCATCAACTGGAGACCAGGAATGCTAATAAATACTCCATAGATAGAATAAAAAATTTGGAAAATGCATTTAGTTCATTTAGAAAAAGTAAGTAAATACTATTTGTAACTTTCGTAAGACTTACAATCCAACTACAAACGAACACTGGGATGTCAATATTTTATTTATTAGAGCAGAATACAAAATACTATTGAACGGTAAACAATATTACAGAATCCTTGGAACCTTAAGGAGAAATTTGGGTACTCTAAATTTGAGAAATTGTTTTGAGTTGATCCGGTGATCTCCATGATACCACCATACTAAACTCATTTCTACTTCTCGGAACTACTGTGCGCCCACTTTCTAGAAAAATATATTTTATTAAATCAAATCGATCTGAAATAAACTTTCCTATATGATGTTTAATGACATGCTCTTCTTCAAATTTAGTTTGAAAAACATCACTTTAGGCATCCACTTGGCTGTGACCCTGGCATTGCTGATGTTCATGAGTGATGGTGTCTAATCACCATCAGTTCACCCTTGTGTCACTTACCTTAAAGCTATTAAAAAAAAACATAAAAATTTATTAAACCAAAGGGAAATGGGAGTGACTGAAAATCAGCACTGTTTGATGCATTCATTTTGAACAGCATTAGCTGAACCACCTCCTTTTGTCTTTTTCTTTTCTTTTATTTATCTACTTTTATTAGTCTTAAATCTGTGTGAAAGGCAATAAATGCTTTTATTATTATTATTCAATGTTAAAATGTGGATATAATAACTTTTCAGTTCTGAGGTTGGGCAGATGCATAGACGTTTGCTACATTGCTTTAGACAGCATGAGCATAGAAGATCCATTTTTAAGATTAACAATAACAGTTAGCAAGTTATCACATAGTTTATTTTTGTATGCAGACCACATAGTGTGGTTGGCCAAAAGTGGATTTCTAAAAACAGACTCAGACACTTGGAATCAAACTGCAAATAAATTCTGGTTACTGTCTATTATTGCAAATTTAGCACGAGACCTTTATGAAATACTCCATTTGTTACAACTACACAATTCAAAATTTCTAAGGCCTTCTGATTTATTAAATCTATCAGTACATAAATTTGATCTAATGTCTACTTTGAAACACATTCATGTGTTATTACTTTGTCATAGAGATATATTTGTTGATACATTGAAGAATGCATGTGACTTGTTCATACCATTAACAGCTCTTGGGTTTATAAAATTGAGTCCAAGTGCGATTGGCACTTTAGGTGCTATCTCTTCCGTTGCTGCTTTGATAACTCTAGTTCAACCTATATCTAAATTGGTACCATCATAATGGCATAAAATAAGTGACAAATTACAGATGTAACTGTATTGTTTGTTAAATTTTTGAATGAAGAAAATTAAGAGTCTTGTCACAATGTTTCAGTGAACATGAGAAATACTATAAAATACAATATCATATATGATTCATAATCATTCACGAATAAATTAGTTACTTAATAATAATAATTTGAATGCACTGAGTGTTTACCATGAGTAGATACTCTGACATCCATTTGGCGAATTCTTTGATCAGTGATACACAACTTTTTTATTGCAGTACACTTAACTATTTCCAAATTTGGCATAATTCAAATATAATAAAGGTTTAAAAGTTGTATTCTGACTACTGTCTCAAATAGTGATAATAATTTTGAATGAAAAATAAAAAGTACAAAATGATATATGTATGGGGATTTATTCAAAGTTATTAATATAAATTATTTTTGTTGAGGAATACATGATACATACAGTGGATGAGAATCAGTTTTTAATTGTTGAAGTATATAAAGTGTTTTCATTCTCAATTTTGCAAGCAAAATTAAATGTGTAAAAAATCTTTTTGCTGTCTTACAGTATATTTCCATGTAATAATTTTAATCATGTATAAGGCTGTAGTGAGTGACTTTGTGAATACTGGTATTGGTGTAGGAAAATTATATTTTATTTTGTACTTAAGGTACTAAAGGGATTTAAAAATATATAAATTATTTACATTAAAGTTTTTGATTTTGTAATTTTCATTAATGTTGTATTCTACCTCAACGAGTACTGTTGAGTTAGGTAATGACTTCACTAGATTGACTTTGGTTCTGCAGCATACTTGATGCTAAGTTGTGCCTAGAGCCTGTATACCTACACTACAAAATGAAAGGCGCAAATCACCTAGAGATATGAATTTGGAGGCTCAATTGTATTTTATAGTAGCATACTTCACGCTCATGCAAAACGGGTTCACGGCAAAAGCATGCAGAATGGTTGTACCTATCAGTGCCAGCTTACAATACGCTCCACCACATGCAAATAATACAATAGAATCGTTGATCATCAATGAATAGCGTGTTTGCCCAAATTTTACTTGAAAGCTTATTCATAAGTTAAGTACTGAAAGTGCTGAAACCTGCTCGAGTGGGCTTACTATACGACCAATCTACTAGACATACATTTACAATTACAATTAAACATATGCTGGACTACCTAGCCACTCAGCGTCCAATAAGCTAAATATGATTTATATTTTTTTATAGTAGAAGTAGTGTTTGTCGTATTTATCTCTCAAATCCAAAATTAAATCTATAATCTTTATATAAATGAATTGCTGTTCGTTAGTCTCGCTAAAATTCGAGAACGGCTGGACCGGACCGATTTGGCTAATTTTGGTCTTGAATTATTTGTGGAAGTCCAGAGGAGGTTTAAAATGTAGATAAATATGAAAATGATCGGAATTAAATAAAAATAACAATATCGACGCTTGAAAGGCAAACGTGACTAAGCGACAATGCGTGAACTTTACAGTAGACTAACTTAAAGTGAAATACCTGAAAACAAATCTTATTATAATGAATCTAGCTGTAGTAGAATCTAGCTAGTTGCTGTAGGATTGAAATGATTTTAATAGACCTAGAAATATATTTTTTTTGCGAATCGAATATGGTTATTGCCTATCATTTATGTACAAAGCAGTTATTGTCGCTTAGTCACGTTTGCCTTTCAAGCGTCGATATTGTTTTCCCTTTGATGTTCCTCGTCGGACGGATTCATTTGGTTGGTTTAAGTTTATTTTATACAAAGTTTGAGGNATTACCTAAGTGATGTGTATCAACACATCACTTAGGTAATGATTCGGGTGTATAGATACAATGTATTCGTCGTCACAGTATCTATTGAACGCACCGAGTAATGTTAAGAGTGATGTGTAATGTTTTCGAGTAATATCACCTATCTGTAAAAGTGATGTCATATCACATTACATTGGGAAGTGATGTTTTGCGCAAGTCTACTAGACATACATTTACAATTACAATTAAACATATGCTGGACTACCTAGCCACTCAGCGTCCAATAAGCTAAATATGATTTATATTTTTTTATAGTAGAAGTAGTGTTTGTCGTATTTATCTCTCAAATCCAAAATTAAATCTATAATCTTTATATAAATGAATTGCTGTTCGTTAGTCTCGCTAAAATTCGAGAACGGCTGGACCGGACCGATTTGGCTAATTTTGGTCTTGAATTATTTGTGGAAGTCCAGAGGAGGTTTAAAATGTAGATAAATATGAAAATGATCGGAATTAAATAAAAATAACAATATCGACGCTTGAAAGGCAAACGTGACTAAGCGACAATGCGTGAACTTTACAGTAGACTAACTTAAAGTGAAATACCTGAAAACAAATCTTATTTTAATGAATCTAGCTGTAGTAGAATCTAGCTAGTTGCTGTAGGATTGAAATGATTTTAATAGACCTAGAAATATATTTTTTTTGCGAATCGAATATGGTTATTGCCTATCATTTATGTACAAAGCAGTTATTGTCGCTTAGTCACGTTTGCCTTTCAAGCGTCGATATTGTTTTCCCTTTGATGTTCCTCGTCGGACGGATTCATTTGGTTGGTTTAAGTTTATTTTATACAAAGTTTGAGGTCTTTTATTTATCGATTGAGGCACTACGAAGTCTGCTGGGTCAGCTATTGGACATACTGTAATACTCGTTTATAATTTACTCTTCCTCTAAAGAAGAAGAAAACTCATAAGCTGGCATCACTGGCCGCGGTCGTTGGCCGTTTTAGGGATGTGGATTCTTCCCGAAATATGTCAATGTTTGAATTGTTCATTAAAATACCGAGATCGAAAAAGAACTTTTCAAAAAACTGATAGTTTTCTTAAACATTTTGTTTGAACTTTTAATATTTAAAGAAAAAAAAAGTGTGTGTGTCCGCTCCGACGCACGACTGGAGTTTACTGGATATAAATATAAATTTGTGTCAGTTGAATACAGTAAAATATGGAAGTTANTAATGAATCTAGCTGTAGTAGAATCTAGCTAGTTGCTGTAGGATTGAAATGATTTTAATAGACCTAGAAATATATTTTTTTTGCGAATCGAATATGGTTATTGCCTATCATTTATGTACAAAGCAGTTATTGTCGCTTAGTCACGTTTGCCTTTCAAGCGTCGATATTGTTTTCCCTTTGATGTTCCTCGTCGGACGGATTCATTTGGTTGGTTTAAGTTTATTTTATACAAAGTTTGAGGTCTTTTATTTATCGATTGAGGCACTACGAAGTCTGCTGGGTCAGCTATTGGACATACTGTAATACTCGTTTATAATTTACTCTTCCTCTAAAGAAGAAGAAAACTCATAAGCTGGCATCACTGGCCGCGGTCGTTGGCCGTTTTAGGGATGTGGATTCTTCCCGAAATATGTCAATGTTTGAATTGTTCATTAAAATACCGAGATCGAAAAAGAACTTTTCAAAAAACTGATAGTTTTCTTAAACATTTTGTTTGAACTTTTAATATTTAAAGAAAAAAAAAGTGTGTGTNGGTTCAATTTTGACAATTAATCATGACAGATGAGAAACAGTTAATCACGACGCTAATAAATCAATTAAGTTTACACTAATAGTTTATTACAGTTTATATTCTCATTTGAATAATTTGCGTACATTCTTTTCTTTGTCATCACGTACCTAAACAACCTATTCTTTTTTGTCAGAAACAAAAGCCAATGTCTATTCTTTGTCCCCATTAAACACAGCCCACTGGGTTTCTCGTCGGATCTTCTCAGTGGGTTGCGATTCCGATCCGGTAGTAAATTCTGCGAATCACTGCTTTTGGCAGGGGTAGTGTTAGCAAAATTTCTGAGGCTGAGCCCGTGAATTTACCTACCCGTCTCCCCATCTGGGCGTAGCCAGAATAGCCCCACAAACTACTAGCGAATCGAAAAGATGGTGCGCGTGTAATTTAGTGCACGTGAAAGAAGTGAAACTTCTTTTGCGGTGTGTATAATATTGTAGTTTTCTCCATATTTCATACTTAAATAAAATTTGAAATAGAGAATGCTGTGTATAAAAAAAATGACTTAGCTCGCTTTGTCCGTTCGCTGTCGCCACGGTCGAGCGGTTCGCGAGATGCTCTCAGTAAATGGTAGGAATTTGCTGAGATTTCAATAAGCTTTTTAAAAGAGCGTGAAGGGCCACGTTTTTTATTAATTTTCCTACACATGTTCTCTTTCATCAATTAAAAACTATTATAAGCCAAGAGGACAAATAAATCTATCCTGGATCAGCTTCGCATCCGAGTCAGGCTCTCAACAATCTGTTACCAGAGGATCCTCAGCTACTTCGGTCATATTGCCCGCCGACAGTCAGATAACTTGGACAAAGTGATTGTGACGGGCAAAGTAGAAGGAAAGAGACCCCGCGGCCGATTACCTAGCCGTTGGTGTGATCAAGTAACCGCTNAAAGTAGAAGGAAAGAGACCCCGCGGCCGATTACCTAGCCGTTGGTGTGATCAAGTAACCGCTCTAACTGGGTTGCCAGTCGCAACCGCCATTCGAGCAGCTGAGGACCGGACGAGATGGAAACAGCTCACGAGACAGGCAACGGTCAAGTTTCAGGGACACGACCTTCAGCAATGAAGAAAGCGACGAAGAAGAAGAATAAGCCTGAAAAAAAAAAATTAAAAAACAAACGTTCTTTTCTGAAAAGGCATTACAAACAATAGCTTTTTAAAGCTATTTAAGAAAAATTTACACTTCGATCTATCGAGTTTTTATGGCATCCAACTGTTTAATAATTTACGATTGCTACCTACTTTTCGGAATATAATTTTTTTATCTCGATTTTTTTACAAAGCGATTGATTGGTTACTTTAAGTTAATATTCGATTTTCATTCGTAAAAAAATCGATTCAAATCGCTATCCCTAAATCATATTTTATTTATAGTCGGATTTTTTATTAGACGAAGTCAACTGACGTTTACTGTGTTGTCAGTTTTTGATGAAATAAAAATAGTGTTGTGACAAAGTGAACGATTGAAAAAACTCCTGAATTAATGAAATTGCCTCGATTGTCTAGTGAATAGTTGGTGTGCCGAATTGCCGATATCGGGTACGGGGTTCGAATTTTAGGCATGCTTTGTACATACCAACGAGTTTTTGACGAAATATTATGTTCCTATAGTATCTACCTGTACTGAATACCGAGTGTTTTAAACATTAAGAAAAACATTGCGAGGAAGCTTGTAAGACTGTCCTATTTCCAATACATCATATAGTTGAAATTATAGACGTATAAAATATAACAATTATAGGTAAGTAATGAAAATAAAAAAAACTGATTGCAGTTACATACTACTAGTAACATATTTTGGAGCACTTTAATACAATTTTATTGTAAAATATAAATAATATTCTTTTATAGTTTGAAATTAATGATTAACTCTTCACACTCATTGTTCATTCATGTGATTGAACGAGAACTGAACGCATCACTATTACTTTAAATATAGCAACATTATTTCACAAAGTGACATTAGCAACTGTCAGCTGGCTTCGTTTAGTTAAAAATCCGACTATAGAAATATTTTCAAAATACAGGAATACAGCAAAACGAATCAATAAAAAAACAACCAAGAAATGTCAAGAAATGTCGCTGATGCAGCCAGAAAATTTCTCTTACTTGGACAATGTGTACCGACTGTTAAACAAAATGCTGCAAAAATCAGAGTAAAGAGGTTAGAATTAGATGAAAATCTTTTAATGGTAAATATCACTTTAAACAATAAGATCAAGTTCTTTGCTGATTTGATTTCTAATTTTATGCAATTTAGTATTTTAGGAAAGAAGAGTTTTACTATTGCCACGATTCAGAAAAAATATGCAAAACTGGAGACATAGTCCTGATCCAAGCATTACCTGAGAAGCTAACAAAGTTAATAACCCATGAAATAAAAGAAGTCGTTTATCCGTTTGGCGATATAACAGACCCTGTTACAGGCAAGAAAGTTTCTAAAGAGCAATATAAAGAAGATATAGAAAGACAAACTGAATTGTATGGAAGGTTAAAGTCTACGTTCAACTACAGTAAAGCTCCACCGAGAGGCTGGCAGGATGGCAAAAAAGATTTTACTTCTAAACCAACGTACACAAAGTTCCATGTTTTTGATGAAAATGATCCATATGGTATTTGATTCCATAACATTCATTTAGTTAAATTAGTGAACATAATAATGCAAATTCTAGTAGTAAAAAAATGTAATTATTGAACATTTAATAAATAAAGCTACCAACTATACTATATGTTAGTAGTTTTAATCACAGTAAATTTTTTCATTTTACAATTTCTCAAGTTTGTAAACATAACTTACAAATAACTAGGATGATATATTTTTTCCAATTTTAATGCTGCCTAATATTCAGTAAATGCGATTTATTCACATATTGCTGAATATGTAAGGAGGTGCTTATCAAATATAATATTAGTATCTGTGAAAGTGTTCTGTAAAAAGTTCACAAATGGCTTATTGGTGGGAAAGCGAGGAGAGAAGTCGTGATTTGTTTTATTTTGTCTATTTAGTGTTTCTTCAGGTTTAAATGTGTAACAACGGTGGTTTAGTATCTGTGAAAGTGCACAAATGTGGGAAAATGAAACAAAGTCACAGGATATAACTTCTCGGGATCCTTTTAAAAGTCCATTGGGATTATCTCGGTAAATGATCACCATTTTACTGAGATTATATTTCATCCCATATTATTTCATCTCATTTAATTTCATTTCCTGCCATTTTTCATAATATTAATCAACTTCATTTCATTTCACTTCATATTAACATTTGCAATTATTTACTACATTAATCAAATTACTTTCTCAACCTAATTTGTCTATACTGTACCATGCTGCTAATTTAATTCATACTTACACTGATATTAATAATGGCCAACATGGACAGTTTCCTTCGTTTATTATTATTCTTAAACTGTACATAAACATAACGGCGAAAAAAATCTTATTACTTGACACTGGCTAATGCAAAAACCGTGCCAGCCACAATATAAAAAAGGCTTCTTATGTTGCATGATAATTGTAGATATTTTTATCTTGCTTCGTCCGAGTAATATTTTGGCTTTGTGAATAACAACCTAATTTTATGTTCTATTATAAATTATCAATATNTATTATTCTTAAACTGTACATAAACATAACGGCGAAAAAAATCTTATTACTTGACACTGGCTAATGCAAAAACCGTGCCAGCCACAATATAAAAAAGGCTTCTTATGTTGCATGATAATTGTAGATATTTTTATCTTGCTTCGTCCGAGTAATATTTTGGCTTTGTGAATAACAACCTAATTTTATGTTCTATTATAAATAATCATTAAAGTAGGTTTTGACTATAAATTCAGGACTTTGCTAAAACTAGCCCTAGCAAGAACAGTTCTTCGCAGAATCTGCCACCGGATCAGTGTGTTTAGTGCGAGTTTTTTAACGTTCTCGATAGCGTAAAATTTAGCTCATATTTGTATGGAATGGGATCGTTTGCCTACGTTTGCCGCTAGGGGCGCTGTTCGAACTGCATACAACATTGGGTTAACTTTTACGCTATCGAGAACGTTAAAAAACTCGCACTAAGCACACGGAATCGAGAAACTTAGTGGGCGATGACACTCAACAACACAATACTCAACGTATAATAATCGGCACGAGTCTGAGCTCTGACCTTGACATGAGCAGGAGTACATTTTTGAGTCTCTCGTTTGGGGGAACGAGACAAGGGGGAGAGGGAGGTGGTGCCGACCATGTTGATTACGTGACTGGATCTGCCCACGTCGCCTTTCAAGTCGTCAGATCGTCGGTTGTGATTGGCTCCCTGAGTTGTGCACGCGCATGACTGCAGCAAACTACACTTCCGCCCAATTTTATCTAGTCTATAAATCGGTACATACACATGGATAAAAAGGATTGCAACATGCACGTATCCAACCGAATATCCTTTGTAAACGCATCGTCAAATGGACTAATAATAAAAAAGTAAAATATTCACGGTTTCTGTATTCGCGGCAGACTTACGGAACGTATACCCCGCGAGTAAAGAGCTTTTACGTCCTTACGGATCCATCAGATCCAATAACCTTTGCATTAGACGCCTTCAGCTCTAATATTAGGAGCAGGCTTAGGGACCCGTACTCGTCGAACTCGACAATGTCCACGATTGACTTCCATGGTGAAGGAATAATATCGTGCAATAAAAATTATAATTTGTGTAATGACTAGTGGTAGAACCTCTTGTGAGTCCGCACCGGTAGGTACCACCACCCCAACTATTTCTGCCGTGAAGCAGTAATGTGTTTCGGTTTGAAGGGTGGGGCTGCCGCTGTAACTATATTAATGTCTAAAGTACATAATAGAGTGTGATTCAGCAAATTCAATTAAAAAAACATTAGAAAAGAACGGTTTATTGAACAGGGTGCTTGTATTTTTAAAACATCGGTGTAGAGGTGACATCAGTCTTGCGCGAGGAACTCTCTTTCAAGTGCCGCGCCCATCAAGTTCCAAGAGCTGTCGTCATCATCCGGCGGCTCCTCGTCTGACGGCGGTGTCGATTTTCGCGGTCGTTTCCGTGGTCTTGGCTGTTCTTCGTCTGTGTATAATAAAAAATATGTATTTTAGTTTTTTTATACAGAGGGTCATCTACTCAATCCACGATGGACATTATTCTGACTAAAAGGTAAAAAATTGGTATGGAACTTACCGTTTTCTGACTCATTAGAGCTATCTTGCGTTTCTTGTAATCTGAAAATAAACATACATACAATCATAAGAGAACTTTTTATTTTATGCTGCGAATATAAAATGTTTGGCGTTATAACAATTATGAAGTCAGTAGACAATTTGAAATCAATTTTTCTTAGTCACACAGAATCAACACCATAACAGAACTCAAAATTTAACACAAAGGCGTCTCCTGCGTTCTCTCAACACCGAACGTTACGCTGTTGTTTCGTCAGCTGATACCTGTATTAGATTTTGCTTTATTAAAAAACGCAAAATTTCCAATGCAACTGTTTATAGTGGTGTCCGGGTTAGGAAACGAGTTAGGTGCACATTCTCGAAAAAATCTATCCAAGAAATGTAGTTAGGTGTATAGTGGATTTAATGCTTTAGTTAGGGTGACTTTTTTTTTTAAGGGATTTTATGACCTGGTAACTAAGACCTTTAAGTCACGTCTTATTTTAATTTATATTCATATTTTGATGAAAAATGATATTATGGAGTGAAATGAAATGAAGATGATTAATTTGAGACATTAATCAACTGGGATGAAATTAAATGAAATGAGATGAGATGATATGGGGTTAGGGTGACTGACTACCTTACTACCATAGATAATACACATAAATTAGTTATACTACTACTGTGTTACTACACTGACTAGCAGGTTTATAGTCTGATAGTTCTTTGCTAACAATAATAACGAATAAAACCATGTGTATTGTTTGAAATTAACTTAAATACTAGAAGGGTTACTGTTATAAGTGTACTAAGATAAAGCTGATTTGGTTGCTAGGGTGTAGTTTATTGAATGAAATATCGATATTTCATAAGTACCTGTCTTGAGTACTTTCTTCATCTATCCTAATTAGTTGATCTTCCTTTAAGTTTTCTTCATCATCAACATCATCTTGGGATGGTTTCTCATCATCAGTGGAACTCTCATCTGATTCATTGAAAATATCTTCAACCTATATTAAATAAAAAAATCATTAGCAGGTGGATTGTGAAAGCACCGTATATCTTAATTATCTCTAAATCTGTGGGTGATTTCTACGTATAAAAAATGGTTGACTAAAATAATAATGCTATTGTTGTAATATCGACAACTGTGACCACGAAATTTGAATTTTTTTATTTATCGTTTAGGTGAGTGGACGGGTTCCCGGCCCACCTGGTAAAGTCTTTGAAACATTAGAAATAATAAATGCGAGATGAACCTTAAAAGCATTTTTAATTGTGACACCAGTAAATTATTTTTTCGCTATACTTTATCTAAAAAATCAGATCATTACAACATTAAGTAATTACATCTTAAGTTCACAAATCATAAATATTTTTAAAAAAGTGTTATAAGATTAATCACATTTTAACTAACTTGTAGTATTTTGTCTTAATTTCTGTACGCTGATAGACTAGTTCGTACAAACCCTATTGGTATAATTCAAAACGTAAATGTCGACATTCACCTATAGATTTAATTTTGACTGTTTTACAGCAGTAATAGAAAGAATGGTGATAATTAAATTAGGCAATTCTATTAATTTTGCGGATTTCATTTTTGCTACAGGACGTACCTACATCGTGTCTTGCGTTTGCGAACATGTTAGTTACGTATTTACTTCAAGAAGTTGGTACGTAGCGTAGACGACGACTGTGATCGTCAAGATAGCCATAGATAGGGAGCGTGTGATAGTTACCTCTCGGTCCATATCAGCAATGTCGTCGCTGGAGAAAGACAGCAGCGGGTTGATGGTGTCCATGAAGCGTCCCGAGGGCGTGCGACGGCGGAGGGCGGCGACGGGCGCGGGCGGCGGGGGCGGGCTGCTGCAGTGCGCCGGCGGCCGACGACAGCTGCTCTGTTCACACACATCCACGTTCTATTATAGACCTCGCACATTTCTAATGTATTTACTATGATAGCAATTTAGTCGTTTTTGAAGTGAAACTTCTAATGCGACTTCCAGCAAGGTTGCGTTAAACGTGGGGAGGGTAATAGACAGAGACAGAGCTAGAGTGAATGCGCGGCACTCGAACGCATGCGCGTAGTATACCCGTTACAGGCCAGCGCGAGTGTTAGCAACGAGTAGCGTCCCATATTTTAATGAAGTATTTAAAAAAGAAAAAAATATATATTTATTAATTTATTTTTCTATCTATAATTTAAAATAAAATATATAAAATAAATGTTGAGGATGTCGCATCTTTATACACAGCATTCCCTATTACAAAAGCAATCTGATTTAAGGATAAAAAATGAAGAAAAACATAATACTACACATCGAAAAAGAAGTTTCATTTCATTCACGTGCACCAAGTTGCACGCACGTTTTTTTTTCAAAGACATTATGCAGTAAAATCGCTGTGGCAGATGTACGTAAAGAAAAAGCGTAAAAAAAATATCAAGAACAAATGCTGTTCATATGTAAAATATTATACACAAGTTTTTTTTATTGCATAGATGGGTGAACGAGCTCACAGCCCCCCTGGTGTAGTAAAGTGGTTACTGGAGCCCGTAGACATCTACAACGTAAATGCACCACTCCCCTTGAAATATAAATTCTAAGGTCTCAGTATTATTACAACGGCACCCCACCCTTCATACCGAAACGCATTAGTACTTTACGGCAGAAATAGGCGGGGTGGTAGTACCTATCCGCGCGTACTCACAAGTGGTCCTATCACCAGTAATTACGCAAATTATAATTTTGCGGGTTTGATTTGTATTACACGATGTTATTCCTTCACTGTGGAAGTCAATCGTGAACATTTGTTAAGCACGTATTTCATTAGAAAAATTGGTGCCCGCCTGCGAGATTCGAACACCGGTGCATCGCTAGATACGAATGCACCGGACATCTTATCCTTTAGGCCACGACGACTTCACATTACGTACAATACCAAAGTAGGACATGTACATTACCTGTCCACCTCTTTGTAATGTATATAATTTCTCTTCCACTCGTTCCCATCGTTCCGCACATGACCACAGCCAATCTGGTGTAACAACATGTAATTTGCTGGATTTCTTCTCAGTGATTCGCCTACTTGTGTTTACTTTTGCCGTGCCTGTAAATTACAATTTTATTTTATATTGATTTATATTTAACATAAGAACCTAAGATCGCGATTAAACAACAATGTATTTTCATGAGCTGCAGATAAATATTTGTTCAATTGCAGCTCCTTCATATTATATTTATATATGAAATTTTAAACTTAAGCTTACGTTTTTCTATTTTTGTCGACATAAATACTGAATTTTTTGTGATTATGAAGCATATTGATTTACGAGTATTAGTGAGATTAAACCATAGCAAAAGGTTATTTTATTCACACAACTTTATATTAAAACACATGTATTTAAAATATTTTTACTAAATAAGAGTAACATGTATCTTACCTGCTCTAACAGCTACTAAATGAGTTGTTTTATCAGTAAAATCCTGTGTCACCTCGGCACCAAGACTTCTCGCCACAAGATATGCTCTAGAAGTTTCCAGTTTCTGATGTGTAGGCACTAAACCACTAAACACTAAGCTAGTTCCAGTCAACACTTCACTTTTAACTTCAGGTATTACTATTTTAAGGTCTGGTATCTGTTTCTGACCCATTTTGTCATAGACATCATAAAAATGCCTGAAAATGAATAAGTATTTTATACATGCATACAATGTTATTGTGCTCATTCTTATCTTTTAAATTTTCCCATGTAAATTATACGATCTAAAATTATTTTAAAGTATTCAGAGCTGTAAATATATATAAATATATATGATTTATATTTGTATCCATCCAACCAAATTTTAACATAGTTAAATTTATAACTTATACTAACTTATGTATCCTTTTCAAAATATCCTCCAAATAGATAAGATAATCATCAGGATCTTCCACCTCTATCTGTCCATCAGATGTTTCTGTCCATACTGGCTCAGCTGGCGGTAATTCAACTTCCTCAATTTTTTCATTGCCTTCCTTAATATCAACTGGCTTCTCTTCCATTACTTCTTTTATGACTTTTCCGTTGCTACCTTCAGTAGGTTTTTCAAAGTTGTTAGCAGGTTTTTCTAGATTTTCATCTGGTTCTGCATCTAAAGTCGGCATTTCTTGTACTTGTGGTTGAGTACCATTTTTGCCGATCGTCAATTTTGGTTTCTCTTCAACTAAAATCAAATAAGAAAATAAACTCAGAAAATATATTCATTGGTAAAGTGTAGATGTTTTTAACAAGAAAAGTTGGCAAAGTAATTTCTAGTGAAAACCTCTTTTTTTAAACAGATAACTTAATTAATTGTTAATATTGTTTCTTCAACAATATTGCCATAATTAATAATAATGTTAGCAATAATGTTGGTAAGACCAGTAATTATCTTTATTCTCAATAAGTTGAAACCCTCTGCCATGAGGCAATCGGTCGATAACCAGTGCCCAATAGTTGTTAATCAATCTTCAATGGGATAGTGAGTGTTGATATTTATGCTATGATGTAGTCTGAGAGCTCATGAAGATCAGAAAGGGTAAACATTTTAAATTATATTATTAGTCATATGACATTTTCATCACACGGGGGCAGGTAACCATCATCCTGCCTTGCAACAGTCATGCATTACGGTTTCAACCATACTACCGTCATAGTACCATTTTGATCTCATCTTTAGGTGGATAGTACAAATTACTAGACACCAAGTGGACTACGAGGTGTTTGTTAGCAAAAAAAATGTTGTCCTCGTATCTGTCTTTTTTTTTAAGCTATACAAAAGAAAGTCTTCAGAAGGACTATTACTAATGTATGGATTACAAGTGAGATTCAAACATTCTTAAATTTGAAACTTGTATGTTAATCCAGAATTATTAGTTTTAATATTTTATTTCATATTCTCTTTTACGAGATTCTTACTTGGTGGCGGTGCATTGATATCGCCGGTCGATTGAAAAAAGGAGTAAGGCCTGACATGAATTAGATTAGCAGCATGTCTCCACACATCTTCCCGATCGTCAATAATGCAAACCATATTGTCACCACAAGGAAACAGTGCTCTGTAAATTATAGTTCATAAAAAAATGTCAAAAAAGTACAATAGTCACAATTAAAACAATTAATTATATACGTTAGAAAAATTTTGGTTATGAATATTCAAGATTGATATGGGACTCAGAGATTTTAACTTTACAAAGGCATTATTTTAGAATATTTTGTCCACACAAATTATTTCTTATTAAAAAAGTATTAAGTTACAAAAGAAAGTGTTGATTAGATAATTAATAGATAAAGTTAGATAAAACTCTATCTGTCAGCACAATTTGATAAATTTAAAGCTGTTTTTAGTCTATTAATAAACCTAGTTTGATTCAGATTATACTGAATATCCACAACTGATTCTCTCATCAAGAGAAAAAACTTATTGAAAATGTTGGAAAGGCCTTTTACTTAGCAATATCATTCTTACTTCAGATTGGCTGCTTTAGTTCTAGGATCAAAGCATTCATCTCTGGATAGTATCCTATGTGAGAAATATTTCTTTTCCGGATCTAGGAGCTCAGCTACGGCATGTGCATATTGCCTGGCTCCAAATGTACATATGTGAAGTTCATAGTTCTTTGCTGCTGATTCAAGAAACTCTTGAGTGCGTGGTCGAAGCCTCGTATGACACCAACGCCCTGGCCCTCCAGGTCCTCTTAGGAAGAAGTGTAATACTCCCTGAAGAAACAAAAAAATCATATTACATTAGATTGTATACATAGTATCAGTATTTATTTAATGAAATCACATATTATTTAATCACAATTTCAAACTATTAGGGAAGAATCAATTGCATAGAAGTAGAAAAATAAAAACCCCTCACCTTTAGATTGGGTGGTATATTGTCATTAGTAGTGTGAACTAATGTTTGATCTAAATCTACCAGAAGTACTAATTTCCTGTCTTTCAGAAGACGCTCAGCATCCTCTTTACCTAGTTTTTGTGCCAGTTCTTCAGACACCTGAAATTTGAAATATAATCAAAAAATTACTAAATCTAGTTTTAGCTTGAGTATGACATCCCTATTGTAGATCTCCAAATACCACCCGCGTGACTTTTGTAAATATTGTTAATAAATACTGTCCTGTGAATGTAGTTTGAAAATAGGGTATGGATATCACAGTCCAGGTAACTAATCTCAAGGTGTTGTAGGTACATACACTAAATTGTAATTATGTATATGTTTAAGTTTGATTTATATACATTGATGGTATAATTTGCTATCAAGATCTACATGAAATCTGAGACGTGAGATTTTTGATTTTGAAGACAATGACATTTCACATTCAAACTGTGATATGAGTCCCAAATCCAGGGCTTTTATTAAGATTAACATAAGAAAGTTCAGGATATATTTTAGAATTTTTTGCATTATCTTTCAGTGGAGCTTCTCATTTAAATTAAAGCTGTCCCTACTGTTTATCTATTTAATTAAACTGATCTAATGGCTTTTCATAAAATGTTATTACCACTAGGTTTTGTCATCAGAAAATAAATACATTTTGTAAATTGTTCTCCAGAGTAATTGACATAATCAAAAGTGTTTACTTTTAATTCAGGTACAGAGTGTACCATTGGTACAATGGCCACGTCCAGCTTCTTGGTCTCCTCGCTGCGGAGGTCTGCTCCACACTCCGCGCACATCTCCATCATCACTGTTGGATGGCGGCATTCTTCCAAATCTGCTACAGCCGAACTGTAAACGCAAAATACTACGTTTGAAACAATCGATAACATCGTCTGATAAATATATTATGGCAGATATAAAATTTTACATTGTACATTAGAAGCAAATTTAAAAATAACATTCTTTACAAAATAAAGTCGAAGATGTCATTGCTTGCAATTAAAGTCAGACAGACGATGGTATCGCCCACCTGATGTTAAGTGATCACCGTCGCTTAAAAACATCCTCAATGTTAATGGCACAGCCGAGCTGCTATTTCATGCAGGGCGGGAAATGTTTTCAACATTCAAAATTGGCGCTCAATCGATAAAATGGATTTGCAACAATGGCGTTGCTTTAATAATATGCTTCACATCTAATGAGAATAAAACATGACATAAATGTTAGACATTTTATCATGAATTNGTTAAGTGATCACCGTCGCTTAAAAACATCCTCAATGTTAATGGCACAGCCGAGCTGCTATTTCATGCAGGGCGGGAAATGTTTTCAACATTCAAAATTGGCGCTCAATCGATAAAATGGATTTGCAACAATGGCGTTGCTTTAATAATATGCTTCACATCTAATGAGAATAAAACATGACATAAATGTTAGACATTTTATCATGAATTAAATGCACCGTTTTTATTTTATCGTTGTTATCATGACGTCACTTACCTAGGTTCTACTACGTCTCCTTCTTTCACCTTGATCGATGACACAGTACCAGCGTGTGATGATTTAAATTTCTTTAACTCTTCACCATCGCCCGCTAAATCTTTGTATAAAAATAATACTTGGCCTTGTGTTACCACAGTACCTTGTTTTATTTTCCACTTTGCGAGTTTCACAGGCTTTTCTGATGGAACAAAAATAGGTATAGTTTTGTCGGCCATCTTGAACGGATATAACGCTTTTTGTCAAAATCCTAGTACCTTATTGGTGATTCGAAAACAGTTTTGGCGGCTTCACTTTTCCTGCCAATGAGAATAAAGTACAGGTTCAATCATCTTCACGGCGAATAGGAATTCATATCCGGCCCAAAACGTGCTGTGAGCAGAGACAATTTCTTTCCTTTTTTATTCTGGCTGCTTTTGAGCATACATAGAGCATAGACTTATTTAAAAAAAGTATGAAATGCTTTCGAGTATGAAACGTATTGTTCACGCACGATGGCAGTGTAAAGCTGAGAAATTAAGTCAAGTACAGTAGATATCATCAATAGCATATTACTAATAAAAACTATGATGATGCAAGAGTACCAATTAATAATGTGCGACAGGGTGTAAAAGCCAGGAGCGAATATTTATTTTAACAAAATAAAATAATAGAGCTTGTTTAAATTTTTGTTACTTCTCGGTTAAAATGCTAATGCAGGCCTAAAACTTGTTTGCTCTCCAAGAGACGATGTATCTAATTTTAATGTAGGGATTCTATTAAACTAAACTACTTACTAACTAAATAAATTGTTTCTTTGCACTTTATCCATATCATAGAGTTACATGGAGTAAAGATACTAACACTATGATCCATATTCACTACCTACATAATTTAGGTGTATTATCTTTAAGCATATTTAATTTGCAATATGCATATTTAATTTATTCGCTGTTTAAAAAGAAAACAAGCCACGTAAAAAAATATTTTTTGATTAAAATTTCATTCTTGTACACAATACTTAAAAACGCTACGTATATACGCTACGGTTTTAATTGAATATCTGTCTATGTGACCTTTTTTATTGCTTAGATTGGTGGACGAGCTCACAGCTCAACTGGTGTTAAGTGGTTACTGGAGCCCATAGACATCTACAACTTAAATGCGCCACTCACCTTGAGATATAAGTTTCAGTATAGTTACAACGGCTGCACCACCCTTCAAACCGACCTTCAACCGTTTCATCGCTCGATACAAATGCACCAGACGTCTTATTCTTTAGGGCACGACGACTTCAACTTACACACTACGCGGTCGTTAGTCAGCAATCATACGGATCGGTTTTTTTTTTCCTACCTATGCTATGATAGCCTTGAGAGGCTATTTCAGCTTCGCCCTAACGTTTGTAGGTGAGCTCACGGGGCTCAAACCTGACGACGATGCTAACACGAACCCTAGCAAGCGCCGTGCTTCGCAGAATCTACCACCGGATCGGAAACGCGACCCACTGAGAAGATCCGGCGAGAAACTCAGTGGGCTGTGTCTGAGAGTTAATTTACTCGTCGAGCCCTTCGTCGCAAGCGACGGGTTCGACGAGAACGGTGACCGGTGCTTGAACTACCTAAAAGCACCGTTAGTGGATCGGGAGGATCCGAGATGACCTGTTTTGGGCGACGTCGACTGCTTTCCATTCTGTCCGCAGGATCGGGAATGTAGTTACCGGCGGCCACGATGAGAGGGTTCTCGTGTCGTGCCGCTTTATCGAAGTGGCGCATCGACGCCGACTGTAGATACTTACTGATGGACTCTAAGTCCAGGTCGTCATGGAGGTCGACGTTCCTGACGAACCACGGGGCTCCGACGGCTATCCTGCAAAAACGGGATTGAATAATTTGGAATGATTTTAAGTGAGTGCGGGCCGCGTGAGCGAACACTACACTTGCATAGGTCATGACGGGGCGTATGCAAGTTTTGTAGAGTGTCACCTTATTTCTAAGGGACATTTTACTTCGCCTACATATCATCGGGTAGAGACGTCCTAGAATGAAGGCGGCACGGTCGCGTACCGTCTTGATGTGGGGGCGGAATGTCATCCTACTGTCGAGGGTGACGCCTAAATATTTGACCTTCGGGGCCCACGGTATGGGCTGGTCGAACATCGTGATTGGGCGAACGGCGGGGGCGGGGGTATTGACGCGCCTAGTCGGGAGAGGGATGCTCAGCGTGGTGTTCGGAGGGCGACCCCTTTTGAAGAGCACCGCTGTGCTTTTCGTGGGGTTGATGTCGATTACAGATCGGGCTTATCACCATACCGGTGTCTTGGTTCGAGTGATAACATAGTATAGATTGTGGAATAAACAATAAAATTAGAGCGTTACTGAAATTTTCAACTAGTTCAAATAGTTTGATTATACGTGATCGATGGGAAGAGTCTACGACAAGCTGTCAAAATATTTTAATAGAGATTTCTCAATACGACGTGTTACCACGCAGCAACTGCAGAAATAAGGTTAATTTCGAGCTCGTAATAATATGATGTTTCATGCAAATACATTTTACACGAAATGTATTATTGAGCTAAAACAAATTAGCGCGGGATTTGATGTAGTTCAAAATAAAAAAGACTTATTCTGCGAAAGGGGTGGTACCTTAGACGTCGTGTCGAATTATATTATGTGATACGTTAACATCTTAATACAACTAATCTAAAAAGTGTACTTAATTGAGTGTGAATGGAAAGAAAACATTTATCATCCTTAAATTCATAACTTAATAAATAAATAATCGTATCTAACGCTTAATAGGTAAAAAAATGCAGGTGTTTGTAATTTCCAAATTATTCTTTATACCTAAATGTCTGATGATTACAAGGTATTTTTATCAATTCTAAGAAATATGATGTAGGTGCTATGAGAGATCTTAAATTCGGAATTATTTAAAAAATAAAAAATGGAGAAGAATTTATTATTTTACTCTATGGCAGTTCCTCAGCTAATGTCAAAAAAAACGGCAACAAGCAACAAATCGTTGTAAAAACGGAATTATATCAGATAAAAGTTTGGTTTTTAATTGTTTGGTGTCATTTTGTTTAAAGTTGATTTAATGTTAACACTTCCATACACGTAACACAATATGATTGACGAAAACATCACAGTCAGCGATAGTTCTGATTTAGAAGAGGGCGGAACTCCTGAACTTCGCGGATACCTAAGCAAATGGACAAACTATATACACGGCTGGCAGGATAGATTTATTGTCCTTAAGGATTCTACTTTATCTTATTACAAGAATGAACTCGAAAGTAATCTAGGATGCCGCGGTGCCTTATGTCTGAAAAAAGCTAAAGTCAAGGTGAGTATTCATTGCGTTTGAACAAAGCTAGACAGATAACGAAATTAATTTGTCCTTGCGGCGCCCAGTTTTTTATAAGATTTATTTAATGTTTAACAAGTTTCGGTTGTCGATGCATGAACCGTGCGAATATCAAGTATTACGGATAGCCTTGATTGCTTTTATGTTTATTATTTCCAGCCTCACGAGTTTGATGACTGTAGATTCGATGTTTCTGTTAGCGACTGCGTTTGGTACTTAAGAGCGTCTAATCCAGAGGAGAAACAGCAATGGATTGATATTCTAGAGTCTTTCAAAGTAAGTCTTCCTAGTTTATAGTTTACTAGTTGATACTAGTTTATAATGTTCATTTAAGTCTATTAAATATTTAAAAAATACGAAAATATAACAATTCATAGGTACATTTTTAATAACGATGAATGAAGTTAATGTCGTTCATTAAAATAGGTACTAAAATAAAGGAAAATTCATAATATAAATGAATAAAATAATAAACAATCAGTCAGGTTAACTTTTTTGTATTGCCATTGTAGGCATGCATCCCGCTTGATGGTAAGTAGTTACTGCTGCTCATCTGGACTTCAGTAGTGCTAGGGTCATAGTGAAGCTACTGATGTCTATGGCTAGATATTTAGATTTTTTAAATAATCACATTTACTAACCAACATGCTGTGTAATCAAGAAAGAAAAACAATTGTCTTTTAATATCCATATTGAGAAAATTATAAATAAATATGAACTTTAATTGTATGATAGATAAAATATATATTAGGTAATTTGCATGTATTAAATCATTAATTATCATTCATCATTCATTTTATGCATTTATTAGCTTTTAAATTGGGACATAGAATTACTATTATTTGTGAGCTGCCAATTTCAATGGGCTGTGAATTTATCTGCAGTCAAGTTATAAAGTATATTGAACTTCAGTCTATTAAATAAAAATCAGGTCAATATATAGAAGTGAGTGTAACATATTCAATACAAGTGAATTTGTAACAAAATGATTCATATTCCAAATAATCTTTTGGCAAACTATTATCCATACAAGCCTGGCACATTATTTTTATCAACATTTATATCATCTGATAACAAAATTCATAATTTACAATTTATGTAATCAGCATTTAGATTAAGCAGGTATTATTTTCATCATTTTGAGTTTTAAAAATGCCAGGAATTACCAACATAGTCCGTCTACAGCAACTAATAACTTATTAATAGAAAGAAAAGTTTTAAGGAAAACAATCTGATGATAATTTTATAATTTAACAATGAATAATGAGTAATGGAAATGAAATTAGATATTCAAGTGAAATTAGTGGTAAATTGGAATTTGTATTTTTCACTAGCCACTGAAGGCAGATGAGCGGGCTGTTCAATTGACAGTGAACTGTCACCGTCGCCCGTGGACATCTTCAACGCCAGAGGTACTGCAAATATGCACCGATTTGACACATTATTTATTTAACCTTATAAAAATAGTAATTAATTTACAGGTTGAATCAGGGTACGGTACAAGTTCAGATAGTAGCTCAAATGGAGGAGGTCTTCAAAGGCATGGTTCTGCCACTTCACTACAGTCTACAGGGTCACACGGTAGCTACATCAATTCTTATTCTAATTTTTTTATTTCATAATAAATAGAAATAATAAATAGAATATGGTTATTGCCCATCATTTATGAAAGAAAGAAAGAAAGAAAGAAAGAAAATCTTTATTCGCCAGAAATATAGTTTACAAGATATAGGACATAGCTTCATATATTTCGCCTGTTTAGGCATGCGAAAATTTAAATTATTTTTATATTAATTATAACACAAAATTTACTAAATCTATCTATTTTTACATTCTATCACTTCTTATTCTAATATTTTGTTATGTACAACACTTATCATTTAAAAATTCTTGCACACTATAATAAGCCTTGTCTATTAGCCATAAATATAATTTTCTTTTAAATTGAGTTAGTGGAAGATCTCTTATGCTGTTTGGTATCTTATTAAATATTCTGATAGTCATAGGATAACAGTTTGTATGGTAGTAACGAGTATTTATACTTGGTAACATTAGTTTAGTAGGGTATCTTGTATTAAATTGACAGTACTCGCCACACGATTTATATAATTGTGGGTGCTTTTTAACAAACAAACAACATTCTTGTATATATATGGATGGTACAGTTAAAATATTATGTTTTTGGAAGAATGGTTTACAAGAAGTCAGAGGATGAATATTGCACATGGCACGAACACATTGCTTTTGTGCAATGAACACTCTATTTATGTGACTAGAATTAGCATGTACAAAGCAGTTATTGTTCGCTTAGTCACGTTTGCCTTTCAAGCGTCGATAAGCATTGTTTGTGGCTCTAAATATATGGTATTTTAGATAAAATAAAAAAAACTTTTTCATTCCTCAATAATCTTTTTTTTTGCAAAACCCACATAGTGAATGTTATCATTAAATGTCAAGTACAGAATAACTATTTTGATAAACAGAACTAAATCAATGTTCGTTAATTGATTTAACATCGGCTTACTTTTTGTTTTCAAAAACATAACTGTAATATTTATTGGATAAATTCATTGCAGGTCACTCTACACGTCGCCTCACAGAGAAAATCACTGAGCTGGAAACGTACAATGAGCTTCTGTCAAAGCAAGCAATACAACTGCAACAATACTTCGATATGTGTATCGATTCTTACCCAAAAATTGATGATGCTAATGATGCGATAGATGCTGTTAAATTAGCCGATGGTAAGGTTCTTTTGCCATTTTCGGTTTTGTAAAAACATCAGCCGGGCTTCATTCCTATGAATATATTCTTAGAAACAGATTTACATGAGAATATTTAAATTAGAGGTCGTCAAATCGACTTTCAGATTGAGGCACGAATTATAATCATTGTGGTAAGGCTAGACAGCGCACATAGGTATCACCTCGCTGCCTATTTCTGTAGGGAAGCTGTCATGCGTTCCCAGATTTTACTCACACATTCAAAGCAAGGAATACATTCACATGTATTCACATGTAAAATTTAAAATGTAAAACTAATGGGGAGTAAACAAAGAAACGAGCAGCAAAAAATATGTCTATTGTTTTAGTCAACGGCAAATAACTACGTTAAAAGCCTTAATTTCGAAATGTTAAACAGTCAAAATAAATAATAGTTTAAAAAAAGCTAAATAAATAATAGTTTAAAAAAACTAACAAAGTGTGGGGTGCTTTTCAGGATATTATCAAAATAACCCTTCTACTCATATCTGTTCATAAAATATTTATAACTAGTGATACCGTGCACCCCGCGCTTTTTTTACAATAAAATATTTTCTTACACTATTTTTAATTCAAATTTATTTTCTATTTTTTAGTTGGATTTTCTATAAAAGCGTATTTTGTTAGTTTTTTAAACTTATTTATTTTTCATTTTTTAGTAGAATTTCAATTATTCCAGTTTTTTTAAATATTGATTTGTCATCGGTCCTTCATAAGTATACCAAATTTCGAGTTAATCCGACGTTTTGAAGGGGTTCAAAAATCATGTTCAAAGATTCCGTTACATACTAACACACATAAGTCCGAAGCTAATAAAAGCGTATTAAAAAAAAAAAACATGTTACCTTTTTTTTTATTGCCGTGTAGGCAGACGATCATACGGTCCACCTGATGGTGAGTCAATGGACGTCAGCAATGCCAGGGGCAGAGTCAAGCCCCTGCCTACCGTTTAAAAGGTCTACCTAGAAATCATTAATACATTTTCTTATGTACATGTAGGCAACGATCTCAGAGTGCACGCAGGCGAAGTGCGGGCGACGAGTACGTCGTTCCGAGCGACTTGCGGCGCGACGGTGGCGACGCTGCAGCACTGCGTCGAACTGTTGCGTCGACGCGAGAAGCAGGCGAGACAAGCCGAGGACTTATATATGTACGTCGGAATTGTGGAATAACACAACTCTACAAAAAAAATTCGTTCTTTGTCCTAAGGTTTACACTAGGTTTTTTCCGGTTAATTATTCACAAAAACGAAAATAAAATACCTTTTTTTGGTATAAAGTTTGCTTTTGTGATAGTTATAGTAATAATACTCATTTTTCAATTTTTTTATAAATTTTAAAACTTTCAAAAAAAACCACGCTATGAGAGTGGGGTGTTAACGTTTACACAGTGCCACTAGATGGGACTCGAGTCATAAACAACGATCAGGTGTTTTGTACAAGCCCAGAAAAACTTAAAATGTCACGAAAGTGTAAATACGATGCTGATACATTTTGTTTCATATGTGGTCAATTTATTAAAGTTCAAAAGCAAACTGTTTCATGCCATGTATTTTTTTTCGTCTAATTACGATCTAAAATATCGAAATTTTATGCTTTGCAATCAAAGTCAAATTCGGTGTTGATCCGTGATATTAACATCATATTTCGTCATTGTCAAACCAAAATCTGCTATGTGCACTTTTTGAGATTGACCTTTTCGTATAGTTCACAGCCCTATCTACCGTATAAAAAAAACTTATGTGTCTATAGCTTTAATATTTATCTATAGCTTTCATTTGATATAGTTCTTAAAAATTCATTTTCATATAAAATTATATACGAAAATGTTTTTACTCGTTAATTCAAAATAGAGTTTTTGCATATAGCAGATTTTGGTTTGACAGTGACGATTTGCTGGCGTATATGGCAGATATATTTACCTTTAAGTAATCTTATGGTCTTATGGCGCGATCTAACGGCTCGTTATTGATTGATTATCATATGTTCTCCACTTAAAATAAGACCGATATGATAATAGTATAGATAAGAACTCGGGTAAAGTCTGGTCCTTTAGAGTTACTACTCCAAAAAGCTTATCATCTTCGTCATGTTTGTAGTACTTAATAGTCATCTTATTTTTTTATTTCTTGTCTCGTTTCGCCTAATTTTACCACGGTTAGCTGATTTTTAAGCATTTATTGTTGTAATTTTTTTTAATTTTTTTATGTCCTCAGTTTTTTTTATTGCTTAGATGGGTGGACGAGCTCACAGCCCACCTAGTGTTAAGTGGTTACTGGAGCCCATAGACATCCACAACGTAAATGCGCCACCCACCTTGAGATACAAGTTCTAAGGTTTCAAGTAAGTTACAACGGCTGCCCCGCCCTTCAAACCGAAACGCATTACTGCTTCACGGCAGAAATAGGCAGGGTGGTGGTACCCACCCGCGCGGACTCACAAGAGGTCCTACCACCAGTAATAAAAATGACTCATACTACCTGTCTTTGTTGTAACTATGAGTTTCTTTACATGTGTTGTAAATGTGAATTATTGATGAGATTATTATTATTATTTTTAAATATGCAGGGCTCTCAAGACTCAACTAAATGAAGCGAGATTAGCATCCAAACCCGGACCAGACCACGAGGTGAGTTTTTATGAAATTTTCATTCACGATATAAGGTCGTTCCTGAAGTCGAAACGGCAGCTACTTCTGAACACTAACTGCCAATAATATTCTTTAAATGAAGACTTAAAATAAATAATAGTTTAATAATTACATAACAAAGACATAATTTGGACAGAACGTAAAGTTCTTTTATAGTAATTTCTGTTCAAAATTGAACTGTCATCGGTCCTTAATAAGTATACCAAATTTCGAGTTAATCCGACGTTTTGAAGGGGATCAAAACCATGTTCAAAGATTCCGTTACATACATACGTCTGAAGCTAATAAAAGCGTATTAATAGTGCAAATTTTTTTTTGGAGTTTACTCCTTTAGAATCGATTTACATATATAGGCCCGGGGTATGAAAATTATGGGGACCAAAATCGTACTAGCATGTCACACGAAATGCGTTATGCGCCTGATTGGCTCCTGATTGCGTGATGCGTGCGCGCGCCAATCAGGAGCCAACGCGCGGCCGCGTTATCGCAGGTGACGCCGGGCTGCTGCGCCGGCAGTCCGCCACAAAGCCTCGTACTGATCGCGCGTTTCTCTCATTATTG